>CM029599.1:109881935-110481935 GCA_017311375.1 Mytilus coruscus
CAAAATTTAACGACCAGAAATATCAAATAGATAATTTTATTCTATCATTAAATATAGCATGCAATTTAAACAGTTACAGTTTTATAATTGTAATTAAATCATTTACATTGACACTGAAGATGACAATTATTTGTTGCTACATGTAATGTTTGGATGACAGCGACTGTTACACATTTGTCCTGACTTTTGCAAAGACAACGTTTAGTGTTACCACTAGCACTACAGCCACATTTTGTGTAACCCTGACCATCACACAAAGAAACTTTACTGACAGCTTTTCTAAAAGGATATTTCATTATCATAATTTACAGATTGAATAGCAATAAATTTACTGCCAGATAGTTCAAACTGATTCCTGGTGTAAAGTCCACGTAGTATTCCATCTTTAATTCCCCGTTGATAACCATGCTCTTCCTTTCCAGTAACTACAGCCTTAAGGTTACGCGGGTCTCCTTTCCCTCGAACCACATGGCGAATTGCAACTAATACATTTGCTCCAACATCCACCTCTGTTAAAACTCTTTCCGATAGATTTCTCATCCTGTCAGCTTGTTTTGTCATTGAGTCTGATGCATGCCTTCTCTCATTTCTGATGACCTCTTCATTTGAACACAGATGACATGTAATAGTATCAGACATGGTTCCTTTTGAACACAGCTCATGTATGCACTGTGCACAAGTCGAACACTGGATATTCGAAAAACATGGATTTTCACACCAGGCCACACATGAACATCTAGTTCTGTTTCCTGAGTTTCGGATAGATTTAATGCTGCATTAAGCTGGCTTACCTCGTCAGGTTCGTTTGGCTTATTAGAGCTTAACTCATTTGGATTGTCATTGCTTATCTCAGCTGGCTTATCAGAGCTTTGAAAATGCTGAATCAGATCTTCCTCAGTCTGTAAAGAACCAAGAATCTCTTGAGGTAGTGATGATGACGATAGTCCTATCTTAGCATCACAGCCAAACATTGCCTTGTATGGTGATCTGTTAATACCAGAATGATGGCTGTTGTTTTTTCAAACTGAACAAATTTCAACCCTATATTCCACTTTTACTGTTGTTCTCTCTCATCCAAATAACCAGCATGTCTTTGATATCAGCATTTCCTCTTTCGACACTTCCTTGTGATTGAGGATGTCGAGGTTTTCCATGAACTATTGTACAATCTGCCCACATGTCTTTCAGTTCTTTGATAATATTGGCCGTAAATTCACGTCCGTTATCCGACTGCAGGATATGGGGCACCAAAAGAAGAAATATATCCAGTAGCTGATAGGCGACTTCTGAGGCGTGCTTTGATGTAAGTGCTCGCAATATAGCAAACTTGGTCCGATGATCTTGATAATGCATGATAAATCTGAAATCACCATCTCTCATAAACTGCATGTCTACTAGATCAACCTGAGCTCTACTGTTAAAGTCCTTACTTATCAACGGTTTAACAACTAGACCTTTACTGGCAATTTTCCTTTTTGAGTTGACATTCTTCGCACATTTCTTTAAACAAATTCAGAGCATGCCTTGTCACATTTGCGTACTTCTTGTTGACCTCTTTTAACATTTTATCTCTTCCACCATGTCCAGTGTTCAAATGTGCTCTCATTACAATGCTGTATATTTTCTCTGCATATGCATAATATAGGATAGGATCTGTCAATGACTGTCGCTTTTTAATCAATTTTTCTACATCACCACAGTGTAACACATCAAATTTGCAATTTCAAAGTATATAAATTTGTTAATTTGTAACTTTTCAATGGTGGCCTTATACAATTAGCTTAAAAGAATTTAGTAGCAGAAAAAAGGAAGAAAAACAAAAAGTCTCAATGTTTTGTCAATGAATTGGTGCATGCTAAATTTCCAGTGGCAAATATTTCATGCATATTCAATAGGCCTATGAGGCAACTTAATGAGAGTTGTCTCACTGGCAATCATACCACATCTTCTTTTTTATAATTAATGTTATTAGAAGTTGTCAACTCAATTTTCATATGTGATCATGCCCTTTTTTTACTTGACCATTTGTTAAAATGAGTGCATCATATTTTTATTTTCAATATTTTGCAAGATGAGCAATTCAGGCTCCTAGGAGCCTACAGATTTTCTTATTAACGCTTGTTATGAAAACTTTAAAAAATAAGTTATAGCTCAAGAGAAGAAATGCACCTACCTTTGCATATGATAATAATCCGAAGAATGTCCTTTTATTCCAATCTTAATTTTGTTCAAAATAGTTTCATATTTTTCTCTGTTCCATATAATACTTTTCTGATTAGAATCAGCATTTTCAATTAATTGGTTTGTAAATCTTTGTTCTGGTGTAAGAACAACATGCCCTTCTGCCATGATGAAAAGAAGATCATTAATGAAATACAGAGTGAGTACTTACTCAAAGTTGTTGCTCTATGGAGTTTCTAATTATAGACATTAAAACTAGTAAAACATAAAACTTAACCTGCAGGCTACATTTTTTAGAATATAGCAAAGTGCTCTCGACCAATGAAATTGTAGGATTTGGTGTTTCTTAATTGTGAAGAATGAATGTAAATCATGTTCTTAGTAAGGGATTATAGTATTATTTAGGCCTACTTACAGTTCAAAACAAAGAATTTCTATGAATGAGTTACAACTGCCCCGAGGCACATTTATCAGATTGAAAGGATTTATCACACAGTGATTGAAACTGACTAAAAGTTGAATTGTGAAACAAACAAAAAAATCAATTTAAGTTGAAGTTTACTGGTGCAGTAAAATTGGTACCTTTAATGTTATTATGAAAATATTAATAACTTCAAATTTCTAAAAAATGAAACAATATCAAAGCAATGCAAAAAAAGAAAAAAAGTTTTAAAATCAAAAATAACCTAAATCTTTAGCTTTCCAAAACTCTGATTACCATGATTACAGGATCAGCGGTTGGGAAGAATAGTTATTTCAATATTCTGATAAAATATAATAAAACAGGAATTTAATTTAAGTTTTGAATATATTTAAAACTTTTAAAGTCATTTTATTTGAACATTCCTCTGAGTCTGACATAATGAAATAGTATTTAATTTAAAAGCCGGACCAAAATATTGGCTGTGAAATAAAATTAGTTGTAACTTAAATGTATTTATTGATTTAAACTGTAAATAAAAAAGGATAATTCCTCACTAAAATGTTACATGATTTACATTCATACTCACAATCAGGAAACATATACAATTCCTACCTTTTCTTTGTACTGTTGTGTCACCTAATTTCTATAACGCATTTTTTTTTTTTTTTTAATATTTCTCAAATTATAATAAAGTCCTCACATCACTAAAACTAATCCATAAATGAAGTGCCCAAAAAGGAAGTCATGTATTAATTATAAACATTGTACTGACAATGAAACTAATTCTTGAATACAACCAATCAAGAGATCATTTGAGCCTTGAGCACTTTACAATATTCTAAGTTTGTAGAGAATGATATCCTTACTTCATGATAAGTACTCGCTAACGCTCGTACTTAATCATGAAGAAAGGGATTATCATTCTCTTACATATACAAAGAATAATCTTAAATTTATTTAAATCAACACTTTTTGTAGCTTTACAATATATTTCTATCATCTATTTCATGTATTTCATATTTACACAATTTGTCTGAAACAGACCAGGCATTTTGTGTAATTTTCATTAAAATTTCAGGCATTTTACAAAATGACTAGGTTTTTTAGGCATTTTATAAAATGCCTGTCAACTTTAGGCATTTTAGAAAATGCCTAAAATTCAGACATTTTACAAAATGCCTAAATTTAGAAAATGCCTGTAACATATATATATATATAGAAGTCTATAAAAGACCAACCAGCAAATTTAATATGTACCAGATCGTCTAGAATAGACGATACTGCGCAGATAAGGAAAATTATATAAGTCATCAAGTTTGTGACCCAATTGTCTCAAATGCTGAGAAACTGGGAGAAGTGGCTTCTTAGAGATATCAATGTGGAAAGGCTGCTTTGACTCACCAACATATTGAGGCCACAAACCGAACATTCTAGAATGTAAATAACATTCATACTTTTGCAGGTAACATTGCAAAATATTCTATAGCTATTTTCGTATCATCAATAAGAAATACTAACAATTTTTTTACACTCATTTTGGGATATACATATACACAGTCACGTATATTTGAGTATCGAGTTTTCGCCAAAGAATTTGTTTTTGTTCCGGCTGATAAGGCTGCCAATAATATCATTATTGTTTGACGTAAATTTTATATTAAGGTTATGCAAAACGAAATCACCAATTCACCAACATTCCAACTGACTCAATTTTCGGAAAATGACATCTGTAACAAACATAAACTTTTAGCTACGTCTTTACAAGCAGAACCGAATACCATGAAAGTTCCAACTATGTACTGGCTTCCGAAGCTGCACAAAACACCTTACAAATATAGATTTATTTCGTCTTCAAGCCATTGTTCCACCACTAAACTGTCTATTCTACTTACTAGTATACTTATACAATCAAAAACCTGTTTTCCGCTCTTTGGTCGGGTTGTTACCTGCAAAAGTATGAATGTTATTTACATTCTAGAATGTTCGGTTTGTGGCCTCCAATATGTTGGTGAGTCAAAGCAGCCTTTCCATAAACGACTCAATGGCCATAGGAGTGATATCTCTAAGAAGCCACTTCTCCCAATCTCAGCATTTCAGACAATTGGGTCACAAACTTGATGACTTTAACCGCATGAAAATCCTAGTGATTGAACAGAACATTCACTGGAGTGATGTCCAGCGACAGGCTCAGGAAAGCTTTTGGATAAAGGAACTAAATGTACAGCATCCAAACGGCATCAATTAGAAATACTAACAGTTTTATTTTACACTCGTTTTGGGATATACATATACACAGTCACGTATATTTGAGTATCGAGTTTTGTTGTAAATTATGATGTTCAAGATTTGATCAAATCAATAGACCAAAACTTACCTGAATTACTGAGCTATTTTTACACATACAATTAGTATTGTAAAAACTATCGACACTGACGAAGGGTATTTGTTAAGCCGAAATATTTGTCAACACGATTTTATAACATCATCTTCGTATATTACCATCTTATATTAGTACCGTTGTGCAAATTTTTAGACTTATATATATATTAGCACAACAATGTTAAATCTGAAAATTTGCGGAAGCAAATTTTTGTTCTTCCTTCGCCAGGATTCGGTAAAGCTGAATTTTTAGTTCAGTCTAGGTGGTCGAATGGTCTAGAGCGCTGGACACAGTGCAGGCGGTGTTGTCTCGATATCCCAATAACATGAGTTCGAATCCCGGTGAGGGAAGAACAAAAATTTGCTTCCGGAAATTTGCAGATTTAACATTGTTGTGCTAATATTTAAAGTAATAATGAATATAAAATGTGTTTTCAACCGTGTATCACCTTCACTTGTGATCCAATGGATAGATCTGTCGTAGAGTTGTCACTTGTTTAAACATACTTATTATATATATAAAGTGCCTAGAAAATCAACCTAACAATGTTAGAGTAGATTTGATTCTTTACTTCCTCCTCGGCCGAGGCTGGAACCTGTACTTTTCACTTTATACTTCTACGACAACACCGCCTAGCATTGCGCAGACGCCTTATTCCCTCCTCTAACTATAGCTGATAAAAATCAGTTTTCGTTTCGGGACGTGTTACCTTCTCGGAGGAATTAAACAAGGATATCTAAACGCAATACACAAAGTATTTTTAAGTGTACAGAAATGATCATCTACTCATCTCTTCAGTATAATTATAGGATGCTGTTCTATTTTTAGAAGCATAAAATCACTTTAAATTTATATATATGTAAATATAAATATATGGCCTTCCAAATACTGTTTCGATTCCTAACATCACTGAAGAGACATTAATTGTCGAAATCCGGATATGGTTTACAAATTTTTGCACCCCATGATTGCGGTATACCATCTTTTCCGCAAGTTTATTGTTTTCTGTTTGGTATTAAATTAATAATAAAGATCCATTTTGTTACATCTTGCTATCCGTTTATTTGACAATAGCCAATGGCAGTCAGCAGGGTTTAAGAACATTCGTTGTTCGACCTGTTAGTCAAATGCGTTTTGTTAAAATATACTTTTTTTTTGTTTGTGCTGTATTTAGACCCCTTTACCAAGAAATTTGTTTTGCATGCACACGTATAAAAATTGTGGTTTTTATCCAAAGCAATCATAGGTTTGAACGTTGTTTTCAATTTAGACTTATTTATATTTTTTCGTTTGAGCTTGTATTATATTTACCTTCGGGTTTATATGATCCGTTCATCCTATTTCGACTCTTCAAAATTCAAGAGTCTATCCTAAATTGAGGTAAATTATATAGCCTTCCAAATACTGTTTCGATTCCTTACATCACTGAAGAGACATTAATTGTCGAAATCCGGATATGGTGTACAAATTTTTGCACCTCATGTTTGCGGTATACCATCTTTTCCGCAAGTTTATTGTTTTCTGTTTGGTAGTAAATTAATAATAAAGATCCATTTTGTTTCATCTTGTGATCCGTGTATATATATATATATATATATATATATATACACAATATATATACCAAAAAATGGACTAAAAATGGGTTGAGCGCTCGCAAACATGTTTAAACCCGCTACATTCTATATGTGCCTGTCCCAAGTCAGGAGCATGTAGTTCAGTGGTTGTCGTTGGTTCATTGTCTGTCATATTTGTTTTTCGTTAATTGTTTAGTTATAAATTAGGCCGTTAGTTTTCTCAGTTGAACTGCTTCATATGTTTCATGTCGGGGTTTTATATAGCCGACTATACGGTTTGAGTTTTTCTCATTGTTGAAGGCCGTACGGTTGCCTATAATTGCTTACATCCACATTTGAACTTTGGTGGATAGTTGTCTCATTGGCAATCATACCACATCACCTTATTTTTATATAAACAGTAAAGGTTAAAATATATAAAGACAAATAAAAAGAACACTATAACACTTATATTTCGGCATTACACAAAGTCAAGACATGCGTTTCTCACACTGTTTGAGCATGTAATTCGGTGGTTGTCGTGTTTTGCTGTTTGTAATATTATTTATTAGTTTATTGTCTTAGCATAAATTAGGCCGTTAGTTTTCTCGTTTGTCATGTCGGATTTTTTTTTTCTTTTTGAGTATTTAACCCTCCCCGTTTTATTTTTGTCTCGAGTAGTAGAATAACAATAGATACACGTTTACGTTAGAGGCAAATCTCGTAAATCCGTTCAGAACATACAAATCAAGGTAAAACAAAAAACAAACAAAACTGGAGGGAAACACTTTGATTCCAAACGAGACAAGACCGGATGCGTCGACGGGATAAGCGTATGCTGCTATGCGTACAATAAAGATAAGAACTACAATAAAAATAAGAACGTACAATACGAATAAGAACGTATGTAATAAAAATAAGAACGAACAATAAAAATACTGCTATGTATCGTCAGTATACCTTGATATGAAGACAGACGAGACTTTGGTTCACAAATTTTAATTGCTAACTTTTAGATAAATGAATATTAGCAATCTTTGTATCTTATTAAAGTTTTTCCCATGAAATATGAGTACACTTTGTTCAAAAAGTTTGATTTCTTTATATTGCACACATTAGTGCACATGTTATAATGGAGAAAATATTGAAATTTTATATGGATGTGTAGACATTTCTGTAAAGAAAGAAAGAAATCATCCAAACAAAACAAAAACACCAATAAAAACATGGAATGTCCAAACAGTACGTTTGTCTATAATTCCAGGGAAACAACCGATTTTAAAGGTACATTAATTTTGATTGGAATAAAATTGATTTGACACCAAAGAAATCGAACAAAAGACTGGAATCATTTATAGATGATTTAGAAAATACGCATCAAGTGTAAATCACTTTTAGATTTAAACAAGTGATATGAAAGAATCTGCATATTTCAAAAGAATTCTTTCCTTCAAAGAATGTAAATATTGATGTATGTTTTTTAACATACATCGAAGTCTCAGAAGCAGATCTATGGTGCATGGTTTTTCCATTAACATTTATACAAGTTTCCCTATTCTCACTTTCACATCTGACAAACATAATTCGTGTTACTCCAAATCATTTTCGCATCCCGTCTTTCGACTAAATGTACTAGATAACTCTGAATGGATGGTTGATATTGAAACGTTTCTATAGAAATAAACACAAAAACTGAAAATAAAGATAGTTCTTTGAACTATGGTACTGAAAGAAATGGCGTGAAAAACCCCTTTGTCACATTATAACGGCTCGGATTCATTAACCGCCATAACTATTTCTCTGGCACCTGTCTGTTGTCTTCATCAATAGACAATTTTGTTATGCTATCAGATTCGCTTTACTTAGCAAATACTTTTTTATTTGTAGAATTTTGGCCTAGGTCTTGATGTTGATAACATATATTGCTTGTTAGATATTCAATGTGTTGTGTTAAATAGTGCATCTTGATAATTACCAAGCAAAATTAACAGTTGATCATTAAGCCGCAATTATATTTGACCTTTTGAACTTGTGTTTTTGTGATTTGTTTTTGTGCTTAGTACCGGTCTTTTTAAATCCCATTCTTTATTTACACTCAGACACAAAATACGTGAATTATGAGGACAGATTTCAAAACAAGCCCTTTGAAATTGATTTTCAGTGTGTTCTTATGTTGTATTTTTTACTGAAGTCTCAGCATTGTAAGGGACTATTGATCGCTCACGAACTCACTGCCACATTCTTTATAAATCTGTTTATAACCAGGAGCCTGTAATATAGTGGTTTTAGTTGTTTATAACCAGGAGCCTGTAATATAGTGGTTTTAGTTGTTTATAACCAGGAGCCTGTAATGTAGTGGTTTTAGTTGTTTATAACCAGGAGCCTGTAATGTAGTGGTTTTAGTTGTTTATAACCAGGAGCCTGTAATGTAGTGGTTTTAGTTGTCTATAACCAGGAGCCTGTAATGTAGTGGTTTTAGTTGTTTATAACCAGGAGCCTGTAATATAGTGGTTTTAGTTGTCTATAATCAGGAGCCTGTAATATAGTGGTTTTAGTTGTCTATAACCAGGAGCCTGTAATATAGTGGTTTTAGTTGTCTATAACCAGGAGCCTGTAATATAGTGGTTTTAGTTGTCTATAACCAGGAGCCTGTAATATAGTGGTTTTAGTTGTCTATAACCAGGAGCCTGTAATATAGTGGTTTTAGTTAGTTGCTGTTTGCCATGTTTGTTCTTGTTTATTGTTGTAGTATAAATCAGCCAGTTGGTAATTTACATTTTGTCATCCCGGGGCCTCTCACAGCTTACAATACAATATGGGTTTTGCTCATTGATGAAGGCTGTACGGTGACCTGTAACTGTTCACACCATTGTTCTATGGTTTTGAAAGGATACATTGACATTCATACCATTATTTTATACATCTAAACAGAAGAACGGAATTATAGTAATATATTAATCTGCATCACCCTATTAAGAAATGAAGATATCAAGAAAGCAAGAACAACATGAGTCGAAAAAAGACGCACAAAACAAACATAACCAAAAGAAAATTGTAAACATTTGAAAGGTTCATTCAAAACTTTTTCTTTCAATTTTTTTCTACTATTTTATCTTTTGGAGATTTTGACAAATCGCTAAGTCCTTTATTTAGTTTTCATTTGATTTTAAACGAAACTAAAAAAATAAATGTAGGCTGTTAGCCAATAAGATAACCGCCCCCAACTAAATTATTTTTAACGTACTGTTCATTTTATAGTTTTATATTGTTCCCAAAATCGCAAAAATACGTTATCGATGTTTCTGTATAAATGTCAATATTTTAAATGAAAATTAGATTATACAATATCAAGAGCTGCATGTACCGTTTATCTTTCGATCAACTTATAATCAGGCAGTCGAAATTTAAAATTTATCTATTACTGGTACATGTACAAGAAAAGTTTAAATCTACTTAAAATCAACAAAAAGTTGGCAGAGGGATGTTAACAAAAAGACAGTTATCTCTACTGAATTAAGTTAGATGCGTGAGGTAAATAATAATCGAATGTAATCGCGTGAAAAGTTATATCCAATTTAATAAATGAGATATCTTCAGTGATGTAAACTACTTTGTAAATAGTTTAAATCTGAAGTTGTTCTTTCTCTTCTGAGGATTCATATATATGTATTGATACAATTTTTTTATATTTGCTTTCTCTAGTGATTTCTTTTTCTAATAGATTAGATACATTTGAAGTCGTTCCCTTTCACTGCATACGTAATTCGCAAATACCTTATACGAAACAGGTCTTGATTTTGTTAACATATATTCTATTGCTAGATATATATTGAAGGTGTTTCTGTTAAAATAACATCATTACAATTACTAAAATTAACAATTTATCATTAAGCCATAATCATATTTGAAATTTTAACTTATTATTAAGTATACTTTTCACGTGAACCAATACCTATATAGTACTTTTATTATAAGTACAGGATCGTTTTGAACCAGTACAGATGATTAATTTCATTATAAGGACAGTTTCGTTTGGAAACGGTACAGATGTAAAACTTTCATGATAAGCACAGCTTTGCGTTGGGAACCAGAAAAGATGAATCAATTTACTTCATAAAAGGCCCTGTTTGTTTAGGGACCCATTTCCATTTAATATGTAATACTTTCATTCATTGTGTATCTTGTGTATCTTTTATATTGTGATTAGTGTTAAGTATGAAATTTTGACAAAATATCGACATTCAAACAAGTTGCACAATGATAAATCCATCTAGCCATGTACATTATATACAATTGTAAATCCAAAGAATCAAATACACCTAGCCAAGTACACTTTGTACGATTGTAATCCACTAAGCCATGTACATTACGTCCGATTGTAAACCCACCTAGCCAAGTACACTATTGCCGAGTATAAGATAGTATATTCACCTAGGCAGGTATACTATGCATGGCCTATTGATAATTCACTTAGCCATGTACATAACGTCCGATTGTAAATCCACCTAGCCAAGTACACTATTGCCGATAGTATATCCACCTAGCCAAGTATACTATGCATGGCCTATTGTAAATTCAGTTAGCCACGTACATTACATCCGATTGTAAATCCAACTAGCCATGTACATTACGTCCGACTGTAAATCCACTTAGCCAAGTACATTACGTCCGACTGCAAATCCACCTAGCCACGTACATTACGTCCGACTGTAAATCCACCTAGCCAAGTATATTACACGTCCGACTGTAAATCCACATAGCAACGTACATTACGTCCGACTGTAAATCCACCTAGCCAAGTACATTACGTCCGACTGTAAATCCACCTAGCCATGTACAGTATGGCCGATTGTAAATCCACCTAGCCAAGTACACTATGGCCGATTGTATATCCACTTAGCCAAGTACATTACGTCCGATTGTAAATCCCCCTAGCCCAGTACATTATGTCGATTGTAAATCTAAAGAGACAAATCCCTCCTGCCAAGTACACAAATAGCTAAGAACATTATGTTCGATTGTAAATACACCTAACCAAGCACATTATGACCGATTGGTAATCCAAAAGATAGATCTACCAAGCCAAGTACATTATGGCCGATTGAAAATCCACCTTGCCAAGTACAATGACGGTCGATATGTAAATACACCTAGCCAAACATAAATGTCCGATAGAAAATCCACATTGCTAAGTACAGTAACGGTCGATATGTAAATACACATAGCCAAACACATTATGGCCGATTGTAAATCCAAAGAGATAAATACACCTAACCAAGTACATTATGGCCGATTGTAAATCCAAAGAGATAAATCCACCTAGCCAAGTACATGATGGCCGATTGTAAATCCAAAGATACAAATCCACCGAGCCAAGTACATTATGGCCGATTGTAAATCCAAAGAAACAAATACACCTAACCAAGTACATTATGGCCGATTGTAAACCAAAAGAGATTAATCCACCTAGCTAAGTACATTATGGCCGATTGTAAATCCAAAGAGACAAATCCACCTAACCAAGTACATTATGGCCGATTGTAAATCTAAAGAGATAAATCTACCTAGCCAAGTAAATTATGGCCGATTGTAAATCTAAAGAGATAAATCCACCTAGCCAAGTAAATTATGGCCGATTGTAAATCTAAAGAGATAAATTCACCTAGCCAAGTAAATTTTGGCCGATTGTAAATCTAAAGAGATAAACCTACCGCATACTATTAACACCATTTTAATGCTTCTCATTTTATTGTTTTCATTGTCAGCTCCTTTACAACTGAATGCATCTTTTGAAAATAATGATAAATAAATAAACAGTTGTTAACAAAATTAAAAAAAATAAATATTTAAAATAAGAATACCATCTTCTACTTGACTGGAACTGAAACATTCATGTTACTGTTCTAATGTCTAAGATAAATAAAATTGTATAATAATTTCTAGAAATGGCAATTTTTATGGCATCATGTTATGTCTAGGTTGTTTATTTTGTATGGTTGACAAATATAGAGAAACATATTTCAAATTAGTAGTGATATTCTCAAATTGATAGTTATATGTCTAAAAATTAAATGATATGTTGTCAATGAAAATGATGCTATCAAAATGATACAGACTCTTTCTAGTGGAATTGATGTTTGCACGATGCCATTTGCCTTTGCAGGCGTGTGCATACTCCGAAATGTGAAGTGCAAAGACTAAACATTAAATAAATTGCTTCACAACACAACATCGCGTAATAATTTTGCGACTAAATTTCTTTCCTTTTAATAATCAAATTAAATAAGTTCGGTTATACAATTATAGAACGTCTTTGAAAATGTCAATGTCATGCCAATAAAGCATTTGTTTTTCTCTTGTGTAATGAATATGTAGCTCCTTTAGACATTACAAATTATTGTAAACTAAATGTTTGGGCATTATTCAGTTCCACCAAATTGAAGAATGACGTTATTTTCCATATTGGACTAAACATTTCCTATTTATTATGAAACAGATACAAAGAACGGTTGATTCAGTTGGGACTGAAAACAAAGATGCTACATACTTCAAACAAATTGTATAACAAGAATTTCAGAAGTAGAGCTTCGTGATGTATTTTTGGGTTAGAGCAGAATGCCTTGTTTGATATAATTTCGTAAGACCAAACTCATCACATAGCACGTTGTATGTTCCCTTGATGGTTTTAACGACTTTACTATCATATCCTTTGTTTAACACGCGGGTCCTTGACATACTATAAATCATTTGCTGCCTCTGGTGCTAATCACTGCCTTGTATGTTTATCATCGATTGGGGGTTTTTTTTCTGTTGCTTCCTTTTATGTTTTTCATCTATTGTTTTTTATTCGGTTGCTGTCTTGTTCGTTTATCATCTATTGAGCTTGTGTTCTGTTGCTGTCTGGTATAATTATCAATGATTCGTGTTTGTTCTGTTGCTTTCTTGTTTGTTCATCATCTGATTGGTTTTGTTCGGTTTCTGTATATAGATATAAGAAGATGTCTATTATTGTGTTTTACTTGTTGTCTTCAATCTGTGCACCATTGTTTTGGTTTGTCTCTTGTTTCATTGCATCTCTTGTTGACTTGTGTTTATACTGATTTTTGGGGATTTTGTATCTTACGGCTTTATAAATATACCATTGTTTTTCTTTGATTTTTTATGCATTTGGTGTTTATTGTGTTTGTTCTTTTCTCTTACTTTATTTTGTTTCCGGCATTGTTTCCTCTCTAGCTGTCTCATATGATTATCATTGTTTAGTTTCTTGTTGTCATGGACATTTATCATTTTGGGGTTTTGTCCAGACCAATTTAGTATGAGTATGACCCATCTGTTTTAACTGGAAGTTAAGCTAAAGTTACTATAGGTTATCATCGTTTATCTAAACAAAGTTTTAATCTCTTGAAAGTATATTCCTCGAATATTCAAAGTGAATTAATACTTTGCGTATAGGAATAAATTTAGGATTGAGTTAAAACATTTGTAAAATTTGATTTTATATGGTTCTTAAAAATTATGTTAAGATGTATCCGTTGAATTTTCTCTGTAAATCCTTTCTTATTTGTATATGAACACACGTCAGATATTCTCAGTCTATAAGAACATGAACAGTGACCTAATCAAATTCGGAAACCAAATGTAGACCCTCATCAATACAGTCCTCTCAGAACTGTCAGATAAATTTATATCGGATTGATGTATGTAGCTCAATCCAGTAAATGAAGTATGCAATACAATTTGATTAAAAGATATACTTTGATTTAGGTTGAATCGTGAATCTTTCACATGATAACATTTGTGGATGAAAAGTGCAAGCTTTTTGAACATGTATAAGATAGAATGATAAGTGATCTCTGCTTCATCTTGACTTTGGAAATAAGTAAATGACACGCATTGTATAGTTATCACACATTGATCACACAGAACAGTTTTGTACTTTCTGTCTTTACTACTTGTAGCTTCAATAATGATTTATATATTATAAGCAAAACAAATTTTAAGGGACATGTGTTTATCTCCTGATTTGCTATCTATTATTAATTTGTGAGAAGTATGGCACTACCTTTTCGACTTTGAAATCTTTTATACAATTATTAATAGTTCATGATAGTAGGGTCAAATCAATTAACAAGATTAAGTTGATAGGACTGTTTTATTCTTTAGTCCTGAAATAAAAAGTAGGTCCGCTGATGAGTTTTAGAATATCTGATGTAATGGACAAAGAAAGTGTGAAAAAAATTCTTTAACTTCGTATGTTTTTATCAATTTGAAGTCTCTAAATTGTAGGCCTTGTCTCAGAGACCGGATGTCGCAAAATATTTATTCTTTTATTTTTAGAAGAAATCAACGGAAACGATTTGTTTATTTGGGTGTGTATGTGTGTGTGAGTAAGTGTGAGTGTGTGATGCATTATTTGACCCCACTGCTATCTTTTGAAGTTTGATTTAATTAAAATGACGCCATTCTAGTAAATAGGTGTCTGTGGTAATCACAGTTCAATTATTTATATTAGTTATCCTTCTAACAGAATGTCGACATGACTGCGTGGACTATAATAGATCGACAAGTTTTAAATTGTAGTCCATTGTTGATATTAAGTACAACGAACTTTCATTTAACTGTATCAATAAAAATAATGATCCGATCTTCAGCATGTATGTACCGAACGGTCGTGTATGCCATTCTTCCTTTATAACTTAGTCAAGCAGTTTTAATTCTATAAATTTCGATGTATCGATTGTAAATTAATATCTGCCAAGAAAAATTATTCAGGCTGTTGATTACAGAAGGAAATCCCTGCTGTAAAATCAAATGTAAAAACTAGAAAGGAAATGTTAAAATATTTCTGCTCAGTCAGTCCGGTATTTTCTAAGCTTGTACTGATGGAAAACCTTGGTAAATAATAACGTCATTTTCCGATAACAGTATTGAAAGTTCTACATATAGAAAAGCTCAAAGGGCAACGCAAAATTCATATAACTTGTCAACCAGTAACTGCGTCAAATTCATAAAAGATTATCAATTTCATATCTTACTGAAGAAAGTAAAATAACTTTGTAGACTAACACTTTCGGATCGATACTTTTGACGAAACATCATTTTCTCATTTTTGAAAATCGCTTACTGGACGCCAACTCAATCAATATACAGATCATATCGTATCGGTAACTTAATCAGCAATGAATCACAAACGCACGAGTGATCTAGCTTTGCTATTATTTACTTGTCACAGTTTATTAGGAAATTACAGAACTTCTTTTGATCAGAACGAGGCGTATAATTGGCTAACGCTTTTTTCACTGAAGACAAAGAAGTTCAGGTCCGTTACCAACTGAATGCGTTTGTAATAGACTTGCATATTACAATGTTAGAAAGTTTTTGCCTCCAACCTATTGTCATTTATATTGTTTCATGTGATGTATTGTCATATGTTCATTCCTCTTATTTTTTCACTGACAATTAACCAGATCTCATAAGTTATTATTGGCTTCAGTGTCTCTCATGTTCATTCGAATGACAAGTATGATGTACGTAACATATGAGACTAACTTCGACTTTCTTGCCTCTCGTCAACCGAGAAAATAATATCGTGCATAACAGTTTCCCTGCATTGATGGTATTGCTATCATCTACTTACCAGTTTCTGTATGCTGGCATGATAGTAGTTTGTTATTGCTACGCGCGATGGTTTTAGTTGACAAATAAGATGTAAAATTTGTTAAATTCTAAGTCGCGAATATTGCGTATCATGCAAATCAATGTCTTGTATTTGTTGGAATTAGGGATGTGTCACATCGAATCAAATATTCAATATTTTGTTGTAATTTTGCATTCTTGCAACTCATACATTAACAAACTTAATATTCCATACTGTTTTTATGTATTCAATATGAGGGCATATAAGATGAAATTCTTGCAAGGAGAACACAGTTCTTTACTTCTGATAATTGGACAACAGAGGCTTTTCGCAATGTTCAAATTTCTATCGTAACTATTATATAACTATATAAATGTTAGAACGTATTGGAGCACACTATATTGGTTATCACGTCTCTAATTGAATTAGGAGGCAGTTAATGTTGGATAGTAAACTATCCTGGGTATTTATTAAGACGTTTTACCAATAACTTACTCCTTAGTGTACTATTTGTTTTCAGTAATGAATACACCAGAGAACCCAATCTATCATCAATCTTGAATAATTTCGCACCATTTTATGATGAAACCTTTTAACGATTGAGAGATTGGAATATTCTAAGAATCTTACTGTTTACATTTACCTGCTTGTTTCATACATTATGTTATTAAACCTACCGCTGTTTTCGACAATAAAAATATAATATCGGCGAAAATCCTCTTAGTTACAGTACATTTGGGTAGTACAAACGATTCCATACCGCATGATATGCTACATTATAATGAGTATTTAGCAACGGTAATGGTGCAATAAGAAAGTATCAGCTACGGAAAGACGGACATATCGGCAATATTTCCAGTTGAAATCCCTTTTTAATGTTTGTCTATGTACAGTTTATGAACAAAAGGGTTTCAAAGAGGAAGACTTTCCTTTTAATCTTCAAAAATTGTAATCTGACGAATAAGACATCGTATAAGATAGGAAAAAATGATTGTTCTGTTTCTTTTTTTTTTTTTTTTTTCGCTTGCAGTCAATTTAATATTATAGCTTAGTTACTTCAGACAAGTCAGAGTTTTGCCCTGTAGCATTATCTTTAAAGTTAAAAGTTTGCTATATAAATGATGCCCTCTCGTTGGATAATTTACGGTTTGATGACTAAGTTGGTCAATCTCCTTTCTATCGAACTTGTAATAAGGCATTCATAGATAAATTTAGGTATCTTGACTTGCACATATGAATTGACAGTTGGAGATGGTTGAAACACAGAAGAGGTGTCTTCAATTTTCTAATTCCGAACTTGCAATTGTTATGTAGCAACATTAAAGCAGCACATGATAAAAACGTTCCAGAGCTGATGTAAATTTCGTCTTCACATGCAGCCTTCAAGACGAAAATCAAACATTTTTAAAAGATAGTCTAGATCTACTGTGAAGTTTTGCTTTGATCTTCACAGCCTTCAGGGCGACGAAATTACATATGCTAAAAATGTAATAAATATATTTATGTGTTGCTTCATACTCCCCTTCACAGTCTATCAATGAAAATAAAAAGAGGCTTTAACTATTAAATGTTATTGTTTTTACAAATTCCATGAAATCAAACAACGGTTAATAGTTTTATAATGAGTATTACTAGTTATTCTTCATAAACGCAAATTTAGGTAAGATATCAGCGTATACTCCTTATACAGGATAACCTATGCTAATATTAAGTTTTTATTTCGTTGCTTTACTACGAAATAATCGATGAGACCAAACAGACTTAACCTATAATTGTTTACTTTTTGCACGTTGTGACTTGGGTGGATAGTTGTCTTATTGGCACTCATACCACATCTTATTTATATTTATCCTTAATTCAGGTATTAATCACATTTAAAGGAATCTAAACCCCAATAAAATTTAACAGGTGCGTAAATTGTAACATTCCAAACTTACCTGTGAGCAACATGACAGGCGCCACATGAATTTGCTTTCCTTACCGGTGCATCTGAGATAGCCCCGATTTTTGTTTGGGTACGTGTTGCTCGGTTTTGGATTTTTCTGTCGTGTTTTATGGACTTTTTTGTTTTTCGTCGTTTTTCGTTTATTGCCATGGTGATCAAACAGACCTATATTCAAGATTATTAATCTCTTCTTTTCATCTAAAACTCAGTGAAATCTATCAGGCGATGATAATCTAAGAGTAGTATGAAATTTTTATCTCTTTTTCACAGTCTGAAACGCAGCTGCTAATGCTCATTGAAATTAAACCGATGAACGATATAATTGCAATATCACAAATTATATAAAAAATGTGTGATAACAATTGTGATATAAGTTAGAGAAAAGTCATTTACGTTATAAATAAATCAGACGAATAATGATAAGATGATCAATTTATCTATCCTATAAAGTGCTGTTTTTGTAGTACGTGACCTTCTTGTCAAATGCCATATCAAACTCAATATTGAAGGAGACCAAAGGAAAAGCTGGTAATACATACGCTCATGCGTGTTAATGTATACTTTCAACACTAAAACAAATAATATACTTATACTTAGTAAATAAATGTCAATTTTGTATTTTCATGACTTTCGAATTTTATAACAGTATCAGTAGGGCACGTCTGTTGTAATCTGTATTGATTAAGTATTTAAGTAAGATCCTTTAGAAAGTAAAAGTCGCGGCTTGTTAGTCGAATTTACGTCTGTTCATGACTTTGAAATTTGCACAAAATACAAATCCGATGTATTCCCGACTACAGTCTTCTTGAGTGGGAATTTATGTACAATAGGGATTTAGTGTAGATCGTTATAGTATTAATGACTTTTAAATGTTTTATCATGTTAAACACAACAAAAATTAGACAAAGATAAGATAGAAAATATATTTATACTGTCATATATTACATTTTCCTGTCTTTTCAGATTGGAACAACACGTCAAAGCTTCCTGTGATGGTCTTTGTACATGGTGAATCATATGAAATCGGAACCGGAAATGCATATGAAGGGAGTGTACTTGCTAGTTATGGAGAAGTTATAGTTGTTACTGTTAATTACAGATTGGGTGTCTTAGGTATGCGAAACATTATCACAGTTGCTAATTTCTTTTAATTTAAACAACAAGGATAGATATATGGTACGTATGATTGCCAATGAGAAAACTATATCCACCAAAGACTTGGAAAGACATCTCAGTTAACAAACATGCATGTGTAACTAAAACTTATGGCATAGTTATCGGAGCTTTATTAGGTAATCCAACATCTTAATAAATGGAAGACTATAATACATAATTATATTCCCTTTTACCATTACTTATTTTGCATGATAGTCAATTTTATAATTGTCTCGACCATTAACTGGTATAAAACTTAATATATTCGTGGATTAACTACTTCTTTTAAAGTCTTGGGACGATTCAGAACTTGCCATATTAGATGAACACTACATTAAGTCAATTGTTGAAGATCGTATGTGGACTTTAAGTATCGTTTTATTTTTTTATAATGTAGGGTTGCTGTCGTTGACCTATTCCTCATATCTCCTTTTGATTAATACCAAACAATCCAATGTGTTAACACTTGTGTCGTTAATTCGAATGTTCTATATTACCTGCCTTAATTATCAATATTATCATTTGTTTTTAGTTTTTCTGTCTGAAGTATCTTAACAGTCTTGGTCTGACAATCTACATTTCTGTTTTATAATATTTCTCAAGTGACCTACTTTGCCCTACTTTATTTTCTTTCTGTCTGGTATAAATCTTTTACTTCAATTTTATTAGATATTCTTTCAAAAAATAATAGAAGTATCCAGCAGGCATATTTAATATTTGTAGTTTGTCTTGCAGCTAGATTTATCATCCGACATTGACATGTGAGGATCAGAACTTAGCTAATTTTAAACTTGGCATATAATCAGATCTACCAGCTATTTTGTCATTCATATTATATATTTACTTAATTGTACTTAATAATACTTTCTCGGAGAATATGGAAGTTTTACACATGAAAATCCTTTAGATCATGAAATTTAGAATAAAACTCAGGAAGATGTTTTAAAGTAGCAGTTAAAATCTATCAGTTCGTTGGACCAGGATAACTTCAAACAGAGGTACAAAATCTCAAAAAAATCTTGTTCGGCGTACATAAACTGTATTTATTATGACGTTACGCACGATATTGCGTTTCAATTGGTAACGTCTAAATTTGAGGTTTTACGCCGATAATCGAGGATATTTTTTTGTTGGCAAATTTTTTTATTCAAATCAATATGGATACTTCTAAATGTTTGGTTGTACTGAATATGCATGAAATATTTCCCACTGGAAGTTACGCAAGTAACAAACAACACAATATATGTATTTGGGTAAGATAATAGGGTCTATATATATAAAAAAACGATGTAGTATGAGTGCCAGTGAGACAACTCTCTACCGAAGACCAAATGACGTAGAACGTATTTTGCATGCAATGGTTCCCCATTTAAATCCGAGAAAGGAAGAATATATCCATTTTGCTTTAATAAAAAAAAGTGTGTGTGTGTGTGTGTGGGGGGGGGTTACAAGTTAAACGGGTCTTTCTTATAGAGAACTCTATTATAATTTGTATCAAAATGGTCATCATTTTTCTTTCGGAATTCGAGTTCCTGACATTTTGAATCATTTTTACCTTTTTAAAATTTCCTATAAATTGCGTTTTGTCGTAATCGTATATTTCTCCATTAAATCAGTTATCACAATTATATCACGATAAGTATCGGGTAAGAATATTTTTAATAAAGTGTTTGGATATTATTTGGTGTATTTTGCGAGTATGTTCCACGGGTTTACAATTTAGATTACAACCAAGGTTCTCCGACTTCCTCTACCATAGAAAACTGTCCGATATTATACAATCAAGGACGCTTAAAGTTGCGTTAAACACCAAAACACAAAACAAACAAACATTTCAATTTGATTTTAAAGACATAAATAGCGTCCCTAATCGACAACGTTGAAAACATAAGAAAATCGTTCAGTGGACAAACTTGCAAGACATTGGATTTCTTTAAAAACGAAATCGTTTTGACTACGCAATTATCAAAAGTATGTAACTGTTTTGTAGGGTTAAAGTACAATTACGGAAAAGCACTATTTTGTATGCAACTAATCGAAATTTTATTTAAATGACATCGCAACTGATAGTTTATGCGTAAAAAGCGGCGTAATTCGACATTGGACATTCGTGCAAGACATTTGCCAGTAGCAGTTGCATTTGTATTTGTGGTGTGAGTGCTGTAAAAATACGGTTTTGAAATGGTCTATCTATGTACTTTTGTGAGCACGATTTATGAAAACGAAATTTCATACAATCTTATATTTCAAAAACCTATGAATTTTGATAACTTACCATTTTCCGAAATCTGACCGCGAGAACGACTATCTTTTTTTTTGCAAAAAATCCGCTTTTGCCGTTGCATCAACCAAAATTCAGTAATGACGCAATAATTCATATATGACGCATATCATTCATGGGAATTTTTGCGGATTTTACACTGTTTCGAAGAGCACAAACACCCCTATAAAAGTTATTATGCGTATAGTCTGTAACAGTTATGATATGCATATTTTTGACGTTTTGCCAATATTTTTGTCCTAATTTTAGACTATTGTAAAATGTTATAAAGCGATTTGTTGATTTTTTGAGAACAGTAATACCTGCCTATTCTTTGAATATAAATTGTATATAGCTTAACTGTTCTGATTTTATAGAAAAACTGTTTATCAGTGTGGACTGGTTGATTTCACGGTATTGACGCAATAACGCGCGTAACGTCTATACATTTTTTTCGGTAGCGTTGAATTCATAAATACTTTTTTTATGACAGACAAAGATCTCGCTTGTATGTGTAGCTGATAGGTACATTCAACTAGTAATTTTTATTTCTGGAAGATTTAGATATAATGCTTACAAAAGTGGGAGAGGATATCAAGGATGAAATAAAAAATCATAATGCGAAAAAATACGACGACAAGAAAAATAGTCTACATAACACTCTTTACAGTAACACTACACTAAAGAATAAAAATTACAATGTTTTCAATATAAAACTATAAATAATCTATTAACAAGATAATGATACTTTTTCTCAATTAGGTTTTCTTAGTACTGGAGATAATGAAGCCAGTGGAAACTATGCATTATGGGATTTGTTTGCTGTTTTGTCATGGATACATGATAACATAGGTGCCTTTGGGGGAGATACTAACCGGGTGACATTATTTGGACATGGTTACGGTGCAGCATTGGTCAATATTTTATTATTATCACCAATGGTATCAAGTAAGTACTCATCTGGTCCAGTAAGAACTGCAAATATATAACTTTGCCCAAAACAGAATGAAAACGAATATTTTACACAAGAAAATGAAGGATAAAAATGTGTACAAAAGTGAAAATATAAAGTCGTGCGGTAAACCGCACAAAAAAAATGATCGGAACTCGCAAAAGGTTCAAATGAAGTTTCCGCCCGGAAAAAAATCCTCATGCCCCAAAAATCCGAATTTCAAATGGTCGTCCCCTAAATGTTTACAAGGCGTACTAAGCATTTCCTTTTTTGCACATTGCACGTTTTGGTGCTCAATATTTAATTAAACGAAGTCATTTTTTACTAGATCACTTGTTTGGTTAAGGTCGGTGGTAAGGGTGCTTAGTAGCAGTTGTGTATCTTGTAACAACTTGACATTCTCCATAACATTCAGTAAGACACTGGCAATGTTTTCTTAAATCCCTATGAATGTCATATAACTGTAAGAAGTGGAGACTGACACTCCAAGACATTCAAAAATCAATATCCGTTCATTGGCAGCCTTGTGGATAAAATAGAATATGAACCAGTTATTGGATAAGCAATGGGCATCGTAATTTTGATATAAGCATATAGTATTGTGCAAAATAACTATTAAAACTAATAAAAAAAAAGCAATGCAAAAGCGGTGCAAACATAATAGCTAAAGATTGTAAACAGCTAGATGGAAATTTAAATTAAACACCAAAACATCATTTCATTTAATATCTATGTGAACGCACTTAAAAATTTAAGATTTGAAAACGATGAGTATGTATATTCGTATTTATCATCATAAAAAATAATGGCGTATGTAGGTAAATGCAAACATCGTATTTACGATAGGCACAAATCATAATGAGTGTCTACTTACCCTTTCGGAACATCTGAGATCACCCCAGCTTTTGTTGAGGTTCGTGTTCTCAGTTTTAGTTGTGTCTTGATGACTGTTATTTGTCTTGTTTGTCGTTTCTTGTTTTTTCTTTTTTGCCATTGCGTTGTAAGTTTATCTTCGACTTATGAGTTTGAATTCACCTTTGATATCTTTCGCCTCTCTCATACTCTGTAAAATGAATACATTCGGATTTTAGCAGAAACTTGTTTGTAACTAGCATCAAGATGCTTAATTGATAGCTTTGGTAGACGTTATTTTAAACGGTTGCTATTTCTATGGGAATCAACGGTGTTAGTCTTCTTGTAGACTTCTTTTTCTAAGACGAGGACGACTTCATACAGGAGCTTCAAAGAAACGAACGGAAAGAAGATATCCTTTTACTTCACGTACCCTACATAGAAAGTCGCATTATATAAGATGTTGTATGATTGACAATGATACAACTATCCACCAGAGCCCAAAAAAACTTCAGATCATCGTACAGCCTGCAACAATGAGCTAAACATATATGCATAGTCAGCTATAAAAGTCCCAACAAGACAAAATGTGAAAAAAACCAAACCAACGACATAATTTACGGCAAATAAATAAACGAAAAACAAACAGTAACCAACAATAACCACTTAATTACAGGTTGACTTGAGTCAGTCACATAAAGAAAGTGGCGGGGTTAAACATGTTCATGAGCGCCAAACCTTCCCCGAACCTTTGACAGTGGGGAAACTACAAAGACTAAGACAAAAACTGTAAACCATCATATTGGCACGAAGCACAAAAACAACTGGCAACAAACTTTGTTGACTATATAATTGATCACATATATGCCATTGAACTTGAAATAATCAATACCACATATGCAGTTAGCTCTGCCTCACATCTAGAAATTGGCAGAGAGGATAAGTTAAGGACTAATCTGTTCGACAAAAGCGACAATGTCAATTTTTCTTTTTCAGTTTTCAAGTAGCAATATTCCATGACACTTGCATATGAAGTATATATCTTCCGGTTGATATGATATATGGTCTTCAATAATAGACAAGTATCTTGACATTTTAAAATGAAAATTAAATTCATTCGAGACTACCAGCACCAAATTCCTTAATGTACGAAAACGCGAATACCTGACCAACAATAATCACAGTTCGCTTGTATCTTTTTTGGATTGAATATGCACATTTACATGTGGCAGGGTTACTATTTAAAAGACAAAACATTTGCTATGACGTTGTTCAAACTAGGTGTAAAACTATTGCTTAACTTTCAAAGCAATACATACATTAATCGAAACCAATTATACAACAGATTAATATCTGAACTGACAGTTGTAGGACCAAGCCATCGACCCTAGTACCTCTCATAATTGTTTTATAACTTAAAGGATAGTCTTAAATCTAGTTTGACCAATAATCGTGTAATAATTAAATGAGTACCAAGCCTTCAGATTATTATCTTGAATAGCGGTATACGTAATAACACAAAGTATAGATAAAATGTATAGATACATATGGACGCACATTTATTTATTTAGTATTGTAATTGCATATAACCAAATCATTGTTATGTCGATGTTGTTGGTTTGTTGTTTCATTGACATTGATTCAGCGTCCTGCATTCGTGCTTGAGCACATTACAGTTATCTATTTATGTCAATGTTGTTAATACTTTGTGTTCAACCTAGATGTATTTTGTTTATTTGTGTCATTTTATTGCTGTTTCATTGACATATACCCTAATAGATCTCCATTTATTAATCCTTCGTGCATCAAACCCACAAAATTAAACTCCTTGTAACAGTTTAAAGAAAAACAATCATAAAAAGCGATTCTATTCTCAATAGAAATGTTTCTATTCCCCGGTTTCTATTTGTAGTATCAGCGACAATCATGCAAAAGTTTGAAAGATAAAACCTTGTAATATTCACTATTAGGTTTTATCCCGTTTTATAATGTAATTGAGAATAAAAAAATATAACTGTTTACAGACAATAAACATCAGACGCATTAGCAGTAGTGACAGTAGATCACTAGTCATCTTAGCATAAAATGATTATCGGTGAAATGTTAATATCAACAGTGGAACTAATTAGCCTTGATGTTTGCTAATTTTTTACGATGTCATGGACGTGCTGCGTTCCTTTTAGAGTAATTTTTGTCACTGTTTTTTTCTTTCTTGCGTGTCATTTCTATTTAATTCTCTTTATGACATTTTTTTCATCTATAACGAAACTGTTGTTCGATAAATCTTGAAGTCGTTACAATTCTTTGTCCAACAATAAAGGTTACCGAAAATAAACTTATTGAACATGTGTTGTTTTCCATTCGTTTGATGTGTTTGAGCTTTTGAGTTTGCCATTTGATAAGGTTTTTGAATTTTACTTGGGATTCGGTATTTTTGTTATTTTATTATTTCCCTTGGGTTTTGGTTTTTTAACCTTGATGAATTTATGAGGTTTGTACACCGGTAAACTTCTGTGACTTCTACGTAATGACGCAACATCATTTTTACAACATTTAACTGAATCAAATAAAAAGCATTTTGCTTAATACACTTTACGATGAGCAATACGACGGATGCCACATGTGGAGCAGGATTTGCTAACACATTTCCGGAACAACTGATTTTTGTTTGAATTTCCTATGTCGTGTTTTCTGGACTGCAACAGTTACTTTTTTTATATCCGTCGTTTTTCGGTTTTTTTTTTGTCATGGTGTTGTCGGTTTCTCTTCGATATATTAATAATGATTATTATACCTTACATATATTACAAACAATTCTATTGGGTTACACGTTAACACGTGACATGGAATAATTCGGTTAATTTTCATTTAATTGCAAGGAAGGACAAATAGTCTCTTGTGGACAGTTGTCTCATTGGCAATCATACCACATCTTCTTTTTATAAATAACCCATATTATTCACCGGCGAATAACCTTTTGAGTTTCTTGATTTGTACACGAGTTATCTCCCATGAAAATGACGTCACAGACGTAGGTAAACAAAATGGCAACGTTCAACTTCAAGTTACAAGAAGCCCATCAAATGACGAGGAAACAAGGCTTTGTAAATGTATTTAGTGCCGAGGATATCTCTTATAAACGGTCCTTTTCAGGGCCATCAGTATTTCACAAAAAGATTCTACCTTTGTTGTACATATGAGAAATTCTAAGACACAAATTTATTTTCGAACGTTTACTTGTGTTTGTTACGATACAGTAGGTTACGTGCTTTTTCAATGTTTCAGAAGGCCTTTCCACTGTTAGTTCGGTATAATAAAACAATTGTGGCTCCTTAAAAAAGATGAATATCCAAAATTGTCAACCCTAAAAAATTATTTCACTTCGGGCTGCACCCTCAGTGAAATAACCTTTATGTGTTGACAATTTTGGATATTCACCTTCTATACGGGCCATAGTTGTATATAATTATACCTTACATATATTATAAACAATTCTATTGGGTAGCACGTTATCACGTAACATGGAATAATTCAGATAATTTTCATTTAAGGATGTACACCTCTGAGGTGCCAACTATTTCTATAATTAAACTTTTCTTCTTAACCTGATTTTTTGGTTTATATGACTTTAAAAAAATAATTGGTGAAGAAAAAATCATATGGTGGTGCACTTCTTTTTTTGCTACGGCCCTTTGAAAGTACCCAATTTTGATGATTTTCCCATTTTTCATCAATTTTTACCCATTTTGGGCTTTTATCGTGAAAAAAATCACAATTCCACAATTAAACTTTTTTTCATACTTTCAATAAACATGAGGTTGACCAATCTGAATAAATTTAACTTAAAAAAACTAAAGGTAGGTGTTAATATAAGAAAGTGTTATCATATTTTTATGCTTTTTCGTGTCAAATTTACCATGCTGTCTTTTTGTAAATTTTTGATTTTTCTCTGTTTTGAGAACAAAATGCATATTACTTCAACTTTTTGTTATAAATGATTGAAAAATACATATCTAAGAAATTTGAAAAGAAAAAGTGATAGTGGATCTACATGTTTCTGGTAAAATCAGGATATTATTTGGTGTATTTTGCAAGTATGTTCCACGGGTTTACAATTTAGATTACAACCAAGGTTCTCCGACTTCCTCTACCATAGAAAACTGTCCGATATTATACAATCAAGGACGCTTAAAGTTGCGTTAAACACCAAAACACAAAACAAACAAACATTTCAATTTGATTTTTAAAGACATAAATAGCGTCCCTAATCGACAACGTTGAAAACATAAGAAAATCGTTCAGTGGACAAACTTGCAAGACATTGGATTTCTTTAAAAACGAAATCGTTTTGACTACGCAATTATCAAAAAGTATGTAACTGTTTTGTAGGGTTAAAGTACAATTACGGAAAAGCACTATTTTGTATGCAACTAATCGAAATTTTATTTAAATGACATCGCAACTGATAGTTTATGCGTAAAAAGCGGCGTAATTCGACATTGGACATTCGTGCAAGACATTTGCCAGTAGCAGTTGCATTTGTATTTGTGGTGTGAGTGCTGTAAAAATACGGTTTTGAAATGGTCTATCTATGTACTTTTGTGAGCACGATTTATGAAAACGAAATTTCATACAATCTTATATTTCAAAAACCTATGAATTTTGATAACTTACCATTTTCCGAAATCTGACCGCGAGAAAGACTATTTTTTTTTGCAAAAAATCCGCTTTTGCCGTTGCATCAACCAAAATTCAGTAATGACGCAATAATTTATATATGACGCATATCATTCATGGGAATTTTTGCGGATTTTACACTGTTTCGAAGAGCACAAACACCCCTATAAAAGTTATTATGCGTATAGTCTGTTACGTCTGATATGCATATTTTTGACGTTTTGCCAATATTTTTGTCCTAATTTTAGACTATTGTAAAATGTTATAAAGCGATTTGTTGATTTTTTGAGAACAGTAATACCTGCCTATTCTTTGAATATAAATTGTATATAGCTTAACTGTTCTGATTTTATAGAATAACTGTTTATCAGTGTGGACTGGTTGATTTCACGGTATTGACGCAATAACGTGTGTAACGTCTATACATTTTTTTTCGGTAGCGTTGAAGTCATAAATACTTTTTTCATGACAGACAAAGATCTCGCTTGTATGTGTAGCTGATAGGTACATTCAACTAGTAATTTTATTTCTGGAAGATTTAGATATAATGCTTACAAAAGTGGGAGAGGATATCAAGGATGAAATAAAAAATCATAATGCGAAAAAATACGACGACAAGAAAAATAGTCTACATAACACTCTTTACAGTAACACTACACTAAAGAATAAAAATTACAATGTTTTCAATATAAAACTATAAATAATCTATTAACAAGATAATGATACTTTTTCTCAATTAGGTTTTCTTAGTACTGGAGATAATGAAGCCAGTGGAAACTATGCATTATGGGATTTGTTTGCTGTTTTGTCATGGATACATGATAACATAGGTGCCTTTGGGGGAGATACTAACCGGGTGACATTATTTGGACATGGTTACGGTGCAGCATTGGTCAATATTTTATTATTATCACCAATGGTATCAAGTAAGTACTCATCTGGTCCAGTAAGAACTGCAAATATATAACTTTGCCCAAAACAGAATGAAAACGAATATTTTACACAAGAAAATGAAGGATAAAAATGTGTACAAAAGTGAAAATATAAAGTCGTGCGGTAAACCGCACAAAAAAAATGATCGGAACTCGCAAAAGGTTCAAATGAAGTTTCCGCCCGGAAAAAAATCCTCATGCCGCTCCCCCTTCTCCCCCCAAAAAAATCCGAATTTCAAATGGTCGTCCCCTAAATGTTTACAAGGCGTACTAAGCATTTCCTTTTTTGCACATTGCACGTTTTGGTGCTCAATATTTAATTCAAACGAAGTCAGTTTTTACTAGATCACTTGTTTGGTTAAGGTCGGTGGTAAGGGTGCTTAGTAGCAGTTGTGTATCTTGTAACAACTTGACATTCTCCATAACATTCAGTAAGACACTGACAATGTTTTCTTAAATCCCTATGAATGTCATATAACTGTAAGAAGAGGAGACTGACACTCCAAGACATTCAAAAATCAATATCCGTTCATTGGCAGCCTTGTGGATAAAATAGAATATGAACCAGTTATTGGATAAGCAATGGGCCTCGTAATTTTGATATAAGCATATAGTATTGTGCAAAATAACTATTAAAACTAATAAAAAAAAAGCAATGCAAAAGCGGTGCAAACATAATAGCTAAAGATTGTAAACAGCTAGATGGAAATTTAAATTAAACACCAAAACATCATTTCATTTAATATCTATGTGAACGCACTTAAAAATTAAGATTTGAAAACGATGAGTATGTATATTCGTATTTATCATCATAAAAAATAATGGCGTATGTAGGTAAATGCAAACATCGTATTTACGATAGGCACAAATCATAATGAGTGTCTACTTACCCTTTCGGAACATCTGAGATCACCCCGGCTTTTGTTGAGGTTCGTGTTCTCAGTTTTAGTTGTGTCTTGATGACTGTTATTTGTCTTGTTTGTCGTTTCTTGTTTTTTCTTTTTTGCCATTGCGTTGTAAGTTTATCTTCGACTTATGAGTTTGAATTCACCTTTGATATCTTTCGGCTCTCTCATACTCTGTAAAATGAATACATTCGGATTTTAGCAGAAACTTGTTTGTAACTAGCATCAAGATGCTTAATTGATAGCTTTGGTAGACGTTATTTTAAACGGTTGCTATTTCTATGGGAATCAACGGTGTTAGTCTTCTTGTAGACTTCTTTTCTAAGACGAGGACGACTTCATACAGGAGCTTCAAAGAAACGAACGGAAAGAAGATATCCTTTTACTTCACGTACCCTACATAGAAAGTCGCATTATATAAGATGTTGTATGATTGACAATGAAACAACTATCCACCAGAGCCCAAAAAAACTTCAGATCATCGTACAGCCTGCAACAATGAGCTAAACATATATGCATAGTCAGCTATAAAAGTCCCAACAAGACAAAATGTGAAAAACCAAACCAACGACATAATTTACGGCAAATAAATAAACGAAAACAAACAGTAACCAACAATAACCACTTAATTACAGGTTGACTTGAGTCAGTCACATAAAGAAAGTGGCGGGGTTAAACATGTTCATGAGCGCCAAACCTTCCCCGAACCTTTGACAGTGGGAAACTACAAAGACTAAGACAAAACTGTAAACCATCATATTGGCACGAAGCACAAAACAACTGGCAACAAACTTTGTTGACTATATAATTGATCACATATATGCCATTGAACTTGAAATAATCAATACCACATATGCAGTTAGCTCTGCCTCACATCTAGAAATTGGCAGAGAGGATAAGTTAAGGACTAATCTGTTCGACAAAAGCGACAATGTCAATTTTTCTTTTTCAGTTTTCAAGTAGCAATATTCCATGACACTTGCATATGAAGTATATATCTTCCGGTTGATATGATATATGGTCTTCAATAATAGACAAGTATCTTGACATTTTAAAAATGAAAAATTAAATTCATTCGAGACTACCAGCACCAAATTCCTTAATGTACGAAAAACGCGAATACCTGACCAACAATAATCACAGTTCGCTTGTATCTTTTTTGGATTGAATATGCACATTTACATGTGGCAGGGTTACTATTTAAAAGACAAAACATTTGCTATGATGTTGTTCAAACTAGGTGTAAAACTATTGCTTAACTTTCAAAGCAATACTTACATTAATCGAAACCAATTATACAACAGATTAATATCTGAACTGACAGTTGTAGGACCAAGCCATCGACCCTAGTACCTCTCATAATTGTTTTATAACTTAAAGGATAGTCTTAAATCTAGTTTGACCAATAATCGTGTAATAATTAAATGAGTACCAAGCCTTCAGATTATTATCTTGAATAGCGGTATACGTAATAACACAAAGTATAGATAAAATGTATAGATACATATGGACGCACATTTATTTATTTAGTATTGTAATTGCATATAACCAAATCATGTTATGTCGATGTTGTTGGTTTGTTGTTTCATTGACATTGATTCAGCGTCCTGCATTCGTGCTTGAGCACATTACAGTTATCTATTTATGTCAATGTTGTTAATACTTTGTGTTCAACCTAGATGTATTTTGTTTATTTGTGTCATTTTATTGCTGTTTCATTGACATATACCCTAATAGATCTCCATTTATTAATCCTTCGTGCATCAAACCCACAAAATTAAACTCCTTGTAACAGTTTAAAGAAAACAATCATAAAAGCGATTCTATTCTCAATAGAAATGTTTCTATTCCCGGTTTCTATTTGTAGTATCAGCGACAATCATGCAAAGTTTGAAAGATAAAACCTTGTAATATTCACTATTAGGTTTTATCCCGTTTTATAATGTAATTGAGAATAAAAAATATAACTGTTTACAGACAATAAACATCAGACGCATTAGCAGTAGTGACAGTAGATCACTAGTCATCTTAGCATAAAATGATTATCGGTGAAATGTTAATATCAACAGGGGAACTAATTAGCCTTGATGTTTGCTAATTTTTTACGATGTCATGGACGTGCTGCGTTCCTTTTAGAGTATTTTTTGTCACTGTTTTTTTCTTTCTTACGTGTCATTTCTATTTAATTCTCTTTATGACATTTTTTTCATCTATAACGAAACTGTTGTTCGATAAATCTTGAAGTCGTTACAATTCTTTGTCCAACAATAAAGGTTACCGAAAATAAACTTATTGAACATGTGTTGTTTTCCATTCGTTTGATGTGTTTGAGCTTTTGAGTTTGCCATTTGATAAGGTTTTTGAATTTTACTTGGGATTCGGTATTTTAGTTATTTTATTATTTCCCTTGGGTTTTGGTTTTTTAACCTTGATGAATTTATGAGGTTTGTACACCGGTAAACTTCTGTGACTTCTAAGTAATGACGCAACATCATTTTTACAACATTTAACTGAATCAAATAAAAAGCATTTTGCTTAATACACTTTACGATGAGCAATACGACGGATGCCACATGTGGAGAAGGATTTGCTAACACATTTCCGGAACAACTGATTTTTGTTTGAATTTCCTATGTCGTGTTTTCTGGACTGCAACAGTTACTTTTTTTATATTCGTCGTTTTTCGGTTTTTTTTTGTCATGGTGTTGTCGGTTTCTCTTCGATATATTAATAATGATTATTATACCTTACATATATTACAAACAATTCTATTGGGTTACACGTTAACACGTGACATGGAATAATTCGGTTAATTTTCATTTAATTGCAAGGAAGGACAAATAGTCTCTTGTGGACAGTTGTCTCATTGGCAATCATACCACATCTTCTTTTTATAAATAACCCATATTATTCACCGGCGAATAACCTTTGAGTTTCTTGATTTGTACACGAGTTATCTCCCATGAAAATGACGTCACAGACGTAGGTAAACAAAATGGCAACGTTCAACTTCAAGTTACAAGAAGCCCATCAAATGACGAGGAAACAAGGCTTTGTAAATGTATTTAGTGCCGAGGATATCTCTTATAAACGGTCCTTTTCAGGGCCATCAATATTTCACAAAAAGATTCTACCTTTGTTGTACATATGAGAAATTCTAAGACACAAATTTATTTTCGAACGTTTACTTGTGTTTGTTACGATACAGTAGGTAACGTGCTTTTTCAATGTTTCAGAAGGCCTTTCCACTGTTAGTTCGGTATAATAAAACAATTGTGGCTCCTTAAAAAAGATGAATATCCAAAATTGTCAACCCTAAAAAATTATTTCACTTCGGGCTGCACCTTCAGTGAAATAACCTTTATGTGTTGACAATTTTGGATATTCACCTTCTGTACGGGCCATAATTGTATATAATTATACCTTACATATATTATAAACAATTCTATTGGGTAGCACGTTATCACGTGACATGGAATAATTCAGATAATTTTCATTTAAGGATGTACACCTCTGAGGTGCCAACTATTTCTATAATTAAACTTTTCTTCTTAACCTGATTTTTGGTTTATATGACTTTAAAAATAATTGGTGAAGAAAAATCATATGGTGGTGCACTTCTTTTTGCTACGGCCCTTTGAAAGTACCCAATTTTGATGATTTTCCCATTTTCATCAATTTTACCCATTTTGGGCTTTTATCGTGAAAAATCACAATTCCACAATTAAACTTTTTTCATACTTTCAATAAACATGAGGTTGACCAATCTGAACAAATTTAACTTAAAAACTAAAGGTAGGTGTTAATATAAGAAAGTGTTATCATATTTTTATGCTTTTTCGTGTCAAATTTACCATGCTGTCTTTTTTGTAAATTTTTGATTTTTCTCTGTTTTGAGAACAAAATGCATATTACTTCAACTTTTTTGTTATAAATGATTGAAAAAATACATATCTAAGAAATTTGAAAAGAAAAAAGTGATAGTGGATCTACATGTTTCTGGTAAAATCATTTCTTGTATCCCTCACCCATTTTCTGAAAGTTTTGGCTAAAAAGACTGACTTGATTGGTAATAAAATTTGAAAAATTTATTACTCAAAAACACTTACTGTAAATACACAATTTTTTTCACAGAGATAAGTTTAATTATGATATCTATTAAATTCATTGCTATTGTCCACTTGTATCACATGTTTTAGAAATAATTCCAGAACGAGATTTCAACGAGACTGAAACGTCAGAAGAATACATCCTTAATTGCAAGGAGGGACGAATAACCCTAAAAATTTTGGATATTCATCACTTCTAAGGGGCCACAATTGTTTTACTATTACGAACTAACAATGGAATGACCTTTTGACATGTTTGAATCATTGAAAAAGCACTAACCTTATTTTAGTAACAAAAACAAGTTGACGTTCGAAAATATATTTGTGTCACAGCTCTCAGGAGGGTAGGAATGCCCTTGACCGTCAGGCGTCAAACGCTCATTTTCGGCTACCGTTAGCGTCAAATTTTACCGTGATTCGTCAAAATATCCTTATCGTGATTCGTCAGAGGTCTCAAATAATTATCGTTACCGTTATTTTTGGAAAAAATTTAACATGATTCGTCAAAATCAGTCGATTTTTTTATCGTCTAAAAGGAAGTGTACATTTTATCGTCATGCACCAAAATTACCGTTAACGTCATTTGGCAAGAATTTTCACCGTTATTCGTCATAAAGGTACCCCCATTACGACCCTCCTACAGGCGTGCATGGAAATTCTTGTATGTACAACAAAGGTTGAATCTTTTTGTAAAATATCGATGGCCCTGAAAAGGACCGTTTATAAGAGATACCATTGGACCTAGATGCATATCAAAAGTCTTTCGATGGGCTTTTTGTAACATGAACGTTGCCATTTTGTTTATTTACATCTGTGACGTCATTTTCATGGGAGATAACTCGTGTACAAATCAAGGAACTGAAAAGGTTATTCGCCGGTGAATAATAGGGTTGTTCAACGCTGGTGTAAATTTTTAGGGTTATTTGTTCTTCCTTGCAATTGAATGAAAATTAACTGAATTATTCCATGTCACGTGATTGTCCAATATAATTGTTTGAAATATATGTAAGGTATAATAATATCTATTAACCAAGCTCTGTTCTTTACCTGTTAATAAATTACATCAAATTTTGGAGGAATGCAACACAATTCCATATTGCAGTCCTAAGTATGAAATCGTCCAAATTATAAATGCATATTGTTATTCTAAATTGTTTCCATAAATTGATCGCCCTGAAGATCACAAAAACATTTTATTAAAGTTAAATATGTCAATAAAGGTTTTGATTTTGTAAATATTGCCGGTATTTTTAATTATCATTCTGTTAAAGAACAAATTCCTGGCTATTTTGATAATTCTGAACTCCCTCAATTTTCATAATGTGTTAATAGAAAGCACGAATGTTTCATAAAATGCAATATTATTGGATTGTTTTCATTGTGCTATAATTCTTTTTTTACATGGTATTAGTTTTAGCTGTGTTATCCTCTATTGTAGTACCGATGTTAAGAGCTTTATAATTTTCATATCATTGTGTTACGATTTTATCAAACCATGTTTATATCGATATCATATACACCAATATCACGATTATATGGTATTAAGAAGACCAGAGTACTAGTTGCATTTTTATCTTGTAATTTACAGTATTTCTGACTTTACACTGATGCTAAAAATAAAAGAAATATAAACGCTTATATTTCAACTTTTTTTCTCTGTAATATATGTTATTAAATTTCATTACAGCTCGACTTATTCAGCGTGCCATTTTACAGAGTGGTTCAGCTCTCAGTCCATGGGCAGTATCATTTGACGCTGTAACATGTACCCAGTGGTTAGCTGTAAATGTTAATTGCTCTCAATATTTAAGTGATTCAGAGTTACTTGTTAAATGTTTGCGCAATAAAACAGCTACTGAACTAGTAGAACACGTGCCTTTACCTCCAAAATATTATTCCTGTTTTGCACCAACACCCGGTGGTGGTCAAATGTTCCCAGATAATGTTAGAGAACTTTTAAAAAGAAGGGACACAGTATTTTCTCAAATCCCTGTTATGTTCGGTGTAACTAGAAACGAAGCTTACTCATATTTAAAGCAACGGGAACTTGAAGAAGGAATCACGAAGGAAAGAAAAGCTCAGATAATTCGTACTTTCGTTCACAATTTGTATAAATTCCATAGACAGAAGTTATATGAAATCATTGACTTTCAGTACACTGAATGGAACAAAGAACAAGATAGAAATACTACCCGTGATAATGTTATGGACATGTTAAGTGACGGTTTGTATGTTGCTCCTGTGGTAGAAATGGCACATGAACATGCAAAACGGGGTGCTGGTACATACTTTTATAACTTCGGATATTCTACACAATCCGAAAACTTTCCACAATGGTCTAGTGGTGTCCATGGTGACGAATTACCGTATGTATTCGGAGCTCCTCTTGTTGATGGTATATCACCCTTTCCGAGTCGTTATACGAAAAACGAAAAGAAATTGAGTGCAGCTGTTATGCGATTCTGGACAAATTTCGCAAAATCAGGGTAAGGCAATATATTAATCTAGCGTAATCTTACTGCGTCATCTACGAGTAATGTTCGTCATACTTAAAATGTTCGTGTTTGGTTTTTCTTCTTCAAGTCTTTGACATATCTTATAAATAAAAAAAAAATCAATTGAAATTGTCTTCATTTCGATGATCCATGACGTCAACAAATAAAAGTATTTCAGTAGACCCTATATTAAGCATGTTTTATTTCGTCTGTAAAACGTTACGCCTATGCAGAATCATGCTTTACCTTTCGTCATATCAACACTTGTAATTACAATATTATTCTGTTTGTCTCTTTTTTTTCAGCCTTCAGTAATACACTTCTAGATTCAATACAAAAATATATTTCATTACTTTTATAGTTAAGAAAGTAATTTATTCGCATATAACTGTATGTTACCCTCAATTGTTCACAATATCGGGTTCTTTCAAATATAAAGCAACACAGTATGGTCGAGGAATCGTTCTGATGAATACCACACATAGTACTTGAAGACCACTAAGTTATTTATAAAACTATTAGACTCTAATCTTGTCTGCAGTTCTTTCATCACATGATGTCCATAACAAACCTTTTTATAAACCGTTAATAAGACGTTGTTTTCAGTATCCAATTGACAACTTTATAGAATAATATGTGAATGTTAGCTCCGTTTGGTAGATGGAATAGTATATCAATAACTTATTTCTCACAGTAATAGAATCTTCATTTTTTGTGTCTACCTTATAATTGTATTGTGACTATTGTCGCCACAGACTATATTGTTACATACGGCGTTTTGAATTGAATACATTTGATCTAACTAGTAATATTGCTGGTTTGTAGACAAAAACAACAAAAAACTTCGCATTCAATTTCCGTTTCCAATTTAAAATTCCGATATCATTAGACTATATATAAATGATATAAACCATACTTATATGACACTTTTCATGGTATTTAGGACATTTTATATTGTAGGGATCCAAACGTGCCGTTAAAGGACTCAGAACAAGATAAATTTTCCGACGTGTATTGGCCGAAGTATGACATGGCTAAACAACGATATTTTCATATAGGTAAGTATAAATGGAGGTATATTTCGGTCAAACAACTACTTTTAGTAGACTTTTCTTCAAAGCTCTTCAGTTATTAGAGTAAGAAATCAAATGTTTTGAAAAAATGGCCTGTTTTCCACTCAAGTCCATCACTCTTTCATTGATGACCAAACAAATGACATCATAGCACTGGAAATTTTATGAACAATTTATTATCGTAAAATTCATTTACGAAACTTAAATTGATTCAAGTAAACTGAACAAAAGCAGAATGCAAATACTGACTATTTAAAAATTTAGATGTGCAACCGATTTTAATATAAATGAAATAGTAAGTTTTCAATATAAAATTGCATGTTTTAAAAGTGTTCATTGCAATAGCCAATCGGCGGTACATATTGCCTTAAATGTACATTAGTTGTAGTTCCATAACACGTGTGCTTATTTTTTTCATTTAGTTTTTGTTGACATTTCAAATTTAATATTATTAAAACTTTCTTATATTTATAACTTCTAATTTTTACTAAATCTTCATATTAACAATTGAAGTACATGTAAATATACTGTTGTTTATAACACATACGCATACGTTTTCCTTGTTTTAAAGAATAAGTAGTTTTCCATGATACGGAATAAAAACGGACCTGTCAAAATGATCTATAGTACTGTATTTCTAAGTTACAAAATGTAGATGTTTATTTTGTGGACCTAAAACTATTTTAGATGTAAACTTATGAAATTGTCCAATCACACCCTATTACCGGCTTTCGATAAAACGACAGATGTAACAGGTAACATATATCAAAATGTGTACAAAAGTACAAAGTCCGTTGTATAGCAATCGGAAAGTCAAACACAAACACTAATAATTTAATTTTGGATGTAACGCGTCTTCTGATTGGCTGACGTTGTTTTGTTTATCAGCTCATAGACATAATTTTTTCATGTGACCGTGACGTCATCAACGTTTTTGCATGGTTTACTCTGGTTTAAAATGGAATTTAGAATTAAATTATAAGAAATGAGTGTAATATTTTTTTTGTCTATTCGAAATAACATAAAAAAATGTGGTGCACACTTTAAAATAACCCACTACACGGATTATTCAGTGTGCACCACATTTTTGATGTTATTTCTTCATAGACAGAAAAAATATTACAGTCATTCCTTAAATATTTTGTACACGATAACCAATCGTTGTTTGATAGCAAATAAGAAATCAGATCGTATTTTATTTACCAATTTTAAACCCAGGTTTGCACATTCAAATTCATCGACAAACCACCCTTCAATCTCACTTTGGAAAACATCATCGCACATGTAGTAACTATAAATATAAAAAAGAAGATGTGGTATGATTGCCAATGAGACAACTGTCCACAAGAGACCAAAATGACATAGAAATTAACAACTATAGGTCACCGTGCGGCCTTCAACAATGAGCAAAACCCATACCGCATAGTCAGCTATAAAAGGCCCCGAAATGACAATGTAAAACAATTCAAACGAGAAAACTAACGGCCTCATTTATGTACAAAAAATGAACGAAAAACAAATATGTAACACATAAACAAACGACAACCACTGAACTACAGGCTCCTGACTTGGGACAGGCACATACATACATAATGTGGCGGGGTTAAACATGTTAGCGGGATCCCAACCTCCCCTAACCTGGGACAGTGATATAACAGTACAACATAAGAACGAACTATAAAAATCAGTTGAAAAGGGTTAACTCATCAGATGGACAAAAATACAAGTGGACGTGGCAGGGTACTTGTACATCCAAACAACAAAAGACACTAGGAACAGATCTGAGAGTACTCGCAGTTATCTGACAGCTAGTTCAAAGCCACTAACAACTGATAAAAATCATGCATCTAAGACTAAATTATCAATCCGTACACATCCAACATCCAATGGATTTAGTGTAAAGACGTCATAAACAGTCAGAGAAAACATGACCTTGTGCAATGCCAAGATACAGGTATCGACAGATTGTAGATCCATGAATGTGTATATGTATAAAACATACTAGTAATATTTAGTTTGCTTTTAATTTACTGATAACAAAATCAATATTTATACCAATAAAAACAATATTCAATGATCTTATTACAGTGTTGAACTGGTAACCTTTTAGAATAAGTTTATTTAAAGGAGCGATAAGTTTACAAGGATCATTTCTAAATTTCCGGGTACGGTTAACAACATTTCCGTCAAAAATGAGGATGTGCTATCCCGTTTGAAATAAGTTTTCTACTTAACGGTGGTTCTAAATCCGTTTATGTTAACCTCCTCAACAGAGTAGGATAAAGGATAAAAAAAGATAAATAAAAAAAAAAAAAAAAAAAAAACAGAGTAGGATAAGCAGAATAAAGATGTTAATAGTCTGATAGTGTTTCAGTAGAAACTTCTTTATAGGAAGAGTAGAATCTGCGTGCTCAGTTTTAATTGAGGAAATGAGTCATCAGACTAGAATGATATTTTAGACATTTAAATTTTGGTAAAGTAAGGTATTAATTTGACATATGACATTCGTGTTTTATTACTAATATATTACATGTATCTCCATTTAAATTTACAGGTTTTTCTATTTTATCATTGTTTTATTTATTCATGATTTACATTAACTAGAAAATAAACTAAGGCATCATATTAACTTCCTTAATTTGACCTTAAACATAAAATAATCGAGAAATAATTCCCGGATCTGACAACAGAATTCGTTAACCTAGCCATATATAGATATAGATATATATCATGTTAATCTTTTGTACCGGAGTACAACTTATCCTGCAACAAAGTGGCAAATAGTACAAGTAGTGTAAAACTATTATTTCTCTTTTGATATCAGAGACTAATCCATGCTATGGGGAGATAGGTGAAGAAACGTGTTGGGATACTTTGGGTATGTACTCTGTGTGCATGCAAACTATATAAAATAAATACTAACAATTGAATTATATTCTCTAAAAGTCATCATAATTAATAAAAATATGTTTGTACAAATCAAATTTCCTCTCTATTCATTTTTTCCGAATAAAAGTTGACATGCAAGTGCATGACAAAAACACTGAAATTTAAATTTCAAAACAATAACTCTGTTTTTTTCATATTTTCTGCCAATGAATTGCATATTGAGCTTACTAATGCCTTTTGCATTGTTGATCTCTTTGACCGTTAGAAAAGCTTATTTGCTTCATTGCACGATTTTAACAATAAGAATGAAACATTGCACTTTCAATTAGAAATTTAAGACCTGTATTCATTGGTTAAAATATTTATCTGTAGAATGTACCAATGTATCAACTCGGAAACACATCGATAGTTTAGGTTTTTTTTTCTATGTTATACGTAGTGGTATTGCTTTTAGGTTTAGGATATTGTATAATCAAGTTAAATATTGTCTTGCTTTATTACTACATAAACCGTGTTGCAAATAGAAAAGATCCTAATGTAAAATATTTTTATCAATATATCAATTATACAGATTTGCTTGCAGACACAGAAGATACAAATTATTTATTAAAAGTGCACACATAGAAAGTAAAAAAGTAACTGTTATAAAAAAGAATTAACAAGAAGATTTAGGTATGATAAGGCCAATTTTAGGCCTATTAGAATCAAAGACAGTTATATCTCCATCAAATAACATCTTTAATATGTTTTAATCCTGGTATCTATGATGAGTTTATTTACAACCACTGGGTCGATGCCACTGCTGGTGGAGGGTTCATCCCCGAGGGTATCACCAGCCAAGTAGTTATCTGTGTTGACATGAATTATCATTGATATGGTCATAAATTTGAAATTAACTGTTTACAAAACTTAAAATTTTCGAAGTACTAAGGATTTTCTACCCAGGTATAGACTACCTTATATATTTAATTAACTGAAATTGGCAAAACCTTTCGGAACTTTGGGTTATAAATGCACTTCAACATCGTACATTATTTAGCCTTTTTAGATTTTTTTATTCGCGTCTTTGATGAGTCTTTTGTAGACGAAACCCGCGTCTGGCGTACACAGTTTTTAATCCTGGTATCTGTGATAAGTTTATTTATATATTCACAAGACAGTCTGTCAGATACATGTACCAGTACATTTTTTGTCGTATTTATTTGTTTGAGCAATCAAACTCATATCATTTTAAAGGTAAACTGCAAAATTGCTAATACAGGTTCCTTTTGAAAATTTGTCATTAATATTCAGGTACATGTAACAGTCTTTTTGGTTAATTTTGTCATGTTTTGTATCGTTATAATAACAATGTATTCCAGAACTAGTAAGACAAAAAGTCCAAAGCAAAAAGTCACTGATTTTCTCTGATTTACGAAAGACTTATTTATTAATCATTTTTGTTTTTCTTTAAGTTTTACATATTAAACAACTTTGTTATCAAAATGTATTTTCGAAAATTTGATAAGAATATGTTGTATTGGATGAAAGCGCTGGCTAAACAAAAAATAAGTAAGAAGTAATATAAATTCTTAGATCATGTTGTAATTAGGGGAAAACTAGGTGAAACAGTGTTGATAATGTTTGCAAAAATCAGATTTTGATTGGTCCATAAATACACGATGAAGGCAAGATGTGTTATGTGTGTCAAGAATTCGGCTTTTGATATCAAAATATAGACGTGCCGCTGAAAAAAGATACGTTAGACTTTAAAATCATCAATAACTGAGATTATTTCAGGGTTTTTTCAGTTCTCTATAAGAAGAGATAGTCAGTTTTCCTAAAGCAAACATTTATTTAGTTCCTATGAAAAGTGTATCGAAAATTCAACAAAACATTGTTTTCTTTGTTTTTTATATTTTAGACAGTGATTTTTATTTTAAAACTCCCAAGAGTTTTTAATTGTTTTGTACGCACATTTTATATTCTTTGGTATGGAATAACAGACGTGTAGTACTAAGATATCAATTACTCTGCTCTAAGCCTTTCTAAATATTTATTTTTTTCATTCCTACGATTAATATAAAGGCAATGATATATTAAGGCAAAATTAGCTTACCCGATGTTCATAATTGCCAATGAGAAAGGTACATGAATGTACGAAAGACTTGATAAGGAAAACGTTCACAGTTAGTAGTTCATGCAAATATTTAAATATATTTTGCTGTGAATGATGAACATAAATAAGAAACATTGATAACATCGTTTACAATAGCAGAAAATGAAAAAAAGCAGAATCCTCCTGTAATACCAGTACCGTAAAATGTAGTTAAAACAGATGCTTTTGTTTGTTTTAACATTTTATAGAAAATTTTACAGGCGTATCTCGAAACGAAATATTTCTGTATAAAACATATGTTTTGGGAAAATTATACGATATGCTATCTTTATTGATAGAATATCTCGTATATTTTGATTAAAACAGATCTCTCTATTTAGTTCTTTTAGTCTATAATAGTTTCGATGTATAGGATGATAATTAAAAAGAACATCTTTTGCTTACCTCATAAATCTTTTTGAATTCCAGTTTACATCTGCTATATAAATTATTGCAGTTTTGTTTTAGATTGACCTTGTTAACCTAAATGATTTGCTAATTTTGCCACATAAACTACTAAATAAAAAAGTAAAACACAAAAATGCCGGACTCCAAGGTAAATTCAAAAAGGGGAAGTTTATGACAAAATCAAACGTTATTAACCAACGGAACGAGACTCACACATTCTGTAAACTATATTCCACCAATACAACCTTTTAAAAGCCCTCCCCACACTAAAAAAAACAATATTGTTTTCAGGTAGATTCAAATATTAGAAACAGACAACATCATTATACACATATTGTGTAGACAAGAAGAAAGCAATCTAATAATAGACGACCCATCTTGTCAGCTTTTTTTGTTCTTACATTCTTTTTTGACATTTTTACTTTCTTACTTCAATATCCATTTTTGAAATTCGCCGTTTGAAATTGAGATTAAGACAATGGAGATTATTCCTACCAAATATTCCAACAACCTGGGTAAAAAGTTCTGGTCTTTTACATGAATTAAGATAATGTAAATCTTTACACGAATTTAGGAAGATATCGGAATTTTATTTTCAAGTATTGAGGAAATACATACCTTACATATTGCAACAAAAGCTTGTTCCTTCAAATCTGGGTAAATAGTAGAATGATATATATTGGATCGAAAAGAAAAGCTGTCCGGATGTTTTATATTAAAAAATATAATCGGTAAGTCGAACTGGATTGAAGAATGTAAAAAAAAATTGTAAATCCTCCATTTCAAATTAATGGCACCAAGTTATAATGGAAGAAAACTCTATAAGGACTAAAGTAAATATTTGTACTGTAAGGAGAAAACTTTATAAAGACTATAATCAATATATGTACTGTAAGGAGAAAACTCCAAAAAAGACTTAAGTCAATATATGTACTGTAAGAAGAAATTAAAATTGAGGAATAAACCAATTGAAGCAACTTATGTTGATTATAAAATGCTTTGTGATATTTTAGTACATCACAAAATCCCAAACTGTTTACTTGAATACCAAGTAATTCACACGATTTTTATTAAGTATGATTAAAAGTATAAACGATCGTTTGTTTTGTAATATTTTATAGGAAAACGTCCACAGATAAAACATCACTACAGAGGATCAGAACTAGCTTTGTGGTTGAATCTTATACCACAAATTAACAAGAAACAAGATCCTAATACCGGTATCAAACCTGAAACGTCTCAACACGAACTTCTTGACTGGAAAAATATATCTACGTTTGACGATCCAGACGGACTAGTATCTAAATTCACTCGTTTATTTCCCTTACCGCCTCCGACACCTCCAGTAACGCGGCTTCTCAATGATGTTCATGTGACTAATCATCCGGCGTTTGATGGAATGGACCGAAATTACCATCGATCGACACCGAGACAAACATCACAAGAGGAAATTACAGATCCACCGAAAGAAATTACTACAAATGAGAACACCGCAATTGCTGGAGAAAGAACACAAGAATCGTTAGCAACAAGTTCCGTCCCATTAAGTATCACTGTAGCAATAGGATGTTCTTTATTATTTATTAATATTTTAATATATGCCGGAGTTTATTATCAAAGAGAAAGAATTAAGAAGATAAAACAAGGTGAAGCAGCTAACGCTAGTAGAAATTCACAAAGTAGGGGAAATAGCAACGAACCAGACGGCGACGAAATTACAACAGTTCCGGTTAATCATTTATCTGGACCAATTCCGAATTCTAAACCAGATATTCAAAACAACCCTGTATATTCTGTTATATCGAAACCGTCAGAAACTTCTGATAAATATAGTTACACACCAGTGCCAACGAACACTAATTCTCCTATGCATCGAACGCGAGTGCCCCATTCGCAGACAAACTCAATTGCTAGTTCGAGTAAAAGTGGCAATTCTTTAAATCATATTTCCGGCAAACCCCCGGATCGTTCACCACATGGCAGTGATCGTAGTGTAAATAAACATAATCAAACTTCTGGTCCTGGTTCGAATAATGCAATAACGATAGTATAGTTGAATGTAGTCAGCTACTGTGTATATAGTGTGTGTACATTTAATGATAAACTTTTTTTGTACATATTTCATTTTACCATTGTGTACATGGCGACAAATGGATTAGTGTGTATGTGTGCTATCTGTGTGTTGATATCATTCTTTTACATATCCGGTTTGAACTGATTTCATATCATTCTTAATGAGACGATAATTAAATAAAAATTTTGAAAACTATGAAGATTTTACATGACAAGATGTCCTTTATAAAAATGTTTTTATATCAGAAAGGAAACAGAATCAAATAGATATAGGAAGATGTGGTGTGAGTGCCAATGAGACAACTCTCCATCCAAATAACAATTTATAAAAGTAAACCATTATAGGTCAATGTACGGTCTTCAACACGGAGCCTTGGCTCACACCGAACAACAAGCTATAAAGGGCCCCAAAAGTACTAGTGTAAAACCATTCAAACGGTAAAACCAACGGTCTAGTCTATATAAAAAACGAGAAACACGTATAAATTACATAAACAAACGACAACTACTGTACATCAGATTCCTGACTTAGGACAGGTGCAAACATTTGCAGCGGGATTAAACGTTTTAATGGTACCAAACCTTCTCCCTTTTTCTGAAACAATAGTATAACATCACAAATAGAAAAACACACGATAAAAAATGAAAAAATACTCAATACAGGAAACCTTAATCTGTTATTTTGGGGACAAAATCACGTTTACAAGCAGTAAACACAAAAATAAACATCATTTGCACAAGGAAGCTATTAAACCAAGAGTTTCAAATGGTGAAGTTGAAATCATCCCTTCGTTAATTTTACGGACGCCATCACGAGATGGTTGACCGTTATGGAATAACCGTTTCACAGATGATATCGGATATGTTCCTTATGTCGTAACTACAATATCCTTCCCTTTTAACGAATATGACCTACATAATTAGACTATTTACCGGATTTGTAATAACATAAGCAACACGACGGGTGCCACATGTGGAGCAGGATCTGCTTCCCTTCCGGAGCACATGAGATCACCCCCAGTTTTAGGTGGGGTTCGTGTTGCTTAGTCTTTAGTTTTCTATGTTGTGTCTTCTGTACTATTATTTGTCTGTTTGTCTTTTTATTTTTAGCCATGGCGTTGTCAGTTTATTTTCAATCTATGAGTTTGACTGTCCCTCTAGTATCTTTCGTCCTTCTTTTGCAAGTAATAATGATATATATTTCGCAAACAGTCACATCTGCTTTACTGACTAGAACTGAATCATTGATTTAGACTGGATACTAACAAGAAGGATATTTTTTCCCGCGGTACTGTCAATATACTAACAAGCCCTGATCAGGTATTGCTTGATAAATATGTTCTCACATAAAACTGAACAGTTGTCATACGATAGATTTCTTCGTCCTGCTGATACCATGTTCACTGTATTTTTACGTCGTTGCACGTGACTTGAAAAGAAATACTATCTGTAAGATTTAAATAAATGAGATGGAATAAAACGAAATATTTGATGGTTCAAATGCATTAATTTACTATGATTTACGCAGATCAACCGAAGAAAAATTCGCGTTGTCATTTTTGATTCTCTCTTGTCTAAAATACTGCGTTTACATTTCAAAATTCCACATTTTCAAGTGTTATTGATTTATGAATACAGAACATTTATGTATTTGTTGAGCGTTTTACTTTTTACCATTGTTGTTTCTGTTTTTATTCTACTTGAACTATTTGATTGCCCCCTTGGTATCTTCCATACATTTTTCCATTTACTTAAATCGATTAGTTATACGACCGCAATTCGGTATGTCGAGCAAGATTCCTAATAGCTTCTAACATATGTTTTCAATTACAAACACGACTTTACGTTTAAAATGTGCAAATTTATTTTTCATATATAATCTGACAGGCCCTGTTATAACTGATAACCTAATTAACATTGTCAACAATACTTCACCACGAAGTTTGCAAAAGGGCAAATTTTGAATTTAAATCCACAACTTTTATAATTATGCAAGAATGATTATGCCGGACAAAAAAGAAGGTTTATGAACTCTCGTGCTACATCTGTCTCAAAAGAATCAAATACTGCTAAGGATCTTTAATACTTACATGAAAAAAGGTTTGCCCCAAAAACAAAGACCCAAACAATACAGTTTTTCTTTTTTACTCAAATTATATAAACTGCATGATAAAGGAATTAAGTTGCAACGACAATTCAAACATATATTTTCGTCTGTGACACAGTTGTTGGATTCCAGTCATTCAAATCGTGAAGCGTTCATAATACTTTCGGGAGAGCTTCAACTTTTCGATTCAGATACCATTGCTCAACATCGTTCTTGTAAGCAGCAACCGCCTATCACGAAAATCGTGATTAAAACAGACAGGAGATACCAAGGTTACATTCAAAACTCAAAAGTTGAAGAAAAACTTACACGCCATGGCAAAAAACGAAAAACGACGAAACGACGAACAAGTCCATATGTCCACAAAACACTTCATAAACAACTATAGACTAAGCTACACGAACCCCGCCAAAACCTTAGGGTGTTCTCAGGTTCTCCGGACGGTATCCTACTGCACTAGAAGGACACCTCATGTGGATCATGATAAGTACAAATGTGATGATAATATTTAATGGTGTCACATTCGTGGATTGGAACGTATCCGTGGTCATTTGTGACATGGATATTCCATAACGGTCAATCAATTCGTGATGTCGTCGTAAACACTTTGAAGAGAGGATTCAACTTTACTGATTGGAACGGGTGGTTCAATAGCTTCCTTATAAGAAGCAAAACGCTATGAAGAAAAACATGATAAAAAACCGTAATGTCTTGAATATCGTATCAAATGGAAGGCATATACTTCATATGCAGACGCTGCTGGAATGATGCACCATTGACTGGAAACTTCACAATTAGAAAGCTTAAACCATCTCTTTTCTAGCTACAATTCTCAACCGACCCACATTGTAAATCTCTAGATGTAGGTGTAGATGTGAAGCTACCGCAACTGCGTCCATGGTATCTTTTACTTATAGATCGATGGGATCGACGAGTTTAACATTGGTTATCAAACTTTGAACTATACCAGGAGAGGACACTATTATGAAGACATTTTTAGCCTTTACATAAAAGACAGCATGAAAGAATGAATTCACATTTGTTTCTTAAATAAATGGCAAACGCAGATACAAACGTCTTTTTAGAAGGAACATGTCATTCTTTGTAAAAAAATAATTCAAACTTTGGTTATTATTTTGATCGCATTTATCCCATTGAACGTTAAATAAAGGATATCATAGATACAGTTAAGTCGGCTTTATGTTTGGTGACTTACATCTATAAATTGACAAAGAGGGATGACTGAAGATTAAACCTTACGACAAAAGAGATGATTTTAGTTTCAATCAAACATCATAAATTGAAAAAAACAGACATAGTCTTTACACAACAAACTATGAAAAGACAAACAACAGGATACAAATCATTACACAGACAGCTAATGAATGACAAACACGAGCCCCGAAGGAACCAGTGGATGATTTAAGTTTACACAGACAACTAATGAATGACAAACACGAGCCCCGACGGAACCAGTGGATGATTTAAGTTGTTTTGAAGAATAAGCAAATCCGCTCCAATAGTGGCAACCGTCATCGTGTTCATGACACCATGACAAGTAAAACTTTTTGATACATCACTGCATGCTGCTTATGTATCTTGATAATTGTAGTAGTATATTTCAGGCCGATAATTTTCTCATTTGAACGGTCTAATATTTTGTCATTCTAGGACATTTGATAGCTTATTATACGGTATGAGTTTAACTCAATAATGAAGAGCGTGCGGTAACCTGTAATTGTTCTCATCTTTGTCTTTTGGTCTCAATGGGAAGTTATCTCCTTAACAATGATAACATATCTCCATATCTTTATATAAGTCGCAAATGATGATAATACATTCGGAAGGAATAGAACGGAATTGAGACAAACATATCCCAAGATATCATACCATATCTCCTTGTTTTAAAGGAAATAAATCTTGAACTTAATTTAATTTTTTTTTTTTTTTTTTTTTTTTTTAATATTTTAATTAAACGTAGGACGTATATTAGATTTATACGCCATTGACTAAACTAAAAAGACATTAAAAAAATGAAATAGAAACAACACCTTAGCAAAGATATTGCACCAATTGCAAATATCGGGATTGTGTTGCGCGTGACCTTAGTTTTGCGTCGGTTACCCACACATGTTCGCCCAAATTTGGTCCATGTCACTTTTTGCTCATCTGGCCTAAAAGGCCAAGTGAGCTTTTCTCATCACTTGGCGTCCGTCGTCGTCCATCGTCGTCGTCCGTCGTTAACTTTAACAAAGATCTTCTCCTCTGTAAGTACAGGGCCAAACTTGGCCACAATCATCATTAGGGTATCTAGTTTAAAAAATGTGTCCAATGGCCCTGTCTGCTAACCAACATGACCGACATGGCTAACAATAGAACATAGGAGTAAAACGCATGTTTGATCTATTATCTTCAAAACTGTTATAAATATAGAAAATCTGAAGGGACAGAAATGTTCAAAATGATAAGACGATTTACTTTAAAACTGTCAGATGACTTCTTATACTTATCAGGACGAATTTTACCGATTTTGTTTCTTGTTTGCCTAATGTCTGAAAAACTATAATAGAAAGAGAGAAACTTTATATACATAAAATAATCAGCAAGACACGATCTACAAATAAGTCTAATGGTCGAAATCGTCAGACGACTCCTTATTCGAGTTTTTGCCCTTCAATAACAATTTTTATAAATATTTTGCGTTTTTGCTTATATCTGAAAAACTATAATAGATAATTAGAAACTTGAATAAGCAATAATGATCTGCAAGACAAGATTTTCAAATTAGTATATTTTCTTGAAATTGTCTGACGACGCCTTCTTAGAGTTATTGCCCTTTGATAATGATTTTTACCACTTTTTTTGCGTTTTTGTCTAATATCTGAAAAATCATAATAGATAGATAAAAACTTATAAAAAGTAAAATCACAAAAATACTGAACTCCGATGAAAATTCAAAAAGGAAAAATAAGCAAAAATGATCAGCGACTTCATCTACAAATAAGCCGAATAGCTGAAATCGTCAGTCGAGTCCTTGTAGGAGTTTTTACTCTTTAATGACGATTATTACCAATATTTTACGTTTTTGCCTACTATCTTGAAAACTATAAAAGATAGATAGACTCTTTAAAAGCAAAACTGATCAGCAAGACAAGATGTACAAATACTTCAATTTCAAACTCTTTATAGGAATAATTGCCTTTAAATGATAATTTTTTTTTACCGTTTATTTGTGTTTTGGGATAAAACTAAAGAAAATAGAGATAACTGTAAACAGAAAAAATGATCAGCAAAACAAGATCAACAAAAAAAGGTTTTTGTCAAGACTTCTATTCTAGTCAACAATGTTGGAGAGAGTCCATTGTTGAATATGCTAATAGACATAGGTCAGCGACATAGGCTCTAGTTTATTTCGTTTGCAAGTTAAAAAAATTAATGCCAGACAAATTCGAAACACCATATGAATGGATCAATACATTATCTCATGTGGTAGACATTATATTTTATTCGGCAGATCGCGTATTAAAACTCTTATTTAAACAGAAACACTGCCAAGTCATGCAGGGGAGTTAAAATATCCTACTGTATATGCAACACCATTTGTATTTCTAAGTGGTAATATCCGGCTCTGCATGCGACACCCATTGTATTAGCAAATTGTGATATCGTGTGATGCAAGCGACACTCGTCGTCTTTGGAATTAATAATAATTATGCTACCCTTTCTATATACGTCACTCATCGTATTGGCAAGTTGTGAAATCCTGCACAACAAACTTGCGACACCAATCTTATTGGCAAGGAGGTATAAATCTCCCGGTTGCAGACTGATTAAAGGTTTTTAGGCTCCCGATATTAATTAGTTTATGTTGCAATAATAAATGTAGGAACAGACAAATAACAAGGTAGATAGTGAGAATAGGCAATATATAATACGATAAAAATAATAATTTGGAGTTGCAATATAATTATTAGTTAGGATTACGTCAGATTGTAGCCCATTGTTTACATTATCGTCACTCGCCATTCTCGAATCGCCATTTAAAAAAAAAAAAAAAAAAAAAAAAATACAACGCACCGAAAACATCAAAACCTACCAGCCAATCAAGATTAAGTTCCTATACACAAAATATATCAAGGTCCGACAAAAACAAGGTAGACATTTTGAAATGTGAAACATTTAAAAAAAAAGACTTCACCCAAGAAACCAACAAAATAATCCAGAGTGAATATTGTGAAAATTGTTACTGTAGTTATTGCCTATACTTGACTCTAAACAATACTAGGTAGTTATGAATTCATCCCTGCATTGCTTCTGTGAAATTTGTGAAGACAAAGTTATGAAAAACATTAGTATTGACAAAGAAGCTGACGTAAGTTGTGCAGAGTTGGGAACCAGAAACAGACATTACAAAGAAAGTAGATATTGGTCAGGTTAAGGTGATGATAAAAGAAACTATGAAAAAAGTAAAATCACAAAATACTGAAAATTCAAAAGAAAGTCCTCAATCAAATGGCAAAATCAAAAGTTCAAACACATCAAACGAATGGATAACAACTGTCATATTCCTGACTTGGTACAGGCATTTTCTTATGTAGAAAATGGTGGATTGAAGGTCAACCTCTCTGACAGTTGACAACGATGAACAAAACAAACAGAGTAAAATGTCAAAATAAAGAGTCAACATTGTGTTATCATCTTAATTACTATAAAACAAACAAATACGAAGAAGCACAAAAGCATATGAAAGAAACTGAGAGTACAGGTCAATCTGAGTTAGATGAGTTTAAAGAGACACTGAATAAGTATCAGACATTCGAGAGAGTACTATAAGAGAGAAAAATATTATTATTCATGGGGTAAATAGGGTCAATAATACATAAAGCATAGTTCCTAAACAGAAAGAAAAAGTCTTGCTTCATTCCATGAAGCTGATACAAGTAGTATTGTAAAGTCACAAGACTAGGTAAAAAGAAAGAATCATATAATGAGTTAGAGGATAAAAAACCAAGACCATTAAAGATAATATGGGCAGATACTGAGTCCAGACTCACATTTGTGAAACAATTATTAAATCTAAAAGGTATTGATGATGAGAGTCCGTACTACGGTATCGGCATACCTCATTATATGACAAAAGAGAAAAGAGATGAAAACAGGAAAAAGTTTCTGGATGCTGATGTCGGAAACGATAGTGATAAGGCGGGGAAATACAAGTACTTGTTGAGCGGCCCACCATGAGCAAGGCGCACAGGGAGAGTACTAAATGAATCGTAAAGACACATAATACTGAAGTTGTACAGAAAACCGTAAATACTTCTGTTAATTGTTCGTGGTAAGAATTTTTAAAAACCTGGAGAATGTACATTGAATGAACTTAAATGCATCTATACAAATGCAGACAGTTAGTATCAATAAGTACGATGAATTCAAATTGCGTTATTTTAGTGACATTAAACAGGCACCTGAGAAAAATGAGAAGTATTACCAAAAGACTGATATAAACTGAATAAGGCTGAATTTTCATTTAGCGACTAAGAGTAACAGAAAGACATAGTCCTTGTTTATGTATGTTGGCGTTTGTTCTTGTAGTAGTTCAGTGTTTCTGTTGTTCTGTTTTGTTTCATCTTAAAGTTTTGGTTTGTGACCCGGTTTTGTTTCAATTAAATCGATTTATGACTATTGAACAGCAGTATACTACTATTGCCTTTCTTTATCTATGATATGTTCCAATATAATTTTTCATCAGACAGCTACCGTGGGATACCAATATACGTGAAAAAAGAACTTAAGGCTGTCGAAGTAAATACTGATTCTAAGTTTAAAGAGTATGTATGGGTTAAAATAAACTTAAAAGACAAAGATAAGTTACTGATGAGCTGTATATCTAGACATAAAAGCCCGTCGTCTGATAAAACTAATTATGATAATTCAAATGAGCTTTTGATAAATGATAGTCGACTTGAGGTGACGGTTAGTCGTATACTTATTACAGGGGACTTTAACTTTCCAAAGATAAATTAGACACGGTGGGAAGCTGGTAACGAATCTGATCTGGAATTGATAGAATGTATTAGAGATTGTTACTTTGATCAATTAGTCGATAAACCTACTAGATATAGGATAAATCGACAACCATCAAGCCTTGATCTGTTATTAGTAAAGGGTGGCAAAAGAGTAACGGAAATTAATTATGATAATCCACTTGGATCTAGTGATCATTGCGTATTGAATATATCTATTACCGACATATTAATTTTGATTCGGGTGCAAGTCAGAAATTCAACCAGTTTAAAGGTTACTATGATAAAATGAGAATGAAGTTAAATTTAAACCAGAATTTGATATGAGATGGAAAATGCACAGATATGATTAGTATTTTTACGGAAATCTAACTGACACAATGAATGAATGCATTCCTAAAAGTAAATCAAATCGTAAGAAAAAGAGAAAAACGCCACTATCGAGTTAATCAGTAAGATGTTAGAGGAAACAGAGGCTATGGACCCGCTACTTAGAAACTAGGGATTGTACACGATACAGAGAATATTGAAAGCTAGGAATAGAGTAAAACAGTAACTAGAAACGAAAAGAAGCGTCATGCGAAACAGAGAGCAGAAAATGCCAAAAGTAATGGTAAAACTTTTTGGAAGTACGTAAACTCAAAACGTAAATCTATATCTGGTATTTCAGAGTTGCACACAAAAGTAAATGGTGCAGAATTTATAGCGTCTACAGATAACGAGAAAGCAGAAGTACTAGCTGATTTCTTCAGTGGTTTATTTACATTAGAATTAGACAATCCAGTAGATAGTAGTAAGAGATATTGTGACGGTTTCTCGAGTGAAGAAGTTTTTACTTGTATAGAAAAAAGTTAAATCACAAAAATACTGAACTCCGAGGAAAATTCAAAACGGAAAGTCCCTAATCAAATGGCAAAATCAAAAGCACAAACACATCAAACGAATGGACAACAATTGTCATATTCATATTTGTCATAGAAGTGAACAAATGACTTAAAGACCTTAATAAGTAGAAATTACCTAGTCCTGAGTACGATATTTAACGAAAACTTGAAGAATAGAACGCTTCCCAAAAGATGGAAAATAGGTCAAAAATCTAATAGACAAAATTACATGGAACGACTACAAATATCAAAATTGTCAACTTTGAAATTTAGACGATTGCGTGGGAATTTGATAGAAACCTTCAAAATATTAGCCACAACAGTACCCACAGAGGCCATTTATTTAACGTCAACAAGCAAATATGCAAATTATGTGCATAAGCACTCATTTACTGACAGAGTAGGAGACACATGGAACAGCTTGCCAGAATATGTTGTAACAACCACCAAAAGATATTTGAGAATAGACTAGACACATATTGGATAGATAATCCTATGAAATTGGACTATACATTTGAATATGGACACCACACAAGTAGAGGAACCGGAAAATATAACACTATGGCAGAAGAAACGATAGAGAAGAACACAGAGGAGCAGCAGCCCCTGCGTTCATAACGAACGTAGGTAAACGTAGATAGGTGGTCATTTCCTGGTTTGCAGGCGACACCTATTGTACTGGCAAGTCGTTATTTCCTATGTCGTAATTTCCTGCTCTGTTCATCGTATTGACACGTTGTAATTCCCTGGTCTGCATGCGACACACATTGTATTGACAAGTTGTAATGTTCTGCTCTCCATGTGACACACATCGTATTGCCACGTTGTAATTCCCTGATCTGCATGCGACACACATTGTATTGACAAGTTGTAATGTTCTTTTCTCCATGTAACACACCTCGTATTGATACATTGTAATTCCCTGATCTGCATGCGACACACATTGTATTGACAAGTTGCAATGTTCTTTTCTCCATGTGACACACATCGTATTGACACGTTGTAATTCCCAGATCTGCATGCGACACACATCGTATTAACAAGTTGTTATGTTCTGCTCTCCATGTGACACATATCGTATTGACACGTTGTAAATACAAATATATACCACTGTGTCTAATCTCCCCCGGCAAAAAATGTTTGGACTCGATAGTATCTAATGTCCGGTACGGTGACGGACAATCAACAGACAGAGAAAAGGTAGAATTTCTGTTTATTCATATGTTTTTTTAATGACATTGAAGAATAAACATGCACATATAACTATTTTCGATTTTGTGATGTAATATTTTCTACAACCGTTCTAGATTAATGGAGAAATAAGTCAAAAGGCACATGAAAATGGTGAATTGAGTGAACCTTGCTACGAATTTCTTTAATTTCTTTTTAAATTGTGCACATTGTGAGGAAAGAAAAGTACGGAAAGAAAGATATTAACACAGAGATTGCATGGCTAGTCACTATGAGCACCTCAATATTTGCATTTGTGTGCATGGAACGAAAGAAATGGGTCATGTCAAAATGGAAGGACCCTGTTTCGTCAATGTTGTTTATTACATAAGGACCCGGTTTTGTCTCAGTATAGGACCCGGTTTCGTTTTGTCTTGAAACCACAAATTTATGAAAACTACGTCAACACGGATCTGAGACATAGCAAGCTAAAAAAGGCCCCGAAATGAAAACTGTAAAAAAAAAAAAAAAACTAATGTGAAAACTAACGACCTGGTTTATCTACAAAATAAAAAAACGAAAAACAAATACATGTATGATATACAGCATCAAAAGACAACTATCGACTTACAGGCTCCTGGATTCGGTACTGGAACATACAGAATGGCGGGGTTGAACGTGTAAGTGGGGAGGGGAGGGGGGGTATTTTACATTTTTTAAGGTTGCAACGCCTTCCTTTATTTATAAGATAGTGAATCATGATCGTTTAAAAAATAAACAATGTTTCTATTCTTTAAGTCTTCGCACCTTTAATCGTAAATTAACGCTTTAACGATTACCATTGAATGGCAATAACTTTGTGTAACTAGTTTGCGGAAATAATAACATTGTAGCTGACGATATCTGTGCACATTCATTGAACAGGAAATGCACTTCAAATATTTAAAAGCATCTATAACCACTGACGTTATTTGCCATCCTTTTAAACAGAGATTATCTTAGTCAGTACTCTTGTTTATGGGTAGAAACGTTTCTTTTATATTTTAAGACCTTAAAAGAGGATGTACTATTATGAACTATCAAAAAAGGATTGTTTGTTTACTTGCAACAAATAATGCACCATCAAGAAGTTTCACAAAATTGATCAAGTAACATTTGTCTTTTCAATATTTCAAGGTTATTCGTAAGGCTTTTAGTTGATCAGAAAAAATCAATTAATGTCTATTAAACACCACCACATCTTTTTTGTTTAATCAAGCTTGAACACAACTTAAAATTAAGAGTAATTATTACGAATTATACAAGATGGAATTTTTTTAGAAACTTTTAGTTTTAGTTTTCTATGTTGTGTTTTATGTACTGTTGTTTTCTCTGTTTATCTTTTTCTTTTTTTAGCCATGGTGTTGTCAGTTTATTTCCTACATGTACTTATGAGTTTGAATGTCCCATTGGTATCTTTCGCCTCTCTTTTAATATCAGATAGAGGTACAGTGTTAAAATGAATCAAATTTAAAATGCGATGTCATGTCAATACATGTAATATCGTGATAGGTGTTGAAACATACAATCAAAAGGGAAACAATCAAAAAACTTAAGTCGAAGAAAGACCAAAGACATCCAGACACAAAACTAAATATTGGGCATCATAAATGCGACAATAACCAGGTCGAACTCGGGTACTCCTGAAGGGAATATAGTTCCTGATTCACTAAAGTAAAAGACATATACTTACAAATAATTCCTGATTTAAACATCTTCCCGCCAAACCTTGAAGTGATATTAGGTTGTGCGGAAGAGAGAGAATGAACTGTTTTAATTGCAGTACATTTCTTTTGCCAAGTGATAAAGGCCACTTGGTATCACCTTTACATTTTCCGAAAATGACTTTATGTTGTAAGGGTCAAATCGGTTAAAGGGTTTAAAGCGCAAATAAGAATAAGTCCGAGATTGTTTATGAACTAAAAGTTGATATTCATTTTCAGCCGTCGAATTTCGAAGGCTGATAGTCAAACTTCAAAATTGAGTGCCAACTACTGACTATGGTATAATGGTATTCATAGTTTTTACCGCGTTACAATCTAATAAAACTATAGAAAATTGACTCAATGTCATTACAGAACAAAGTAGCTAATCAGATATCTTAATGGTCTAGTTGATGCTTTAAAAGTATTTGAGGAAAAAAAACATGTATATATTGTTGATAACTGCAAAAAACATTTTGTACATGAATAGACAATTATCATAACGACACAGTGATGAAATATACCGCTACCATATATACATTAACTATGTGCAAACATAGACATAGAAATAGCTGTCTAGTGTTATATGTGATTAGATAGATCACGATAAATAGATCACGTTAAATCATTTTTCATATCTTCCTTTGTATCCAACCGCGACCACTTTGTATCAGGTCGATATGCAATAATAAACAAATGAATTACCTCAACTTCACAAAAAATTACTTGTTTTATACTTTAAAACGAATTGAAAAAATACTCCAATTTTGTTTTATAAAAAGAATAGCCAACGTAAATACGAATATGTTGCATAAGGAAGGGATAAATCAGAATTTGTGAACAAAAATCTCTGATTAATATAAAAAGTGCTCTCAACCTGAAAGCACCAATATTTGATATGTCTTATTAATATATATGTGTTAGTTTTTAAACAACAATCGACATCCATGTGAGAATTGAACACTGTGCTCTTCTTGGCGACGTATTCCTTATTTCATATGGCTGACTTCATACATGAGCTTCTCAGAAAGAATGTAAGTAGCTAGCCTTGTCCTTAATCTTCACGGTCCGCTATATAAATAGTGTCATTTAACTAAATGATTAAAAAAGGTTACTTTGTTGAACAAATCCACCACATCGAACTTGAAATAAAGGTCACAAAAAATACTGTGAAATCTGCTTCATGTCTGGACTTACATCTTAAATTGACAAAGAAGGTCTGTTTAGAAGTAAACTTAACGACAAAAAGATTAATTTAGCTTTCCAATGAGGAGCTTTCCATTTCGGTGTTGCATTAATCCACTAGCGCCCGCACATGGATACATATCTCCCAGCTGTAACGATATCCCAGTGCTTTCATGGGACCTCGAAAAGAGGTTGCTGCTCAAACGGCAGCTATTGTACCAAGGGTTCCTAATGGTCAAGCAGAAGTAATCACTCTGAAAATTTGGCCGACACCATCATTATTAATTTGACCGTTATCTGTGTCATGGATGACCATAGACATATTCTATTTGTCGAAGCCATAATCCCGTCCTCTTTTCTCCGATTTTGACATCACCGAATGTGAGTTATCACCTAATGTTATACTACTCTCAACAACATGTGTGTCACTAATGGAGCAAGCTCTGCTGACCTCTCCTGAGCACCTAAGTTAATCCCACTTTTTTGGGTCGGGTTCGTGTTGCTCAGTCGTTAGTTTTCTGTACAGTGTTTAATAGACTGTTGTTCGTCGTTTCATAGCTTTTTTGTTCATGTCATTGTCTATTTAGATTCGAATTATAATTGTGTATTGTCCCATTGTATATTCTTACTCTATTCGATACAATTGACGGTAAAAAAGATGTCGGGTGTTAATTTATTAGGTTATGTCTTAACAGTAGACAAAAGATGTTTGCCAATCACTTACTGTATGATGACGACTTAACGGGTTTCAACCGGAGTAGTAACACTATGAAAAGTACAAATGAAAGAAAACATGCTGACCATTCCGGGACAACTCAGATTATTTTCAGGTTTTGATGGGGTGCGTGTTGCTTAATTATTCGGCTTTCTGTTTTATTATGAACTGTTTTTCTTTCTGTCTGATTTTTTGTCTTAGTTTTGTTTTCTTTTCTCGACATGATTTCCAGTTTTCCCTTTTGATACCATCTTTCGTTTTGAACATAATATTTGATCTATCTACAATAAATTGAATATTAAGGGCAACTTCATACAAGACAAAGAAATCCAACAAGCAATTTACAAAAAATAATACAGTTTATGTAAAACATCAATTTTAATCGGAAACATAGGTAAACCTGCAAAGTATAAGAATACAATATCATTCTAAGCCGTACGGTGTACTTTACTTGACTTTTGAACATAAATTTAATATTAGCTCGAAACTCCTAAGAGAAAACTGTAATAATTACGCTTTAAATATAGTCTTTAATCTAAACAGTTCCTGTCACTGGTGGAATTTAGATAATGAAGTTCCATAGACATAATTTCGTAATGATTTTATTATACTCCGTTAGCTTGACATTTTCTGATATAACTCGGTTTAAGTTTTGCCTTTTCCTCAATTTCAAAACTGTTATACAGTGTACTTAGTACGCGGGAGAATAGAAAATCCATGACTAGAACAAAAGCTAATAGACGTTTGGGAAATGTGGCTAAACAGCTAGAACTCATTAGTATATTTATCTAAATAACGTTATAGCATCATAATGAAAAAGGCTGGTGAAACAAAAGGTCTTATTTGTCAATAATAATTCAGAGAAAGAAACCATTTTGATCCCTCAAATGCCTTTTAAAAATCAATGTATTTTGCGTAATATATACTGAATACTCGTCGACAAATGATCGAGGCATACTTACATATATCTGTCTTTGTTAGAGAAATTGGAAACCAAATGTCATAAAGTTTTGGCAAAAGATGAGATTTTAACCAAAATTGAAACGGAATAATATTAAAAAACAAAACCAAATTTTTTGGAAGAATAGGACTACGTTAAATAAGTTTCAGAGACAAAAATAGAGGCGAAAGATACAAAAGGGATATTCAAACTCATAAGTCGACAACCTTATTCATTTTCAGGCATTTTGCAAACTTATGTATTGATGTTAAAATAGTTGATGTTGAATTATTGCAATATTGAAAAAAAAAAATCATTTACACTGTGTTATATTAGAATTGTACAAAAGTGCACTCCAAATTTCCGACTTACACATACACATTAGAAAAAAGCGGTAACTATTGGCCCATGTATAAGTAATTTTTCGTAGTATCTCTTGTGCCGAAAAATGAAAACAATAGTTCATAACATTTGGTGCATCCGAAGCTCTTTTCTTAATTTACCTTCATCTGGAATGTTCAAACTGAAAACTCTAAGGATGTTTTGAAAAATCTAAAAAAAAAAATAGACAATCAATCTACGTACAACTTTGCCTGAGGGAGATTGAACCTTAGTTTATTGATAATACCGACGGAGAATAATGGAAAGGTATGTCAGTACCGACTCACTGACCACTGATCATGAGATGGTGATACCCTACGGTACTGGTAGTCTACAAGCAGCGGTACCGGCACCCTTCGATTTGTTTTAAATTGGCGTGTCCAGAAGTACTTTTTTCATTAATTCTTCTTTTTTTCCCTTGCTAAGGACTGAATACCTATTGGAATGTAATAAGTTCACAGGACGGAGAATGAGACAGCAATTCTCCTTTAATTATTTACAGATAAAGCGTTCCGAGATATATACAACTAAAACTATGTATACTTGGCTGTTGTCTATGGTGTTGATTTCTGAGATGCACTATAGTTGGATAGTGCACACTGGAACCCCTCTATTGTCAGAGCTTTCGTAGTAGCTGTTGGAAGGTGGTTCCACTCTTGTATAGTCCGAGGGAGGTATGAGTACTTATAAACTCTCTGGTTTGCCGGTGGTTGATATAGACGTTATTTGCCTCTAGTACGTCGATCGTTTGGGCGTAAGATGGAACTGGCATCAATGTCCACTAGCCAATGCTGGATCTTGTAAAGCATGACGAGTCGATTGTTACTTCGTCTGGAAGCTAGTGGTTCCTATCCTAGTGACTTGATTTGTATAGTTGTTTGTTACAAACCTAGCGGCCCTCCTTTGAACTTTCTCTAGTCGATTTACCTCCTCGGTGGTATGAGGGTCCCATGCCGCACTTGCATATTCCAAAGTTGGTCTTACCAGAGATATATAAGCTGCATTTCTTACGTTTTCAATGCACTCTCTTATGTTTCGTCTAAGGAATTCGATGGATTTGGATGCTTTATTGGTAGTGAAGTCAACATGATGTTTGATTTCCATTGTAAGTCCTCGCTGAAATTTACTCCTAGATATTTGCTGGTTGGTAGTTTCGAGAGTGTGGCCATGTAATTTGTAGTATGTTTCCCTTTTGAATTTAATGCTGGTGCTAATGCGAATAACGTGGCATTTTTCTGGATGAAATTTCATCTGCCATTTGGTTTCCCAGTCTTCTAGTGCTGAAAGGTCCTGTTGTAATTCGGCTTCGTCCTGTGAATTCCTAATGTAATAGAAAAAAAGGCAGTCGTCAGCGAATAGTTTGACTGTCGAATGTTGAACTGATTCTGGTAAGTCATAAATGAATACTAAGAAGAATAAGGGGCCTAACACAGTACCTTGTGGAACCATTGATAGTACATCTGCCAGTGATGACTTACAGCCCTCAACTACCACTTGTTGTTTCCGGGTTTCTAAGAAATATTTTATCCATTTTAGGTTTTCGTCTCTGATGCCATAGTGGCTGAGTTTATTGAGTAATCTGCAGTGTGAGACTTTGTCAAAAGCCTTAGCAAAATATTAGTAATATTACGTCCACTTGATCTTTTCCTGATTTCAGTTGTTTGGCAATTCCTTTGATTGTTGATATCAGTTGTGTCTCACAAGATCTACGAGCTCTGAATCCATGCTGATTGTCTGTCAATATGTTATGCTGATCCAAAAATGTGATGACTGAACTGTGGACGATATGTTCGAGAACATTGCATGAAATAGAAGTAAGTGATATCGGACGATGATTTGCTGCTATATGCTTTTTTCCTTTTTTGAAAAGTGTAACGATGGTCGCCTTTTTCCAGTCGTCTGGTATTTCACCGTTATCAATGGAGGTTTGATAAAGATGGGAAAGGATGGGAGCCATCTCATTTGCTGCTTCTTTTAGTATGAGCGCTGGTATTTTATCAGGTTCTGTAGCTTTATGTTTTTTAAGGCTGTTACCAAGAACGCTAAAACAAAACAAAAATAAAGCCAAGAATGCATAAGTTATTGCATACGCAAAAGCTATATGACCAAACGGGACCTTAAACAAAAGCCAATTTCATCAATGGTCAACTTTGCCTGAGGTAGGTTGAACCTTATTTTCATAATAACTTCTTAATTTATCAACGGAGAGATTAAGAAAGGTATTATGTTATAAATCATAGAAGTACCGAAGCTATGACTACTGAGATGATGATACCCCCGGGGACGAGCAGTTTACCAGCAGTGGAATTAACCCAGTGCTAGAAAAATTAATATAACACTTTATTAAATCAAGTGCATCCGAAGCGCTTTTCTGTATGAACGGTTTAAAACTTAAGAACGCTGAAAAGTTATGTTACTATCAGTATAGGTCAACGTCATCAGCATTACACATGCCAATTGATCCGTATTAGGGAAGACTTTATTATTTTTAATAAATAATCTGAAATAATCAAATGTAGATAAATAAGACATGTTATCTGTTTACTCTTTGGTTTGACAAGGTCGAAAACTTCAAAAGTATATTTCACAGCTTTAGTCACATTTAGGGAGCAACCATTTAACTTCAAGGAGGGGGTTTATGGTTTTTTGTCTGAGTCAGAAATATTTTTTGACGCTATCAATCAATTTTTTTTTTTTCAAAATTTAACACAACAAGATATGGGGAAAATCTGGATTCAGAATATTTTTTTTTTTGTCATCTACTTGACCAAAATATTTTTTCCATCAAATTGGGGATCAGAATATTTTTTTTAGGAAAAAACCATAATACCTCCCCCCCCCTTGAAGTTAAATGGTCGTTCCCTTACCGTTCCTATCCATTTGTAAAGCATTCGTCACACCCTTCAACCAACATAAAATTGTTATCAAAAGACGCACACATATGAATACGATACACTTCTAACAAACAAAAATATTTTGGTCCATGCATGTGGCCAATGCTATCTGAAGCTAAAACTCTCCTAATTTTGCAAAGGATTCGTCAAAATTAAGAGATTTATCATAAAAAGTAAAATAACAAAAACCGAACTACAAGGAAATTTCAGAACAGAAAGTCCCTTATCAAATGTCAAAATCAAAAGCTCAAACACATTAAACGAATGGAAAACAACTGTCATATTCCTGACTTGGTACAGGCATTTCCTTATGTAGAAAATGGTGGATTAAACCTGGTTTTATAACTAGCTAAACCTCTCACTTGTATGACAGTCATAAGGAATTCCATTATATTGACAGCAATGTGTGAGCAAAAAAACAGACATAATAGGTAAAAATATCAAAAATTGGGGTACAGCAGACCATATTGTGTCATAATCTTAGTCACTATCAAAACAAATAACTATTTCAACATATAGGTAAAAGTACATAAGCAAAAATGAAAGACAAAAATTACCATGGCGGGATGTATTAATACCTAGCCACGCCAAAAGTATAATATAAAATATACAAAGACAAATAAAAAGAACACTATATATAGAAATAAGAAGATGTGGTATGAGTGCCAATGAGACAACTTTCCATCCAAGTCACAATGTGTAAAAAGTAAACAATTATAGGTCAAAGTATGACCTCCAACACGGAGCCTTGGCTCACACCGAACAGCAAGCTATAAAGGGTCCCAAATTGACTAGTGTAAAACCATTCAAACAGGACAACCAACGGTCTAATCTATATAAAAAATGAGAAACGAGAAACACTTAAGAACCACATCAACAAACGACAACCACTGAAACAGGTTCCTGACTTAGGACAGGTGCAAACAAATGCAGCGAGTTTTAACGTTTTAACAGGCGCCAACCTTCACCCTAACCTGAAATAGTAGTGTAACATTACAACATAGAAAGACACACTATAAAATATCAATTGAAATGGCTTAACTCAATCAAAAAGAAGTAAACATACACTGAACAAATCAATTTGATCTATGACACAATGTCAAAACGACAACTATAACCTTGGACAAAATGGCGTTAAATAAAATAACGTTCACAGGTAAATTTAAATAAAATAATTTTGTTCTTAGGAGTACGGAAATAAATTTGTTGTTCATAGTACGAGAACAGCAGTGAAAATTTATCGTTATACTAAATACTTATCAAAGGTGGTACATATTAAAAATAGTGAGACGAGATATAACACAAAGTAAGTAAACATTGAATATCAAAAATGCACTTCAAATTGTGTAAATGGTCAAATTAACAACGAAAGTACGATTTGAGATTACTCACAGTTACTGGAAGCTAATTAAAAGCCAAAAACAATTAATAATAAAAAATCATGCACCAGAGACTAAAATCAACTAAAACACATCCCAGGAATTTAGTGTTTTAACGCCATGGACAGTCAAAGAAGACATGACTTGTGCAATGCCAAAATAAAAGTATCGACAGGCAGTAGGATAGTTTGGATTTTAACCTTATAATAAATATGTATAATGTTATATATAGATAAAGCAATCTCTATATAGAAAATGAACGTGGATGTGTATTTATACATCCAAAAAAACATTCGAAAAGAAAACAAATTTATTTATGTTTTAATTTGTTGATGACAAAATCGATATTTGTGCCATTGTAAACAATATTCAAAGACCTTATTACAACATTAATAAGATAACATTTACTAATAAGTTTGTTTAATGGTTCGATGAGTTTACACGGATCAAATATTGATTTCCGCGCTTTTAGTACAATATTACCGTGAAATAATGTAGGATGTGAAATACCGTTTTTAATAAATTATCTACAGGTACAGCCAAATTCACTAATCAAATCTTTGTATCTATGAAAAAATTTAGTAACAGTTTTAAGTAATTTATGGTAACGAAATCCCTGACTAAATAATTTACCAGTGATGCATTGATTACGTTCGTTAAAATATATGACATCACTACACACACGGGCATAACGAACGAGTTGGGATATATAAACACCGTATGATGGAGCCAAAGGAACATCGCCGTCTAAAAAAGGAAAATTAACAATAAGGAATGGAAAATGGTCTCTTTTGTCGTAAATTTTAGTATGGAGTTTCCCTTCAGAAATGGAAATGACTAAATCTAGAAAAGAACAACTACTGCTGTTTATGTGTGATTTATTTAAAGTAAGTTCCTTTGGGTAAATTTCGGTAGTATATTTAGAGAACTCTGGATTATGTAACAGAATCATCATCAAGATAACTGTAGGTATTGTTGAACGCGTCAACCAAATGTTACAATGACGTGTCTTTACTGAGTTTGGTCATATACTATAACATGTAATAAAGATGATAAACAACGTCAGTACCTAGAATCTACACTTTAAGACCATCATGTATTATTTGTGAAGTTGATACGGAATATTTATCAACAAGGTCTTGGTATCATTTGTTCAGGAACGGGTCGTCCATGTATAAAACAAAACGATCCCATCAGATGTCTATGTATAAACGGTTTAAAACCTCGTATATGTTACAAAACCTAATGAAACATAAGTATATATATATAACTGTGTTTCTCTTTTCTGTCAGATCACTGTCAGTCTGTAATCAAACCTAACGAAGATCAAACCTTTAAAGCTGACAGTCTTTCGGTAAAAGTTTTCTTTATGTCAGTAACGGATGTATAAGTTTTTGACAAGCAAATATAATGCATTTGAAGGGTCGAAAAGTACCTGACTTTTCAATTGTCATCTAAAATTTGATTCATCAATTGAGATAAACAAAAACAAAATGAGAGGAAAGAGGAGACCAAGGTGGCAAGCGAAGACCACGTCTAAACACACTCATTATATAATAATATAAACATCTGGCTGCTAAGTAGCATAATGCTTTACTTCCAAGGACACTCAAAAGTCACTTTCAGGGTGTAAAACCTCATCCGTAGCAACAAAGCTTAGCAAAGACATGGAAATGAAAATTACACAGTCATCAAGAATGTAGCTTGTGTGATCGTTATATAGAAAAAAAAACATTCTTCACCAGGAACATTTTTACCAGTTAACACTGCAAACGAACGTATGAATGCAATTATAGTTGGAAACAACTCGGACTAACACACTTTTGTTAATTATACATTGAAGAAGCTTATGACTATTACATCAAGGTCAATATCTATAAACTGCAGCAATCTAATGGAATCAAACTTTAAAGGTTATAAGAAGTTCAACAGCGATTAAGTCAGCAAAGAATATGAATAGTGAATCTGTTTTTCCAAAAGATACAAAGCCAATCTTCCAAATACTACAATGAGAAATTCAGCTTTAAATTTACATCTGCCTGTTTTTAAAAGATCAACTCTTGATAAGATTACGCCTTGTATAATAACCTTGTTAGAAAAAGAAACAATACATAGTTACTTTGGAAATCAGAATGACTTTGTTATATATTCAACATTCGAGTATATTTAAAATGCCGCCTTCAAAGGGAACTGGAGGACAAAATAATTTCTGTAAACAGGATCGTGTACATAATCTTCTTAAAACAGATACAAGGTCGAAATAAAAGAGATAAATTCAAATCCCAAATCAGTTTGAAATGTAGAAAAACAAATTCCAAACAAATCTTTGTATCTATGAAAGAATTAAGCAAAGGTTTTCCATAATTTGTGATAACGAAATCCCTGACTTGATTATTTAAATTATTCAAAGTAAGTTCCCCATGTTAAATTTCTGCAGTATAATTACTGATTAGATGTAACGGTCAGAATAATTAGATTATTCTATTAAATGGAATTTAGATGAATCTTTACTGAGAGTGGCGATGTTTAACTTTTGGAATAACTATCCTCTGATTACCCACACCATACAACCGGCCCTAATCATTTTTTATTAAGACCCGATGAATACGATCATGTTCGCTTGATCGTTTAAATTGAAACGCTCACATATCGAATACTTGTTAGAAAATATCTGAAGTTGTTGCTGAAAAAAGGACGTTTTTCCCTCATATTTATAGAAGAAGAAAGAAAAATAGAACCCCTATTTACGAAAAAACGAGTAATTTTGGAGATAAAAACAAGAAAAAAGCATTTCTTGGAATCGCTTCACCTACCCATTTGGACTAAAATCGTAAAACAGAATTCCGGTCAATTCAAAAAAATTATATTAAGGAAAAAATAAATTGAAAAATAAACTAATGTCTTTACATGCTCTTCAAGTATACAGCGGTGTGTGATCGTATTCCGTTTGGTTTTGAACAACAGCTCGGTTTTACGGTGTGATCTGTGTTGCCACATACATGATATTTAAGAAGAATACCAAAACATATGTTCTATGGTTGACACTGTTATTTACAAGACACTTCATTAAATTTGATCACTTTGTTTAATTTTGATCCAAGTGATATTTTATGTGCTGTTTCCAGTCAATGCTTTTCGTTTTTTTTTTTTTTTTTTAAGTTAAAGACCATTTTTCAATACACTTTCATTATTCAGATATTAAACTTTATAATTGTTATAATATTAAGTGAAAACTCCTTGAGGCAAAGTTGACCTAAGACCATTGTGGGTGGTTTTTGTCGACCCGTTTTATGCTTTCAGAAATTTTAAAAATAAAAGTTCTATCTCGATCAAAGAATTTGAACATAGGACGGTCTCTGAGGATCATTTACTCATTCATTTTCGGTTCTTAATTCTATGCTATCACTGTAATTTTATTTTCAGTCCGTAGGTTCTCCGCACAATCAATGTTACATTCATTTTCGGTTCTTAATTCTATGCTATCACTGTAATTTTATTTTCAGTCCTTAGGTTCTCCGCACAATCAATGTTACATTCATTTTCGGTTCTTAATTCTATGCTATCACTGTAATTTTATTTTCAGTCCTTAGGTTCTCCGCACAATCAATGTTACATTCATTTTCGGTTCTTAATTCTATGCTATCACTGTAATTTTATTTTCAGTCCTTAGGTTCTCCGCACAATCAATGTTACATTCATTTTCGGTTCTTAATTCTATGCTATCACTGTAATTTTATTTTCAGTCCTTAGGTTCTCCGCACAATCAATGTTACATTCATTTTCGTCCTTAATCTATGCACAAATAATGTAAGATCATTTTCATGGATATAATAGACGGGATTTTTAAATTTGATTCCTTGATCTTATAAAAACAAGAAGATGTTATGATTGCAAATGAGACAACTCTACAACAGAGACCAAATTACATAGAAGTACTTGTTCATTTTTATTATTTGATTCATATTTCTTTGTCATTTGTAATGCTACATAGACAATTCGTATAACATCTATAAGAACTATAAACATACATTGTTGTCTGTAGCGTGTTCATATTATAATTGAAGTACGGTTTAATACGGTAAGATGAACCCGTCATTTTTGTCTGTACGTTATATCACAGATATAATGAGATAGACTTCTCGTGAGATTAACAGTATATTGAAATAGCGTATTAAAACAAGACACTTTGTCACATTTTGAACATAAAATCACAATCTTTATGTCAGCTTTAATCCACAATGTATCATTATTCTTTTCACCAATAATTTGTTTCATGAGTTAAAAAAAAACCAGTATTGTCGAGTAAAGGGCAATGAGACAGTCATGCGAACAACAAAATAGAACGAACCAGGAGACATCTAGAGGTCAATATACGGCCATATAGAGGTCAAAATTCGACCTTCTGAGTGATATGATAGGACAATTTTCTCCATTTGGATCGATTCAATATAAAAATAAAGAGTCTTGTTGTGAATTCCATTACGAAAAGAAGTAGATGCGGTGTATACGTCAGTGAGACAGCAACCAAACGACAAAGATAATCAAAAGACAGAGTCTTCATAATATACAAGTGTATATATAACATGCCTAAAACATAAACCGACAAAATCTGCCATTAACACCCAATTTTCTGATTAAAGAAAAACAAAAATGTCTATAAATAAGACATGCAATAACTGCTGATTATGTTCCTGGCTTGGGACAGACACAGGATAATGTGGCAGGGATTAATTTTTTTTTTTTAATTTTTCTCCATTTTAAAAAAAATATAAAGCGTTTTAATTAATGTGGTATGCCATTAAATACATTAGACACAAAGTACCCCAATTGAAATATTCAAAGTGCTAAACCGTCCACTGTTTTATTCTTGAATAATCACCATCGCAATTTGCCTATATTTTCTTTAGAAAGTTTCAAGATCCCAAAGCACATGATTCACTCCTGAGCATTTTGAAGCTTTATTTTACGTTTGTCTTGCTCAAAAACAAAATAAAAGAAATCTGGGAGTATTAATATTGTTACTGTTAACACTGACGTTCCATATTATACGGTTACACCAAAAATGATAAAAGAAATGACCAAAGAGAAATATAAGACAGTGCAATAGACTACAACAGACACCAATAACCGGTATATGGGATCGTGTATCTTGTTAGTGCAATAGACTACAACAGACACCAATAACCGGTATGTGAGACCATGTATCTTGTTAGTACAATAGACAAGAACAGGCACCAATAACCGGTATGCGGGAGCGTGTATCTTGTTAGTGCAATAGACTACAACAGACGCCAATAACTTGTATGTGGGAGGGTGTATCTTGTTCGTGCATTAGACAACAACAGACACCAATAACCAGTATGAGGGAGCGTGTATCTTGTTAGTGCAATAGACTACAACAGACAACAATAACCGATATGTGGGAGCGTGTATCTTGTTAGTACAATAGACTACAAAAGACAGCAATAACCGGTATGTGGGAGCGTATATCTTGTTTGTGCAGTAGACTACAACAGACACCAATAACCGGTATGTGGGAACGTGTATCTTGTTTGTGCAGTAGACTACAACACACACCAATAACCGGTATGTTGGAACGTGTATCTTGTTAGTGCAATAGACTACAACAGACAGCAATAACCGGTATGTGGGAGCGTATATCTTTTTTGTGCAGTAGACGACAACAGACACCAATAACCGGTATGTTGGAATGTGTATCTTGTTAGTGCAATAGACTACAACAGACACCAATAACCATTATGTGGGAGCGTATACCTTGTTAGTGCAATAGACTACAACAGACACCAATAACCGGTATGTGGGAGCGTGTGTCTTGTTACTACAATAGACTATAACAGACACCAATAACCGGTATGTGGGAGCGTGTATCTTGTTAGTGCAATAGACTACAACAGACAGCAATAACCGGTATGTGGGAGCGTGTATCTTGTTACTACAATAGACTACAACAGATACCAATAACCGGTATGTGGGAGCGTATATCTTGTTTGTGCAGAAGACTACAACAGACACCAATAACCGGTATTTGGGAGCGTGTATCTTGTTACTACAATAGACTACAACAGACACCAATAACCGGTATGTGGGAGCGTGTATCTTGTTAGTGCAATAGACTACAACAGACATCAATAACCGGTATGTGGGAGCGTATATCTTGTAAGCACGATAGACTACAACAGATATCAATAACCGGCATGTGGGAGCGTGTATCTTGTTAGTGCAATAGATCAACAGACACCAATAACCGGTTTGTAGGAGAGTGTATCTTGTTAGAGCAATAGACTACAACAGACACCAATAACCGGTATGTAGGAGCGTGTATCTTGTTAGTGCAATAGACTACAACGGACACCAATAACCGGTATGGAGGAGAGTGTATCTTGTTACAGCAATAGACTACAACAGACACCAATAACCTATATGTGGGAGCGTGTTTATTGTAAGTACAATAAACTACAACTGACACTTATAACCGATATGTGAGAGCGTGTTTATTGTAAGTACAATAAACTACAACAGACACCAATAACCGATATGTGAGAGCGTATATCTTGTTTGTGCAGTAGACCACAACAGACACCAATAACCGGTATGTGGGAGCGTATATCTTGTAAGCACGATAGACTACAACAGACATCAATAATCGGTATGTGGGAGTGTATACATTGTAAGCACGATAAACTACAACAGACATCAATAACCGGTATGTGGGAGCGTGTATCTTGTTAGTTGAATAGACTGTGTTTTTCTATGTTGTGATGTTATACTATTGTTTCAGAAAAGGGAGAAGGTTTGGTACCATTAAAACGTTTAATCCCGCTGCAAATGTTTGCACCTGTCCTAAGTCAGGAATCTGATTACAGTAGTTGTCGTCTGTTTATGTAGTTCATACGTGTTTCTCGATATAGATTAGACCGTTGGTTTTTCCTTTTGAATGGTTTTACACTAGTAATTTTTTGGGGCCCTTTATAGCTTGCTGTTCGGTGTGAGCCAATGCTCCGTGTTGAAAGCCGTACCTTGACCTATAATGGTTTACTTTTATAAATTGTAACTTGGATGGAGAGTTGTCTCATTGGCACTCATACCACATCTTCCTATATCTATTTACTGCAGGGTTTGTTGCTCGTGCTGTGTGGATGCAGTAGAATGTATCCCCGTGCTTGTGGTGTATGCCCTTATATTTTTCAATTATGGGTTGTTTGCCTGTGAGAGCTTTCACATGTTTATTTTATCTTTGTATTAAATCTTAATTGTTTATATATTACGGCGTTTGGATGTATAAATACTCATCCACGCCTGCTATTTTTATTATTGCCCCCTGCTATGGTTTTACTAAGATTTCTGACAATCTCTGTTTTTGCCCTGTGTTTGTTATATATGTCAGTTTTGTAATACTTTAGTCTTTACGTCGGGCCTTTTATAACAGTTTTTGTAAGAGTTCTTTTACTGCTTTGCCTATTATTTCCTATTCCGTAAGTGTGACCCTCATTCAATGTTGCAACCTCCGGGTTTTTTTTATTGTTCCTATACCCCTATTTAATAATCATGATTTTACGGAATGGAAAGATAATTATTAACAACACAACTTCTAGATTATCCACGTGCTTAAATAAACGTATTTGTAATGCCACTACAGCCAGATTGTTTAACAAAAATGCACATGGATATCCACAAATTTTCCCGTGCAATGCCAAAAAATGACTAACCTGTTTTAGATTAACTTCTCAAAATACTGTAAGGTCAACAGTGAACGGGAGAACTTTTTCGCTCTCCTTTTCCTGTGATATTACCTGAAAAACTCAAAACCTGATATATGTGGTAACTTGAACCCAACCTAAGTGTGGTATTCAATATGTGGGACAGACGGGACGACAGTATTACAAAAGAAATCAAGAACACCTTTACCACTTTCGTAAACCCAAAAAATTCAAAAGTTTGGTATATCAACATTTAGATAAGCATAATCACAATCTTAAATTTATAAAATTCCAACCCCTCGAATCCGTTCAGAAACAACCAGGAGAATCACACAAGCAATTTGAAAAATCACGTGAAGTTCGCGAATTATTTTGGATAAAAAGACTTCAAACATCTTATCCTCTCGGTCTCAGTGACAAAATATTAGGACAGGGGAGCATATCTAAAACTTCTATCGATGTCATTAATATTGTTGATAAACGTCTTAGAAATAATAGGTCTCATGGTAAACGCAAAAACCGTAATCAACGTATTAAAAATCGTATAAATTATACACTTGCTGATCTGTTATCTATAATAAAAAATAATGGCAGACATCAAGCATTATGCAAACTGGGTCAGATACCAATAAGTAATCTGGAGTGTGATAAAATTTCTTTTTTTAGCCCGTTTTATGAATACACCCGTATTATTACAGCCTTTTGTCATCACAGGCTGTTTCCTAGTATCGATAAACCTGAAAATCATAAACGATATTTTCTTAAATTAAAATATATAAATAGAGGTATTGATTTTATTAACTTATCTAGCATATTCAAGGACTCTTCCGTCTATAGCCAAATACCTCCATATTTTGATAATATAGAACCACCCATTATTTCGTATTCTTATAAAAAAACGAGCAGAAGTTTGATTTTTAATTATACGTCAGTTACATCAGACGTCAATATAGAAAATAATGTTCCTTCCTCTTGAGACTGTGAAACATCTAGTTTTAGATATGTTCCCTATGGTCATGTTATTACAGGAGACCTCAACATCGTCGAAGACCGTGAGGTCAAAACTTTTCTAAAGAAAGGACCGAAATACCGTTCTCCATCTATAATTGATTGGAAACAGTGTCGTCAGGTCATTAAAGACGCTCTGTCTGCCTACTGTAAAAATTGGTGCAAACGTGAAAATCTGATAAAAAATCTCTAGACAGTTATTTAAATAAAATTATGAATACTGTTAATATTCGAATATCTCATTTTGAAAACAATTCTGAAATTAATAATAGGGTCCATGATATTCCCATTTCTAGAATAAAAAATAAACTCCAAGTACTCGCAGAGCGGTTTGTGTTCGTACCGGCAGACAAGGCAGCCAATAATGTAGTGGTGTTATGACGCATATACTACACGGAAGTTCTTCAAAACGAAATTATCAATTCCTCTACATTCAGGTCCGTACGCTCCACAGAGAGTCAAATTGTTAACAAGCCTATCACTGCCACTACCCACCTTAAAGCCTCTTCAGAACATTTGAAAGTCCCTACCATGTACTGGTTACCGTATTACACAAAAAACCATTTAAATTCCGTTTCATCTCCGCATCTAGTAAGTGTTCTACTACTTATATATCAGTGCTTCTTACTACCTCCCTTACTACTATCAAAGAACTGGTTATTAACTTTTGTAATAAACTTATGAAAATAATAGTATTAATTATTTTTGGGGTGTTAAAAATTCTTTAGAGGTTTTAGATAAAATACATGCTTTTGATGGTACTTTTGGTTCTGTTGACAGTTATGATTTTTCTACTCTCTACACTACACTTCCACACAATCTAATAAAGAAAAAATTTTCATATTTAATAAAATGGTCTTTCGAAAAATCTCATTGTAAATTTATTTGCTGTAACTCGTTTAAAGCCTTTTTGTGTGACGAAAAAGGAATGTATGCTAGATACACTTACTGGAAATGTGAGGATATGCTTGAAGCTTTAAATTTTCTGATAGATAACATATATGAACGTTTCGGCGATAAAGTATATCGTCAGGTAGTAGGTATTCCTATGGGCACTAACTGCGCCCCTTTAATAGCAGATTTATTCCTGTATTGCTATGAATCTCAGTTTATGACCAAACTCAGTAGAGACACATCATTGTTACATTTGGTTGATACATTCAACAATACCTACCGTTAAATTCTCCCTCGCCCTGCTCGTCCGAATTTAAAGTATTTCATCTCTAAATTCAATAGGCTATAAACAAGACAAACACAGAAATAGGATTAGTTGCTCGCAGTAACATATTATTTTCTCTTGCGATACAATATTTTATTTTACTTTATTGTACAGATTTCTTCGATTCAAACAACATATAAATACATGTAATAAACACAGCAGCAACTGTATATATACCAATGTGACCAACTTCGATTCGACGTAACTGCGAGCACCTTCGATACTAATACATTTAAATGCTTAACTTTATATAGTACCATACAACCCCACCCGTAGAAACCATCAAAACTTTCCTCGTGCCTTATGCACCTAACATCAAACTTTATAAATAGTACGTACTGTTGCAGAACAAGTATCAGAACTAGTTATACTAGTTCCCATCTATATATAATTACTACAAATAGCCAACGGGAAAAACCCAATTTCAAACGAAATGAAATATATTTATCTGGATGATATTTTTCGTTAAATAATCCAGAGTTCTCTAAATATACTACCGAAATTTACCCAAAAGAACTTACTTTAACTAAATCTAACATAAACAGCAGCAGTTGTCCTTTTCTAGATTTAGACATTTCAATTTCTAAAGGAAAACTCCATACTAAAATTTACGACAAAAGAGACGATTTTTCATTCCCTATTGTTAATTTTCCTTTTTTAGACGGCGATGTGCCTTTGGCTCCATCATACGGTATTTATATATCCCAACTCGTTCGGTATGCCCGTGTGTGTAGTGATGTCATAGATTTTAACGAACGTAATCAATGCATCACTGGTAAATTATTAAGTCAGGGATTTCGTTACCATAAATTACTTAAAACTTTTACTAAATTCTTTCATACAGGGGCGGATCCAGCCATTTATAAAAGGGGGTTCCTAACCCAGGATAAAGGGGGGTTCCAACTACATGTCCCCATTCAAATGCATTGATCGTCAAAAAAAAAGGGGGTGTTCCAACCCGCGGAACCCCCCCCTGGATCCGCCACTGTTCATAGATACAAAGATTTGATTAGTAAATTTGGCTGTACCTGTAGAAAACTTATTAAAAATGGTATTTCACATCCTAAATTTTATGGTAATATTGTACTTAAATCGCGGAAATCATTATGTGATCCGTGTAAACTCATCGAACCTTTAAACAAACTTATTAGTAAGGGTTATCGTACCAATGTTGTAATTAGATCTCTGAATATAGTTTACATTGGCACTAATATCGATTTTGTCATTAGCAAATTAAAACATAATAAATTTGTATTTTCTTTTCAAACGGGATGTATAGAGACACACACACGTTCAATTTTATCTATAAGAAGTCACTCCTAACTATCCTACTACCTGTCGATACATTTATTTTTGGCATTGCACAAGTCATGTCTTCTTTGACTGTTCATGACGTTAAAATACTAAATCCCTGGGATGTATTTTAGTTGATTTTAGTCTCTGATGCATGATTTATTATTATTAATTGTTTTAGCTTTTAACTAGCTGTCAGTAACTGCGAGTACTCTCAAATCGTACTTTCTTTTTAATTTGACCTGTTTATACTATTTGTAATTTTTTTTTTGTTATTTAATGTTAACATGGATCTTGTCTATATAGCTTTGATTATTTGGTATTACTACAAATTTGCACTTCTTCGTACTATGGACATCAAAATTATTTCATTTTTCCTTAGATGCTGTTCTTTGACCTGTACAGGAAGTTTTATCTAGCACTAATTGTATAGTTTTATTGTTGATATTCACCCCATATGTACCAAGTGTTAGATTAGTTTTATTAATATTAAAGAAATTTCTTGGTATTCCTAAACATGAAGACTTTATACACACAGAAGAAGAAGTATACTTAACAATAAAATTATTTTCATTTACCTGTGTATAATATGACGCAGGTTTCTTCAAAAGTGATGATTTTCTAAAAATGTTTGACATTTCACAGTGATATCATACTTTAACTTTGTTTAAACCTTATTATTTACTTTTGACTTTAATTATTTATCCCTTGTAATTTTTTATTAACTGTGTATTTGCATTCAGGTGTCACAGGTCAAATTTATTCGTTCATTGTGTGTTAATTTACGTTTTTGATTGAGTTAAGCCTTCCAATTGATATTTTATAGTGTGTTTTTCTATGTTGTGATGTTATACTATTGTTTCAGAAAAGGGAGAAGGTTTGGTACCATTAAAACGTTTAATCCCGCTGCAAATGTTTGCACCTGTCCTAAGTCAGGAATCTGATTACAGTGGTTGTCGTCTGATTATGTAGTTCATACGTGTTTCTCGTTTCTCGTTTTTATATAGATTAGACCAATGGTTTTTCCTTTTGAATGGTTTTACACTAGTAATTTTTTGGGGCCCTTTATAGCTTGCTGTTCGGTGTGAGCCAATGCTCCGTGTTGAAGGCCATACCTTGACCTATAATGGTTTACTTTTATAAATTGTAACTTGGATGGAGAGTTGTCTCATTGGCACTTATACCACACCTTCCTACATCTATATACAACAGACATCAATAACCGGTATGTGGGAGCGTGTATCTTGTTAGAGCAATAGACTACAACAGACACCAATAACCGATATTTGGGAGCGTGTTTATTGTAAGTACAATAAACTACAACAGACACCAATAATCGATATGTGAGAGCGCATATCTTGTTTGTGCAGTAGACTACAACAGACACCAATAACCGGAATGTGGGAGCGTGTATCTTGTTAGTGCAATAGACTACAACAGACATCAATAACCGGTATGAAGGAGCGTGTATCTTGTTAGTTCAATAGACTACAACAGACGCAAATAACCGGTATGAGGGAGCGTGTATCTTGTTAGTTCAATAGACTACAACAGACGCAAATAACCGGAATGTGGGAGCGTGTATCTTGTTAGTACAATAGACTACAAAGACACCAATAACCGGTATGTGAGAGCGTGTATCTTGTTAGTACATTAGACTACAACAGACACCAATAACCGGTATGTGGCAGCGTGTATCTTGTAAGTGCAATAGATTACAACAGACACCAATAACCGGTATGTGAGAGCGTGTATCTTGTTAGTGCAATAGATTACAACAGACACCAATAACCGGTATGTGGGAGCGTGTATCTCAGCTAATAACACACAATTAGTATGTTTGTTATACCATATGATGTATTTATTTGTTTTAGCTAGAAAATCCTATCTCCATGCAATATCTTCATTCTCTAACAATATGTTAACCTTTCGGATATCAACCAATATTTCAAGATAAATGTGAATAATCTTATAAACATACAACTTAACACGTGAAAGCAAAGAATAACAATTTTTGGTTCAGTGTGTTAACACTTGAGATATTGCAATGATCAGGATTTTTTAACACTATTTTTTGAAGAGTTTACAGTGAATTGATGTGGTACTTTTTTGTAGAAAGTTATATATTAAGTAAATCCATGCCTTCAAACCCAAAGGATGACCGGGGTAAAGATACATTTGTCTTCTGTCTATCGGCAGGAAAACCCTTCCTTACATGGGGTGTTCGTTTGGTTATTATGCTGAAATATAAATTCGCAGTCACTTCTGGTCAGAATCGGGACTTTAAATCCGATACGTTATGTGAAGAGTGCCACACTCTCTTCCAATTAAAAAAAATCCTTTCCGTCGGTGGCTTGTTGCAAGCTTAAGGCAACATTTTTCTCTGTCCTACACAACATTGTTTTTCTGTGGCAGTCCAAATTTCCCACCCTTCATCCCTGTCGTCTGATCTTGTAGAACCTACCTAATGTTCTAGTTGTTCGTTTTCTTGTGATTTCATTGCCACTGGACGTTATAAGCAAGCAACAATCAATCGATCCATGTCTTCAAGGGTTGCACAGTTGGTCTTGTAATGAGAGACTTACTACATGTGTAAGTGTATAATAGTTATCGACCCAAGTATTGACTGGGGTATGTAAATAAGGTCATCTAGAATTATCCCATATGTCAGTAAAATCGTTGCTTTTAAGCGGATCCGTTTGCATGTGTTGGGACGATGAATACAAATCTACGTCCTATCGGAATGAGAAATCCGATGTATCATGTAGGAAAGATTCAACGCTCTCTGTACCCTAAAGAACCGTGTTTATATATCACTGTGTACTAGTAACATGGTAGATATATCATACTGAACTCTTCTGTTGGATATATAATATATTTGTAGTATATAACGGCATATTCTGGCTATGAAAAGGATTCTTATCAAGGAATAAAAGTACTTGCATGTGATTATAAAGTCATTTAGATCTGGTTATAGTACCCACGTCAATAGTACAAAGTGGACGTCTTAACTGAAGAGACTCATTAGGAAACGTATCATTGTATAAAGTTCCTAGTCACTTCTAGTATTAACCCGACATTCTGTAGACCATGATGATGACAGTCATTATATTACTCCCACTGCTTTTCATCTGAAGTTTCTCTCAATACTTATGTCTACTAGATTTAACCTCTCTACTTACTAGTTGACAATATATGCGATTGGATTATGACATTAAGAATGTGGTACAGGAAAATAGAGAGGTTAATGGTTACATTACGTTAAATAAAAAAAGGTAGCGGTTGAGTTAAGTGTAGTTATCCATTAAGGTCGGCGCAAACATGACCAATCACGGAAACAAAAACTTTTATTAAACCGTTTGTGTAAAGGCCCGTTGTCACTATCAAAGTGTTCTTTGACCAAAGAAAAATTTATTAGAGCTTTCGAAGGATCATTGTTTATACTGACAACCGTAAAGGAAAACTTTGATCAAAAAATTTGACGTACTTTGATGGATAGACTTTGACAGAATTAGCTAATCAAAGTGTAGTTTTAGAAATGATGATAATTGGCGAGAAAATTAGAATGAGTTCCAGAGTGCACAAAATTACTTCATAGAAATGAAATGAAACATGAATTTATTTTAGTCAGTGGTAAAAAATTACAAAGAAACAGATTGAATGTCGTTTTGACCATTTTAAAATAATCCATAAATTCAACAGGGTCCCAAACTGTGAAGTTCTTAACGGGGAGTATTGAAGGTATTTCTCTGACTTCTCAAAATGGTAATACACAGAATGCACAGTGAAAGTGCAACGCAGTCTTTCTGTGAGAAGTTTTTTGAAGCCATTTTCTCTTTGTCAACATTGAGCTCCCGCCTTTTCTTTGTCCATGTTTTTGATGAAATACTTTGATAGCGACAGACTTTGACCAGGTTTTCTTGTTTAGATTTTTCTTTGACAATTTTTTATGGAAAACTCAGGGTTTCCGTCTGTGATAATCATGGCTTAAGTAAGTATGATATCTTTTTGAAATTTAAGTAGTCAAATACATGAAGAAATCTCAATTTTGAATTCTCGCATAACATTGTTAATAAACCAAATATATTTACGATATTTTAAAACATTTCAGACATCAAATACCTGTTTTTGTTGTAGACGTGGTGTACTGAGATTTTTCACAAAGGTAAATTGATAATAATTAGTTTGAAGTATTGCAGGATAAACATGCGATTAACAAAAACAAAATACTTGCCTTTGCATTTTTTTACAAATTATTTAGTTTTCTTTGAATGATTTTTAATGTATAACAGGTCCAATTGTATAAAAGAAATAACAACCGACAACTTTAAGTATGTGAATGTAAAACTTTGTTATTGCAAACTATAAAATATATTTTGAAGAATTTACCATTTCTTCGGGCGAAACTGATAATCAATAATAGAATTAAAATTGATCGTCTCTAAACCTGTTCACCTTGACTTATAAAGGCGTACCACTAATAACTATGTCCTAAAATTATTTTTCAATATTATGTTAAGGCTGACTTTTTCCCGATACACACAATACTATAGCAATAACTGCATGGAGTAGTGATGAAAACGTAGCTACATGTTACTGCTGGAGTCAATGTTCAGAATCCTTGTTCAGTCTTTGTCTCATTGTAGCCACATGCTACTGTTGGGGGTTCCAATTCAGAAATCTTGTCCAGTCTTTGTCTATTTGTTGCCACATGCTACTCTTGGGAGTCCCAGTTCAGAAACATTGTTTAGTCTTTGTTTATTTGTAGCCACATGCTACTGTTGGGAGTCCCAATTCAAATTCTTGTTCAGTTTTTGTCTCTTTGTAGCCACATGCTACTGTTGGGAGTCCCCGTTCAGAAATCTTGCTCAGTCTTTGTCTATTTGTAGCCGCATGCTACTGTTGGGAGTCCCAGTTCAGAAAACTTGTCCAGCCTTTGTTTATTTGGAATAAAATGTACAAGGCTGATCTATGGTTAGCTTAATTAAATGTATTAAATCAATGCTACTTAGCTTTTGTTTAAGTACGCGAAGGGATTGCATACCATCCATTTGAAAATACACCTCCTTTCTTATTATATAGATTTTTCTGCATTTTAGATTGGTAAATGTTAGAATATTAGATTCACCAGGATCGGTCAATATTAGAAAGCATCAAAATTTATAAATCAGATGTAGAGCGAAGCCTTAAAAGAATAATCAACTTTGTGTATGTCAAGGAACGAAAATTTGTATGTCAATAGAGGTATAGAAGTAGAGTAAAATCTGTTCTTATGCCTCCTTGGAATTGATTTCTTGATTAGATTTTATCTTTGCTAGACATAAAACACTAAGTTGTATCCATTGAGACCTCTAAATTCTAATTTAAAGGTTTTTTAGTATCTTCATTAACTGAAATAATACTTTTTCAATTTGAAACAAAATCCCTTAATTTCCATTTAGTTTTTTAATTATTAAGAGAACAAAAAGCCTTGTTGACTACAGTATCGATATTAAACTGCATGATATTTTGGTGATGACATACATGTTAAAGTGACAGTGCATTACACATGTATATTTGCTATCTTAGGAATTTCCAGAATTTTCATCTTTGAAACCATTTGTCCACATCTGCTGAATATAGCCTTCGGTGGACATTATTATAATACTTTGTCTTGCATGTCTGTTGTTTTGTCTGTATTTAGCAATTACAACGTCCAATTTTAAACTTTCATAGCTATAAGTGATCACCTTGTATTACCACTTTTCATCATAATTTTTATTATACCATGCAAGAGAGTCTGGATGTGGCGTCCCTCAGTTCTGTATTCTTTAATTTGTTTCGGTCATTATTCTCTATTCTTTATAGTTTAACACCCGATTATTCTATATTCCTTATTTTATTGGCTTATTTTGCTATATTCTTTTTTTTTTTGGGACCATTTTTCTGCAGTATTGGTCCATTCATCTCTATTCTGTAAACCCCTTCCAGACCCTCATGTAATTTTACGTTCCCGTGACATTACTACAACTGACCTTAATTTTACGCAAGGTGACCTGATGACCTTTGCAAAGCAATCATATTTGTTCTATGAAGTCAAATAATTTATGATTAGAAGAAAACAAAAAAATACTTGGATACGTTTCATTACCTACACGCGGACCAATTTAAAAATTATACAATATTGTTTAGTTTGTGAAATGAAAATAACCGAAGGAGGTCAAGTCCCTGCATTTTCCACGAAATTAAATACGACATTCCATTCATTATGTTTTTAGTTTTTGGATATTTACCGTTGAAATGTTTAGCATGATATGCCAAAATTCCAAGAATAAATTAGGAAAATCATGAAAAATTCTCCCATTTTTTAACGGTGAAATTAGATTTTCAAATGAATAACAAATCTAATTTCGAGCAAAGAAACTTCTTAGTAACCTAATGAGTAAGTTACACTATTTTGAGCATGCCCTCAGTAGCTGTGAGCATTCTTTGACATCTTTATTATTGTTTTGCTTGCAATAATATTTTCACTCTCTTTTTTAATGTTAATATAATGTAGAGTTTAGTGCATTCATTCTTTCATGTACCTTTTTTATTCCAATTAACGATATAAGAAGATCTTATTGTAGATCACTTTCTAGAGATTCTTGAAAAATAATAGTTTATTGGCGTCACATGCTCATGTGTATTTATCAAGTCAAAAACATCGTCACTTTCTGTCTTATGTCATATCTTAATGTTTTTATTATTAAGAATTTGCAGTTGACGGCAGATCTATTTATATATAGTTTTTATCTTTTTATAATTCACATTGTATATATAAACATTTTCAAATTCAACATGCCGCCCAAAGGAAGATAAAAAGAATGCGTTCCGAAGATGATGAAATTGCCATCAGAAATAACCTTAATATGTTTTAACAGCTCCACACACGGCGAAGGACATTGTAAAACCAACCATATTCTATGGAAATTTAGATAGTTGGTTGAAAAACTTTGAACGAATTGCTACTGCAAAGGAGTGGAGCAATGATAGGAACTGTAAAGGAGTGGAGCAATGATAGGAACTGTAAAGGAGTGGAGCAATGATAGGAAAACTACTACTTTGGCCTGCTTTTTTAAGAGACCGTGCAGAAGTATTATACCAATCCTTAGAGGAAGATAAAAAGGAAATTCATCTAACGCTATGTGACGCCTTACGAAAACGATTCATACTAAAAGAGTTACAATCGTTATATTACAGCTACCTATTTCAAGCACGCCAGCGCGATGAACAAAACGTTGAAGACTTCATCAGAAATAAATAACTATAGCAATACGTGCGTATGCAGACATGTAGCGAAACCAGAAGGATGTCTTAATAAAGGAACTTTTATTCAAGGTTTAAAACAGACATCAAGAGATTTGTTAAGTTATCAAATCGGTTAACATTCGAGGAAGCTTTCCGTTCTACAAAAAGAGAGGAATGCAACAATACATTCACAAACCGGGACAAGCAAGCAGTGACATGTGCGCTCTGTAGTAACAATCTGAAAGACAATATTAAAGATTTAAATGAACAAATGAAAGTATTAACAATGAAAATGAACGACTTCTCCACAAGAGGAAGAGGTAGTTTTGGAAATCCTTCAAACAGATTTCAACAATGGGGAGGACAAGGAAGAGGCAGTAACGGAAAATTACGTACAACGGAGAGTAGGCCTATTTGGAGAAAAAGGTTTGACAGTGGGTCGGAAAACTAAGAGAAGAGCTGCTTCCTTAGCGGGAGTAAGGGCAGCAGAAAAACAAAAGAACCATTCCTAAAATAAGTGAAAAGTTTGATGATTGTGGAAATTCTCCTTTCGCGAAGTCCTGTCCACAAATGGTACAAATTGAAAATGAAAGTTCTTGAACAAAACGTTGGAGGATTAATTAATGAAAAGTGAAGCAATGTTGGTAGATACAGGTTCGACCGTCAGTATTGTTAATGCTTATTGTTTTGTAAATATGAGGGATGTATCAAAGGTTAGTAATGTATGCATTACTTCTACATCCGGTGATGAAATTAAAATTATTGGAAAATCTAATATGCAATTTAAGATTGGGAATAAGTGCGAATTTGTGTACAATGTCTGTGTAGCAACTAATTTTTCCTATCAGTGTATCATATGATTAGATATCATGTGTGATTTTTCATGCAATGTAGATTTAGGAAATAATTGTATTGTATTTAATAATGTGTAATATGTAAATTTTTAATGTTTAGAGGGTATGCCGTTATCTAAATGTGATGTTACACAACTTGAATCTATGAATGGAAAAGATTTAGTAGAAAGTGTGAATGAAACTGAAAATGCATTTAATATAGATGAAGGATAAGAGAAACGTGAAAATGAACAAATTCTTCTTCGGAAATACAAGTCGATATTCGCATTTTCTGATGACCAGTTTGTAAAAATTACGCTTATCGAACATTCCATTGATATTGACGATAGTAAATCAATATATCAACGTCCGTTTAGAATCCCATTCAGTGAAAGAAATGCATTAGGAGATAACATGCAAATGCTGTATGAACAAGGAATTATTCGCAATTCTAAGAGTTCCTACTCTGCTCCAATTGTTTTGGTTCCGAAACGTGATGGTTCTATAATACTGTAGAAAATGAAAGGACTGTGCATGGATTATCGTCGGATAAATGAAGTAACGAAAATGGACGTTTATCCGATCCCTCGAATATACGAAATGTTAGACGGTCTTAACAAATCAAAATATTATGTGTCAAGGATATCATCAAGTCCCCGCAAGGAATTCGACAAAAAGAAAACAGCTTTTTTCGTATTTCGGTGGTCATTATGAATTCAACTTTATGCCGTTTGGATTATGTAATTGCGCTCCTACGTTCCAACCCCTAATGGGTATATTACTCTCTTGATTATTGTGGAAGTCTTGCCACGTTTATATCGATGATGTGATCATTTTCCCTGAAACCTTTGATGAACATCTACAAAGAATAGAAGGTGTCTTACAAAAATTTTCGTTAGGAATGCAGTCATATTTTGAAGAAAATTTGGCATTAAAATCTCCTCTTTCGTTAGAAATGCAGTCATATTCTGTAGAAACTTGGCATTAAAATCTCCACTTTCTTTAGAAATGCCGTCATATTCTGTAGAAACTTAAGCTTTAAAATCCCCACTTTCGTGAGAAATGCAGTCATATTCTTTAGAAACTTGGCATTAAAATTTCCCTTTCGTTAGAAATGCAGTCATATTCTGTAGAAACTTTGGCATTAAAATCTCCACTTTCGTTAGGTAGTCATATTCTGTAGAAACTTAAGCATTAAAATCTCCACTTTCGTTAGGAATGCAGTTATATTCTATAGAAACTTTTGCATTAAAATCCCTACTTTCGTGAGAAATGCAGTCATATTCTGTAGAAACTTTGGCATTAAAATCTTCCCTTTCGTGAGAAATGCAGCCATATTCTGTAGAAACTTTGGCATTAAAATCTCATTTTCCGTTAGAAATGCAGGCATATTCTGTAGAAACTTAAGCATTTAAATCTCCACTTTCGTTAGGAATGCAGTTATAAGTGTTTCTCGTTTCTCGTTTTTATATAGATTAGACCGTTTGTTTTCCCGTTTGAATGGTTTTACACTAGTAATTTTTGGGGCCCTTTATAGCTTACTGTTCGGTGTGAGCCTAGGCTCCGTGTTGAAGACCGTACTTTGACCTATAGTGGTTTACATTTGTGGATTTTGACTTGGATGGAGAGTTGTCTCATTGGCACTCAAACCACATCTTCTTATATCTATATTCTATAGAAACTTTTGCATTAAAATCCCCACTTTCGTGAGAAATGCAGTCATATTCTGTAGAAACTTCGGCATTAAAATCTCATTTTTCGTTAGAAATGCAGTCATATTTTGTAGAAACTCTAGCATTAAAATCTCCACTTTCTTTCTTTGGAAATGCAGTCATAATCTGTAGAAACTTTGGCATTAAAATCTCCACTTTCGTTAGAAATGCAGTCATATTGTGTAGAAACTTTGGCATTAAAATCTTTACTTTCGTTAGAAATGAAGTCATATTCTGTAGAAACTCTACCATTAAAATCTCCTCTTTCTTTGGAAAAGTAGTAATATTCTGTAGAACTTTAGCATTGAAATATACATAGAGTACAAGTTTGCCATGTTTTTAAAATCAAGAATGGTAAGGTTCGTGTCGCAAGTGTATGGTGAACAACTGGTGGATAATACATAAACATATATACAGATCTTCTCCGAAACCGAAATAATTCCTTTGAAGATTTACCCATTGATAATACGGGTTTGTATTATTCAAATTTTTAATATACGTTTTCAATATGTCTTTATTTAGAACTGCAAAATATGTTATTAATAATCTTGGATCGTTTCCTGTATTTTGCATGGTAGTGAAAGGATATTGTTAAGACTGTATGTTGCCTTCTATAAGGATTTTGGTTAATTTTGTCGTTGGGTTGCTGTCTCATTGATGTATACCTGCATTTCCTTTTTCTTCATATTCATGAATTATGTCGATTGTTGATAAAAGAAACGTTAAGACAACTGACATAACTCGTACTAAACTGAAGTTCCAGACCCGATTTATTTTTAGTTTTCTGGTAAAGGAGAGATAATCCAATGTGAACCATCATGTTCCATAGCCCTCATAATCCGATACTGGCGTAAAGTTTTATTGTGAATTATGTCGTGTTTTACCACACATGGATTGGGTTTATTGAATATTTTACCACACAGTAGATGTTGTTTATTGAGTATTTTACCTCAGGGTAGTTGTGGTAGAGTAATATACTACACGATGTTTATGTTTTATTGAATATTATACTTAACCAATACTGTGTTTGTTACGTGTTTTTCCAGTTTTTTTTTTACTTCATGGTGGTTGTGGTTTGGTGAGAATTTTACCAGACGGTGAATGCCATTTATTGAGTATTTTACCAGACGGTGAATGTCATTTATTGAGTATTTTACAAGACGGTGAATGTCATTTATTGAGTATTTTTCCAGACGGTGAATGTCGTGCATTGAGTATTTTACCAGACGGTGAATGTCGTTTATTGGGTATTTACCAGACGGTGAATGTCGTTTATTGAGTATTTTACCAGACGGTGAATGTCGTGTATTAAGTATTTTACCAGACGATGAAAGGCGTTTTTATTGAGCATTTTACCAGTCGACGCTTGCTTGTAGTAAATTTAGATATTTAATAATGGTGTATTAAGAATATTGGAAAACTATGTGTTTTATTGAACTTGATATCTTACCATACGGTTAGTACGATTTATTGAATATTTACCACACCAAGGGTTCCAAATGGTAAAGCTAAAGTCATTCATCCGAAATTTGTACGCTCGAGATCACAAGTTGGTTGACAGTTATTGAATATCTGTTTCACAAATAACCACAGATATGTTCCAATTGGCGGTACCACAACCCCGTCCTCATTTTCTCGATTGTGACTTGCCGAACTAATCTTATCTCCGGTTTTGTACTAACATCAGCAACACGATGGGTTCCACATGTGGAGCAGGATTTGCTTACCCTTCCGGAGCACCTGATATCGAACCCCCTTTTGGTGAGGTTCGTGTTGCTCCGTCCTTACTTTTCTATGTATCCCAATAATGTATAAGAAGGATATCCTTAAAACCAAAACAAAAACTATCTTTGAAGTAAAACTAAATATATGTTCTTTCGGATAAAATAAATTCTTTTTAGTTACAGAAACGTTTCGTCTTTCGATTCAAAATTTTGGAAAAATGTTAAAAATTTACAATTTAGTATCATATGCCTTCAACAGCAACATGTAGCGCTAAAGAACATTTTTATTCTATTAAAACTTTTAAATTTGTTGAACACGTTTAAGAACAGACTCTTTAATATTGAAACTCCAATAAGATTAAACTATATCAAACTTTTATGATTACATCTTTATTTTTTTTTTAATTCGGGTATAAATGACATAAAACAGGCAAAACTGACATTTCAAATTTAAACCCCGTGGATGAAACAGATACAGGGAAAATACATTTCAGTGAGGGTCGGTTGAGAACAAAAATAAGTTGGGCTTCAATAATACCAATTTTATGTATGATTTATTACAGATTCCTTCATTTTCCCCACGGAAGATTTACTTTTGATGTTTACGCCAAGATATTTGATTGATTGGAGAAATACTAGTCAAGTTGGTGTATTTCAGGGTATAGTCAAACTTAACATTAATATTTTCTGTTAACTGTCATCATGCTACATTTGACCGGGTGGAATCTCATATCCCAGGTCATCCCCAATTCGTATAGTCTGTCTCTGTCGTTCTGATTTTTTTTTTTTTTACAACCATTAATGGTGTTGATTTCTCTGTAGCAAACGCAGTCATTTGCAAATAGTCTGATAATGGATGAAATGTTTCCACAGAGGTCATTGATGTGTACCACAAATAACACAGGACCCGTACCGGTGCCTTACGGGACACCTGAGAGCACTGACGATGTTTTTGAGTAGTAGCCATTTATTCCCACGAATTGTGTCCTCTGTATTAAGAATGAGTCTATCCAATTTAATATGTTTGTTCGTACTCCATATCTATTGAACTTACTTTTTAGAAGTTCGTGATGTACCGTATCAAATGCCTTTTCAAAGTCAAGTATTCAGATGTCAGCTTGTTTCTTGTTGTCTATGGTGGTTGCCTAGTAGTGTATTATGCTTACCGTATAAAAATAAGGAGATGTGGTTTGATTGCCAATGAGACAATTATCCACCAAAGTCCAAATGAATTTGATGTAAGTTGTAGTTTGTGTTGCAGTTGTGTCTCGCAGCTATGGTGTTTCCTGAAGAAGTGCTGTCAATCTAATTAAACAATTGACCTCTGATTTCGTTATCCACATATTAGCTTGTATATACGAGCACGCCAGTTAAGATAAATCTGAATTTTAATCAGGAGCATGCGAGGTAGGATAGATCTGAATTTTAATCAGATTGTAGTGCTGTCTGTTGTTGAGTATGTTTTGGTCTTCAAAGTGTAGTGTGTATGAGGTTTAATTATATGATGTGTTCTATTAATTTACATGTGATACATGTTATTGATACTGATAGATAATGACTGGGCATGGATCTATTTTTTTTAAGGGCAGACATTCGGCTGTTTCCATTCATTAGGGATTAGTACCACAATTGATGGATTGTTGGGAGAAGTGCGCTTGGATGTCTGATAGGTCTGTTGACATTTCCTTTAAAACACGGGGATAGGTGCCGTCAATTCTTATTACTTAAGTAGCATTTATAATCTTAATTAGATATAGGAAGATGTGGTGTGAGTGCCAATGAGACAACTCTCCATCCAAATAACAATTTATAAAAGTAAACCATTATAGGTCAATGTACGGCCTTCAACACGGAGCCTTGGCTCACACCGAACAACAAGCTATAAAGGGCCCCAAAAGTACTAGTGTAAAACCATTCAAACGGTAAAACCAACGGTCTAGTATATATAAAAAACGAGAAACGAGAAACACGTATAAATTACATAAACAAACGACAACTACTGTACATCAGATTCCTGACTTAGGACAGGTGCAAACATTTGCAGCGGGATTAAACGTTTTAATGGTACCAAACCTTCTCCCTTTTCTGAAACAATAGTATAACATCACAACATAGAAAACACACGATAAAACATCAATTGGAAGGCTTAACTCAATCAAAACGTAAATTAACACACTATGAACGAATAAATTCGATCTGTGATACCTGAAAGTAAATACATAGTTAATAAAATATTAGGGACAAACATTCAAGGCCAAAAGCAAACAAACAAGTCCAAATAAAGCCATGGCAAAACACTACCGCGAAATATTAAACCCTTAGAAAATAATCACTTTTGAAAAACCGGTTTTCATAATATATACATGTAAATGAAAAATAACTTTGTCGTTTTAGGTATACTTTTTCTGTCTATATAAAATCTTCCAATAATTAGGAATACCAAGAAAGGTCTGTCATATAAATACCTAATTTAACACTAGATACATAAGGGGTAAATATCAACAATAAAACTTCCTGTACAGATTAAAGGAGAATAATCTTGATGTTAATACAAATGTAGTACGAAGAAGTGAAAATTAGTAGATATTCCAAATAATCAAAGCTGGTATACAGACAAGATCCATATTAATATAAAATAACAAAAAGTATTAAAATAGTATCAACAGGTCGAATTAACAAGAAAGTACGATTTGAGAGTACTCGCAGTTACTGACAGCTAGTTAAAAGCCAAAAACAATTAATGATAAAAAATCATGCATAAGCATCTTTTCCACTCCTTTTCTGGTAACATTGCGGTTCTTCATTTTAATAGCTATTGGTATACTATATGGTACAGAATCAAACTTTGTTTCTGTAAAAACGCTTGTAAACTGATGATTTAAAGCTTCAGCTTTCTCGCTTTCCTTTTCGGCAATTTTTCCATTTTTAGGTTTGAAGTGGTGGAATCCTTTGTTTGTCTGCATTCTGGCTATGGAATATTCCAAAATAGATTATTATCTTGTCTGATATTGCCTATCAGGTTGTTTACGTAGTTGTCATGAGTTTATTTCAACCCTTTATTTATCGTGTTCCTGGTGCTTTGCCATTTTGTCTTTTACAAAGCCTTGGACTCGTTTTCTTGTAACTAGCATGGGTTCTGTCTGTATCTGTATATGTATGGGTACGTTGTAGAATCCCAAATGGGCTGTGTTACAACGGGGACGGAGAACGCAATTTGTCCCGAGTGCGGCTATATAGTGTCGCTTTGAAGATTTCGGTTGTCTTGGATGTGACTTTGACGCCTGAAAGGTTGTTCAAGTCGACAGCAGTTCTGATGAAAAATGAGTTCTGTTCTTTCGTTGTAATTGTCGTCTTATGCTGATGTTAATCTAGGGTAATGACTTCTTTCCTCCAGCTGTTTTAAATGATACATACTTTTTTTTATTGTTTATAATTTTCAATTTACAGCATAATATACTCAAGTATAATATAGCAATATATAATAATAAAAATATTAATATTATCTAATCAATACATCTTTCTTTGGAATCATTTTTTTCTTCTAAATATACCTATATAAGATAGAGAGACAGTCTGAACACCAGAGGGAGAGAGAGAGAAAAGTGTGATGAAAGAGAGGCGAAAGATACCAAAGGGACATTCAAACTCATAAGTCGAAAATAAACTGACAACATGGCTAAAAAAGAAAAAGACAAACAGACAAACAACAGTACACAAAACACAACATAGAACCCTTTCAAAAACTGGGGGTGATCTCATGTGCTCCGGAATTAAGGGTAAGCAATACAAATTCATCTGGACATTAAATTATAATTCAGTACAGCAGATACGTCACTGCGTATAGTAAATCCTACATTTTCATTTATAGCAGTGAAAATATATACTTTAACTACGTAATCATGTAATAAAAAATATTCTATTATCTGTGAAACTGACATTTTCATTTATAGCAGTGAAAATATATACTTTAACTACGTAATCTTGTTATAAAAAATATTCTATTATCTGTGAAACTGAAATTCTTTTAATGAGTATTTCGACATTTTTTTCTCTCTCACCCATCTGGTATTATAAATATATTGTTTTATGACTAACTCTAATTGATACATTCTTCTTTGTTGTCTTTGATATGAAGTTTTTTTTTATTAATTTTCAAATTGTCCTCCACGGATCGATTTTTTGTGGTGACCATGCCTCTGTCAGCTTATCAATAACCCGCGGCTCAAGTGAGTTGAACTCCAGTTGACCTCCCCACAATAACACTATATATATTGCTTTTAGAAAACAGTTTGTTTTCTTTCGCGTGTTTTATCATATATTACCGTAGTATTTTTTTTTCAATTATTTTACATACAAATGATGTCAAAACGACAGGTCTATAAGTTTAGCCAGTGATTTACACGTGACGGCGACTATCTGATCCTATCTCAGACTCATATCTCAGATGGAAGCAGACCATATTTATTTCTAAAATCTGCCATGTCACACAAATTTAAAAAACAAATGATTATAATAAAGACGTGCTCTTTGTGAGAGGTTGGATAAAGAACATGCTGAGTGCCTTTGCATTGCACATACATGCTATATTTTTTCAACTGATTTTTATAGTTTGTTCTTATATATGTTGTACTGTTACACCACTGTCTCAGGTTAGGGGAGGGTTGGTGCCTTCAAACGAGTTTAACCCCGCCACATTCTGTATGTGCCTGTCCCAAGTCAGGAGCCTGTAATTCAGTGGTTGTCATTTATTGCTGTGTAACATATTTGGTTTTTTGTTCATTATTTTGTACATAAATTAGGCCGTTAGTAACATTCTTGGAACATCTCTGTGTAAATGAACACGGGATATCTCCTGAAAAAGACACGGTTAGTGCGATTAAAAACTTTCCGACACCAACCAACGTCAGTTTTCATAAGCTGTTACGTAAAGGAGGAAATATTTTTGGGATGAAAATGTGAAAAGACCTTTGACATATTTATGCAAGCTTTGACACAATATCCAGTATTACACTATCCGGATTTTAATTTGCCTCTCTTGTTATTTACAGATGTGTGCGATACAGGTCTTGGAATAGTGTTGGCTCAACAGGGACCAGAAGGTGAAAGGGCAATCGCGTATGTGAGTAGAACACTTAAACCGAACGAACGTTATTATGCTGTGATAGAAAAAGAAGCTCTAGCAATCGTATAGGGTGTGAAATATTTTAGACATTTTCTCTACGGAAGAAAGTGACGATTATAATGGATCATAATCATAAGACCCTGCCGGAAAGGTAGCATAATGGTCATTTACTCTGCAGGAATATGATTTGAATATAGAATACCGCCCACGTAGAAAGCATCAAAACGCAGATGCGTTATCGCAAATTCATCCCGATGCGCCAATAAAGGATAAGAAAAGTAAAGATGTTATTCCAAAACTTTTTATGAAGAGACTTTGTTAAATTGCACAGAAAATATCCAAATTTATTTGCAATCATAAATTATTTACAAAAAGGAGAACTACCGGTATCTGATCGGTCGTCAAAGCGCGAGAAACCGTGATTTTATTGGATAATTATGAATTGGTATTTTACATCATTTATTCTCACTAGGACCCAGTAAACGTCGACAAAATTTGAGAAGGCAATTGGCGATTCCGATAAGTTTAATTGATGAGATACTTTATGCGTGCCATGATGATGCCACAGCTGGACATCTTTCTTAATATGGTCAGCACGAAAATTCAAGACCGATTTTATTGGAAAGGAATGCATTCTGATGTTGACTTTTGATGCAATTTTGTGTTGACAGTGCAACTAAAAAGACACCAAAAACACCGACCGAAAGCGCAGTTTAATCCGTTACCTGTTAATTCAGGGCCGTTCGAACGTGTTGCAGATGTACTTGGACTTTTTCCGCCAACTTACAACTCTAATAAGTATATATTGATATTAAGTGATTATCTAACGAGATGGACTTAGGCGATATCTGTTCCTAATGCTGGTGCGACAACTGTAGCAAAAGTCTTTATAGATGAAGTTGTTTACCGTCGTGGTGCGACAAGACAATTACTATCAGATAACGGGAAAAACTTCAAACCAAACTTAGTGAAAGAAACTTGCAAATTAACGAACACAAAGAAAACATACACAACTGCGAATCACTCTGAAACAGACGGTTTGGTGGAATGTTTCAATGGAACATGAACAGCAATGTCATCAATGTATGTCAGTGGACACCAACGTGACTAGGGATACTTTTATTCCTTTTGTGTTATTTGCTTACAGAACTTCGTTGCACGAAAGCACACAAGAGACTCATTTTTGCTTGATTCATGGAAGTGACTCGGTGCTACCTGTTGAAGCAGTAATTTGTCCGCCTACTGTTATCTATACCTCGAGTGATGATTATAAAGCAGAAGTGGTGATTCGATTACAAGAGGCATTCATATTAGCGCGAGCAAATTTACAAGCAGCTCAACGGAAGCAAAAGAAAAATATGACTTAAAAGCCGATATGACTAGCTATGTTATTGGTGATTAAATCTAGATTTTAATCCGAGTACAAAACTTGGACTTTCGTCAAAACTACTTCACAGTTGGCATCGACCATATAGAATCATTCATAAATTTTCGGATAGGCCTTTTGGAGGACGAAGAAGACAATGTTCCATAAGTAACTGCTCCAAACATTAAAAATGACAGCAAGATTGTAAAAATTGTATATTGAATGAGATCGAGAAATGAATCGAAAAGACTTGAGAAATATTATTTTGTACAGTAGTAGAATGGTGAGACTCAGTAGGTTAGAGAGGAGGACGCTATCAAAGATTTTGATATTGTTAGTGACTTTCATATTTCTTAGTATTAACACCTTCATACGTGTATCTAATTTACACCAAGATATTATTGCCAATGCAGAATGACAGTTTTCAATAATCTAGGAGGAGGGTCTTTCAACGATTTAACCACATGTTATTGAAAAGCATGATAAATGTAGGGTATCCAATTTCATTTAAGACACCTTGGTGTTAGTAAATAAAAAATTTGTTAAAAAGAAAAAGAAAAAAAAAACTTATATATATTCTTTGTAAATATGTATGAATGTAATTCTCATAAGACAAGTAGTCATATTCTGTAGAAACTCTAGCATTAAAATCTCCACTATATTAGAAATGTAGTCATTTTCTGTAGAAACTCTAGCATTAAAATATCCACTTTCATTAGAAATGTAGTCACATTCTGTAACTTTGGCATTAAAATCTCCACTATTATTAGAAAAGTAGTCAATTTCTGAATAAACTAACGCATTAAAATCTCCACTCTTATTCGAAATGTAGTCATATTCTGTGCAAACTTAGCATCAAAATCTCAAACCTCATTAGAAATATAGGTATTTTCTATACAAACTCTAGAATTAAAATCTACACTCTCATTAAAAATGTAGTCATATTCTGTAGAAGAAATTCCAGCATTAAAATCTCCACTCTCATTAGAAATGTAGTCGTATTCTGTAGAAACTTTATTAGCATTGACATTTTCTGTAGAATTTCCAGTATTTAAATGTCCACTCTCATTATAAATGTAGTCATATTCTGTAGAAACTCTAACATTTAAATCTCCACTTTCTTTTTCATTATCTGTTGAAAATTTGCGTGAGAAATGCAGACATATTTTGTAGAAACATTTGCATTAAGATCTCCCTTTTCGTTAGAAATGCAATCATATTCTATAGAAACTTTGGCATTACAATCTCCACTTTCTTTAGAAATGTAGTCATAGTCTGTAGAAACTCTAGTATTATAATTTCCAGTTTGCAGTCATAATCTGTAGAAACTTCGGCATCAAAATATCCCCTTTTGTTAGAAATGTAGTCATATTCTGTAGAAACTTTGGCATTAAAATGTCCCCTTTCGTTCGTAATGTAGTCATATTCTGTAGAAAACTTTGGCATTAAAATCTCATAATCTGTAGAAACTCTAGTATTAAAATTTCCACTTTCTTTAGAAATGCAGTCATATTCTGTAGAAACATTAGCATTGAAATCTCCCCTTTCTTTAGAAAAGTAGTCATATTCTTTAGAAACTTCGGCATTAAAATCCCTACTTTCGTTAGAATTGCAGTCATGTTCTATAGAAAATTTGGCATTAAAATCTCCGATTTCATTAAAAATGCCGTCATATTCTGTAGAAACTTTGGCATTACAATCTCCACTTTCGTTAGAAATGTAGTCATATTCTGTAGTACTTTAGCATTAAAATCTCCACTTTCGTTAGGAATGCAGTCATATTCTGAAGAAAATTTGGCATTAAAATCTCCTCTTTCGTTAGAAATGCAGTCATTTTCTGTAGAAACTTTCGCATTAAAATCCCCTTTCTTTAGAAATGCCGTCATATTCTGTAGAAACTTTGGCATTAAAATCTCCACTTTCTTTAGAAATGCCGGCATATTCTGTAGAAACTTTGGCATTAAAATCTTCACTTTTTATGTAGTCATATTCTGTAGAAACTTTGGCATTAAAATCTCCGATTTCGTTAGAAATGCAGTCATATTCTGTAGAAACTTAAGCTTTAAAATCTCCGCTTTCGTTAGGAATGCAGTCATATTCTATAGAAACTTTTGCATTAAAATCCCCACTTTCGTGAGAAATGCAGTCATATTCTGCAGAAACTTGGCATTAAAATCTCCCTTTGTTAGAAATGCAGTATTATTCTGTAGAAACTTTGGCATTAAAATCTCCACTTTCGTAAGAAAAGTAGTCATATTCTGTAGAAACTTGAACATTAAAATCTCCACTTTCGTTAGGAATGCAGTTATATTCTATAGAAACTTTTGCATCAAAATCCCAACTTTCGTGAGAAATGCAGTCATATTCTGTAGAAACTTTGGCATTAAAATCTCATTTTTCGTTAGAAATGCAGTCATATTCTGTAGAAACTTAAGCATCAAAATCTCCACTTTCGTTAGGAATGCAGTTATATTCTATAGAAACTTTTGCATTAAAATCCCCACTTTCGTGAGAAATGCAGTCGTATTCTGTATAAACTTCGGCATTAAAATCTCATTTTTCGTTAGAAATGCAGTCATATTTTGTAGAAACTCTAGCATTAAAATCTCCAATTTCTTTCTTTGGAAATGCAGTTATATTCTGTAGAAACTTTGGCATTAAAATCTCAACTTTCGTTAGAAATGCAGCCGTATTCTGTAGAAACTCGAACATTAAAGTGTTCACTCTCATTAGATATGCAGTCATATTCTGTAAAATCTCGAGCATTAAAATCTCTACTTTCTTTCTTTAGAAAAGCAGTGATATTCTGTAGAAGCTTTGGCTTTAAAATCTCCACTTTCGTTAGAAACGCAGTCATATTCTGTAGAAACTTTGGCATTAAAATCTCCACTTTCGTTAGAAATGCAGTCATATTGTGTAGAAACTTTGGCATTAAAATCTCCACTTTCGTTAGAGTCATATTCTGTAGAAACTCTACCATTAAAATCTATACTTTCTTTGGAAAAGAAGTCATATTCTGTAGAACTTTAGCATTGAAATATACATAGAGTACAAGTTTGCCATGTTTTTAAAATCAAGAATGGTAAGGTCGTGCCGCAAGTGTATGGTGAACAACTGGGTGGATAATACATAAACATATATACAGATCTTCTCCGAAACCGAAATAATTCCTAGTATGATAATAAGATTTACCCATTGATAATACGGGTTAGTATTATTCAAATTTTTAATATACGGTTTCAATTTGTCTTTATTTAGAACTGCTAACCCGCCAAAATATGTTATTAATAATCTTGGATCGTTTCCTGTATTTTGCATGGTAGTGAAAGGATATTGTTAAGACTGTATGTTGCCTTCTATAAGGATTTTGGTTAATTTTGTCGTTGGGTTGCTGTCTCATTGATGTATACCTGCATTTCCTTTTTCTTCATATTCATGAATTATGTCGATTGTTGATAAAAGAAACGTTAAGACAACTGACATAACTCGTACTAAACTGAAGTTCCAGACCCGATTTATTTTTAGTTTTCTGGTAAAGGAGAGATAATCCAATGTGAACCATCATGTTCCATAGCCCTCATAATCCGATACTGGCGTAAAGTTTTATTGTGAATTATGTCGTGTTTTACCACACATGGATTGGGTTTATTGAATATTTTACCACACAGTAGATGTTGTTTGTTGAGTATTTTACCTCAGGGTAGTTGTGGTAGAGTAATATACTACACGATGTTTATGTTTTATTGAATATTATACTTAACCAATACTGTGTTTGTTACGTGTTTTTCCAGTTTTTTTACTTCGTGGTGGTTGTGGTTTGGTGAGAATTTTACCAGACGGTGAATGCCATTTATTGAGTATTTTACCAGACGATGAATGTCATTTATTGAGTATTTTACCAGACAGTGAATGTCGTTTATTGAGTATTTTACCAGACGGTGAATGTCATTTATTGAGTATTTTACCAGACGGTGAATGTCGTTTATTGAGTATTTTACCAGACGGTGAATGTCATTTATTGAGTATTTTACCAGACGGTGAATGTCATTTATTGGGTATTTTACCAGACGGTGAATGTCGTGTATTAAGTATTTTACCAGACGGTGAATGTCGTTTATTGGGTATTTTACAAGACGGTAAATGTCGTTTATTGAGTATTTTACCAGACATTGAATGTCGTACATTGAGTATTTTACCAGACGGTGAATGTCGTTTATTGGGTATTTACCAGACGGTGAATGTCGTTTATTGAGTATTTTACCAGACGAAGAAAGGCGTTTTTATTGAGTATTTTACCAGTCGACGCTTGCTTGTAGTAAATTTAGTTATTTATTAATGGTGTATTGAGAATATTGGAAAACTATGTGTTTTATTGAATATCTTACCATACGGTTAGTACGATTTATTGAATATTAACCACACAAAGGGTTCCAAGTGGTAAAGCTTAAGTCATTCATCCGAAATTTGTACGCACGAGATCACAAGTTGGTTGACAGTTATTGAATATTTGTTTCACAAATAACCACGGATATGTTCCAATTCGCGTTACCACAACCCCGTCCTCATTTTCTCGATTGTGACTTGCCGAACTAATCTTATCTCCGGTTTTGTACTAACATCAGCAACACGATGGGTTCCACATGTGGAGCAGGATTTACCCTTCCGGAGCACCTGATATCGACCCCCCCTCCTTTTTGGTGAGGTTCGTGTTGCTCCGTCTTTACTTTTCTATGTATCCCAATAATGTATAAGAAGGATATCCTTAAAACCAAAACAAAAACTATCTTTGAAGTAAAACTAAATATATGTTCTTTCGGATAAAATAAATTCTTTTTAGTTACAGAAACGTTTCGTCTTTCGATTCAAAATTTTGGAAAAACGTTAAAATTTACAATTTAGTATCATATGCCTTCAACAGCAGCATGTAGCGCCAAAGAACATTTTTATTCTATTAAAACTTTTTAATTTGTTGAACACGTTTTAAGAACAGACTCTTTAATATTGAAACTCCAATAAGATTAATAACTTTTATGATTACATCTTTATTTTTTTTTTAATTCGGACAAAAATGAAATAAAACAGGCAAAACTGACATTTCAAATTTAAACCCCGTGGATGAAACAGATACAGGGAAAATACATTTCAGTGAGGGTCGGATGAGAACAAAAATAAGTTGGGCTTCAATAATACCAATTTTGTGTATGATTTATTACAGATTCCTTCATTTTCCCCACGGAAGATTTACTTTTGATGTTTACGCCAAGATATTTGTTTGATTGGAGAAATACTAGTCAAATTGGTGTATTTCAGGGTATAATCAAACTTAACATTAACATTTTCCTGTTAACTGTCATCATGTTACATTTGACCGGGTGGAATCTCATATCCCAGGTCATTGCCCAATTCGTATAGTCTGTCTATGTCGTTCTGATTTTTTTTACAACCATTAATGATGTTGATTTCTCTGTACCAAACGCAGTCATTTGCAAATAGTCTGATATCGGATGAAATGTTTCCACAGAGGTCATTGATGTGTACCAGAAATAACACAGGACCCGTACCGGTGCCTTGCGGGACACCTGAGAGCACTGACGATGTTTTTGAGTAGCAGCCATTTATTCCCACGAATTGTTTCCTCTGTATTAAGAATGAGTCTATCCAATTTAATATGTTTGTTCGTACTTCATATCTATTGAACTTACTTTTTAGAAGTTCGTGAGGTACCGTATTAAATGCCTTTTCAAAGTCAAGCATACAGATGTCAGCCTGTTTCTTGTTGTCTATGGTGGTTGCCTAGTAGTGTATTATGCTTACCGTATAAAAATAAGGAGATGTGGTTTGATTGCCAATGAGACAACTATCCACCAAAGTTCAAATGAATTGGATTTAAGTTGTAGTTTTGTTGCAGTTGTGTCTCGCAGCTATGGTGTTTCCTGAAGAAGTGCTGTCAATCTAATTAAAAGATTGATCTCTGATTTCGTTATCCACATATGAGCTTGTATATACGAGCACGCCAGTTAAGATAAATCTAAATTCTAATCAGGAGCATGCGAGGTAGGATAGATCTGAATGTCAATCAGATTGGAGTGCTGTCTGTTGTTGAGTATGTTTTGGTCTTCAAAGTGTAGTGTACATAAGGTTTAAATGTATGATGTGTTCTATTAATTTACATGTGATATATGTTATTGATACTGATAGATAATGACTGGGCATGGATCTATTTTTTTTAAGAGAGGACAGACATTCGGCTGTTTCCATTCATTAGGGATTAGTACCACAATTGATGGATTGTTGGGAGAAGTGCGCTTGGATGTCTGATAGATCTGTTGACATTTCCTTCAAAACACGGGGATAGGTGCCGTCAATTCTTATTGCTTAAGTAGCATTTATAATCTTAAGCATCTTTTCCACTGCTTTTCTGGTAACATTGCTGTTCTTCATTTTAATAGCTATTGGTATACTATATGGTACAGAATCAAACTTTGTTTCTGTAAAAACGCTTGTAAACTGATGATTTAAAGCTTCAGCTTTCTCGCTTTCGTTTTCGGCAATTTTTCCATTTTTAGGTTTGAAGTGGTGGAATCCTTTGTTTGTCTGCTTTCTGGCTATGGAATAGTCCAAAATAGATTATTATCTTGTCTGATATTGCCTATCAGGTTGTTTACGTAGTTGTCATGAGTTTATTTCGACCCTTTATTTATCGTGTTCCTGGTGCTTTGCCATTTTGTCTTTTAAAAAGCCTTGGACTCGTTTTCTTGTACCTAGCATGGGTTCTGTCTGTATCTGTATATGTATGGGTACGTTGTAGAATCCCAAATGGGCTTTATTACAACGGGGACGGAGAACGCAATTTGTCCCGAGTGCGGCTATATAGTGTCGCTTTGAAGATTTCGGTTGTCTTGGATGTGACTTTGACGCCTGAAAGGTTGTTCAAGTCGACAGCAGTTCTGATGAAAAATGAGTTCTGTTCTTTCGTTGTAATTGTCGTCTTATGCTGATGTTAATCTAGGGTAATGAATTCTTTCCTCCAGCTGTTTTAAATGATACATACTTTTTTTTATTGTTTATAATTTTCAATTTACAGCATAATATACACAAATATAATAGCAATATATAATAATATAAATATTAATATTATCTAATCAATACATCTTTCTTAGGAATCAGGGGCCTCGGTGGCCGAGTGGTCTAAGTAGTTACTACTGTAATCACTAGCCAGTCAACACTGAGGTTGTGAGTTCGAACCCCGCTCGTGCGGGTGCACTCGACTCCAATCTTAATTGACTAGGATTGTCAGTTTTCCTATCGAAGGTCGGTGGTTTTCTCCGGGCACTCCGGCTTCCTCCACCATTAAAAACTGGCCGCCACGAAATAGCCCAAAAGCGGTGCTTAAAAGTGGCGTTAAAACACCAAAAATCAAAAATCAAATCTTAGGAATCATTTTTTTCTTCTAAATATACGTATATAAGATAGAGAGAGACAGTCTGAACACCAGAGGGAGAGAGAGAGAGAGAAAAGTGTGGTGAAAGAGAGGCGAAAGATACCAAAGGGACATTCAAACTCATAAGGCGAAAATAAACTGACAACATGGCAAAAAAAGAAAAAGACCAACAGACAACATTTTCATCTATAGCAGTAAAAATATATACTTTAACTACGTAATCATGTTATAAAAAATATTCTATTATCTGTGAAACTGATATTCACTTTTGTTTTTCATAGCAATATTTTAAGCAATTGCATACAAATATTTCATCTTCTCTTTTAATGAGTATTTCGACATTTTTTTCTCTCTCTCTCACCCATCTGGTATTATAAATATATTGTTTTATGATAACTCTAATTGATACATTCTTCTTTGTTGTCTTTGATATCAAGTTTTATTTTTTTTATTAATTTTTTAAATTATCCTCCACGGATCGATTTTTTGGGGTGACCATGCATGCCTCTGTCAGCTTATCAATAACCCGCGGCTCAAGTGAGTTGAAGTCCAGTTCACTGTATTGCTTTTAGAAAACATTTTGTTTTCTTTCGCGTGTTTTATTATATATTCCCGTAGTATTTTTTCAATTATTTTACATACAAATGATGTCAAACTGACAGGTCTATAAGTTTAGCTAGTGACTTATACATGACGGCGACTATCTGATCCTATCTCAGACTCATATCTCAGATGGGAGCCAGAATATATTTATTTCTAAAATCTGCCATGTCACACAAATCTAAAAAACAAATGATTATAATAAAGACGTGCTCTTTGTGAGAGATTGGATAAAGAACATGCTGAGTGCCTATGCATTGCACATACATGCTATATATATTCTTTCAACTGATTTTTATAGTTTGTTCTTATATATGTTGTACTGTTACACCACTGTCTCAGGTTAACGTTAGGGGAGGGTTGGCGCCTTCAAACGAGTTTAACCCCGCCACATTCTGTATGATGTGCCTGTCCCAAGTCAGGAGCCTGTAATTCAGTGGTTGTCGCTTGTTGCAGTGTAACATATTTTTTTTTTGTTCATTATTTTGTACATAAATTAGTCCGTTAGTTTTCTCGTTTGAATTGTTTTACATTTGTCATTTCGGAGCCTTTCATGAGGGTTTGGATGGGGTTAAATGATTAAAGAATAATGCCCTTAAAAAATGAAGATTAGAGAATAACGGGCAAAAAAAATGAAGATTAGAGAAAAAAGGGGTGAAAATTAAATGTTTACAGAATAACAGACCCCCATCCAGACCCTCTTTCATAGCTGACTATACGGTGTGGGCTTTGCTCATTGTTGAAGGCCGTACGGTGACCAATAGTTGTTAATTTCTGTGTGATTTAGTCTCTTGTGGATTGTGCATAGTTGTCTCATTTGCAATCATACCACATCTTATTTTTATATAAATATTCAGGGCGGATCCAGAACCTCGATGTCTGGGGGCACCATGAAACCAAAATTAGATATTTGTTTAGAGATGTATATATGTGGGTGGTAATGGTTGTGTGTGTGTGGGGGGTCAGATGATCGATTTAAATTTTTTACCAATGCACTCTATTCTTTATTCTTTGATCTCTATTATATTCGTCCTTCGTCCTAAACATGCATGAAATATTTTCCACTGGACATTAAGCTACCAACAATCAATCAATCTATTCTTTATATTATATTTCGTCATCTCTTTATTCTGTTATCTATAGTTTTTGGTCCCACTCCTAATCTAACTTTTTTGCCCATTATTCTCTTATCTGTAAACCCCATTCATATCCTCATAAATGGTGACCCTTTCATAGCCTCATACATGGTAAATGAAACAAAAAAATATTCAAATATTAATTTACTGTATGCTTGGACTAATAGATAAATGTATTAGTCCCATATTGTGTTATACAGTAGGTCTTATAAAAATACAATAGCATTTGATTGATGATTATATATATATTAGACAATGCCAATTCATTTTTCGGGGAAAAAAAGGGGGACAAGGCGTTTTTAAAACAAATTGTGGGTTTCCTTTGAAAATAAGAAGGAAAAGAAATACGACATTCAATTAAAAAGATCTTGTATGATATTGAAAAAAAATATATTTTGTTGTTGATCCAAGAAAGTAACATAAAAGACAGTTTCGAGAAAAAAATACATTCACAAGAAATGGTAATGCGAGTATTTATTGTCTTATGAAGACATATCCCATATATCGATACCAACATTCTTGACACTAAACATCTATTTGTACCTATTCTTAAAAACACAGATTTTAGTTGGTAATTTCTTTCCTGATCAGAAGATTTAACCTGTTAATCAATCTTAATCTGTAATATTGTATTAAAAACAATAAAAATATTCGTACTATTCCAATTAACATCTACATGTAGTTTGCATAAAAGCTTTGCAGAGACATTACACACAGGTGTCAATATTTACACACCCTTTTGGTGACCTGACTGCCCCCGGTAAATCCGCCACTGATTATATTAATTGAGTGAGTTCAGATTCTTTTAAAAATTAAAACGTTTCCCGCCTTTTTTCAGAAGAGTTCCGAAAGGAAAAGCGTCTTTGGCAACATGATCGGGATGAAAGTCATAAATGTTTCAGGGACATAAAAACAACACTTAACTTTTTAAATTAGTCGACCAAGATTAGTTGTAAACATCCTGTAGCTGTAAATCACCAATATTTATAAAGTTGCACGCAATTATGGAATAGTCACGCAAACTGTAAGTTAATTCACAGTCATGTTGAGTCGACACAGTTGTTTTTTTTTTTTATCTTAAGCAGAGGGTGGTAAAGGAGGGGTGGGGGGAGGCGTGTGAACACGGAAACACGTGAAATAGAATTCACAAAAGCGTTGCACGGAAAATAAAAATCGGGATAAACGAAGCACGAGAAATAAAATCGTAAATATTTAGGAAAAAGTACTAGAAGTTATTACTCAGCTGTTCTTGGAGATCATGCAGTTATTATTAATGGACATGAAGACCCTGCGGTCACCTTTTAGCGTCCATTAGTTGCATCTGATTTGAAAAATAAAATATTATTCATTAATAATTTAATGGACTTTATCACATACCATACATATGCAATATAATTGCAAAAGTAGAATGGTAACAATATACATCAAGTTCTATTAGATTAAACAAGTTTCTGGAGGTATTATAACACATGTAAATACACATAAACGTTAATTCTCGCGATGGTAACTGCTTTGCATATTCGGAAGAAACCACTAAGCATTTGAATATTGCAATATCTTGGGGTATTATTTTGTGCGCTCATAGTTGGCCGAAATAAGTACGAGGGACCATGTACTAAGCAAAAGTCAGCACAAAACTTGATCAGAGCCAATTGGAAGTTTTGTTTAACAAGCCTTACAATAATTCTCAAATTAATTCCCAGTGTACTTTTTAATCAAATTCTGGACAAGCAAGAGAAATTAAGAGTACCGACACGGAACACGGTAAATAAATAAGGGGAAACACAAAGCACACACATCGAACCAAACACGAGAAAACAAGAAATAAAATGTCAAAACAAGAAAACACGTGAAATAAAAAGGCCGAAAATGTTGCACGAAAATAACCCTTTACGACCCTCTTAACAGGTTGGGAACAACCCCCCAAATGAGGGATATCCCTTAAATGAGGGACTCTCCCTCAGACAAGGGTCATTTTACTGTTGTAGAAAAGAAAAAGAATAACTTAGATTTTTTAACTTAAAAGGGGGAAAATTCATTATATTTGGAACAACTTTTCTAAAAGAGGGGTCCAATTATTTTTGATAATAAAGAAGGTACAAGTTCAGGAATATTACAAAATATTTGGACATGTTTTGACCATATACATGATATAATACTAGATAGATGTATAGTTCTTTGGGAAAAAGTTTCTTCAAATAATATAAATATGTGCTCATTTGTCATGTTTGTACTAAAAACTGGTTTTTACAAACAATATTTTTGATCACTTGAAATGTACCCCTCATAAAAGGGATAGTCATTACATTGAGGGGTTGTTCCCAACCTGTTTAACTGCTTCTGTCTTCTTTTTTTGTTTTTGTTAAAATGAATCGAAATATAAATTAAAAACCACTTACGAATTACATATATCACAGAAAAGCATATAATGTGAAGTACATGTTACGTGGGATGATTCCCATATATTTCTATTTCTCACACTGTTTATATATACAATTTGTATAGTGATCTCATGGAATTTTAGGGATGACAACATGATTTGGTTGACCTTTATGGAATTTCTGTGTCACAGCTGACCACAGATTTAATTCAATTCTAGCCGAAGTCCTGTATATAATACAGTCTACTATATTGAGTTACATATTGAGTTTATGTCTGGTTCCGGTCCACTGATTTGTGCTGATATGACAGGCTTTGGACTTTGAAAATTTCGTGAAAATAACAGTTATACAGACTTTCATTCTGAAATTTCCACTCCTGAAAATGTCTCAAGCTTTTTTTGCAAGCGGGGCCATTTGTGTCAAACCGACACATCTAGTTTCTCCCTGTGATATATAGTATACATGTGTAGTGTGTCCATTTTTATTTCTTTGTAACATATTTGGCCATGATCATCAAAAATTTGTAGTGTACATGTACATCTTTTAGCTGATTTGCCCGAAATATTTATACATTTTTCAACATATTTCAGCATTTTAACAAAAACAGAAGACTATGAATTGTTGCAATGGCAACAACAAAAACAACAAATTTGGGATTGTCATCCCCTGGTGAAGAGAGAGAGCGACTTGATAGGCTGTTGAAACTTTTTGATAACAGTATTGCATTTGGCCTAAAAGATAATAAAGTAAGTAAAACTTTTAACAACATCTACTTGCAGATAAGACAACACATGAATTTTCTTTTTCGTTAAGTGACACAGGTCCTGTGAATCTTGTTTCTTATTCTGTGTTTAATTTATAGTTTATCTTATCTGTTGTCAGTACATGGGTTCAATAATGAATAAAATGTTTACATTTATTTCAGATGTAACTTTCAAAATATTTGAATAGTCTATTGGAATGATAATTTATAAAATATAAAAAGTATAAAGTTTACAATTTTATCAAAATTTCCTCCAACTCTTGATGTCAAGGAGAAAAATACACATACACACAATGTCATTTGTGCATTAGGATTCCCTGATCTATGCTGTTTTTAGTGCATTCTAGATTAAGATTAATTAAGAATGTTGTTTTCCGTATAATTTATATGTATACAAGTTGTTCTGACTGCAGCTTATTTCATTTACATACACGTTTAAATATTAACATGGTGAATATTGTTTACTAGGAAGGAGATAAAGTAAGTTAATATTGACTTTTTTAGCTCACCTGGCCCAAAGGGCCAAGTGAACTTTTCTCATTACTTGGCGTCCGTCACCGTTCACTTTTACAAACACCTTCTCCTCTGAAACTACTGGGCCAAATTTAACCAAGTTTGGCCACAAACACAATTGGGTAATAGTTTCGAAAATGTGTCACATGAACCTGCCTGCCAACCAATATTGCCAACATGGCTTCAAATAAAACCCAGGGGTAAGGCCCAAGTTTTGTCTATTATTTCAAAAACCACTAAAATTAGAGAACATCTGACAGGAGCAGAAATGTCAAGTCAAACCAAAGACTGTAAATTGGTATTTGCTGCTTCTCCGCTAAGCACACGGCATTAAGGAGTAAGAGCAAAAACTGGTCGGCTTGGAGTCAGAATAATGTGTTCAGGTATGATGACATGTCTTCCTGCGGACTGTTACCTTCTAAACTAGCACGTTAAAAATCCAGCATAGCATGTCGGTCTAGTACAAAGCAGGATTAATATTCATATTACATCAACATGTTCTCGTCCTTAATATATAGATATAGGAAGATGTGGTATGAATATGCATATTAATTTGCTGCTTGACTTTAAGCAGCCATCCATCATCATCATCAAATAAAGTGGATATAAGCCATTATAGGCAATCATATGGCCTTCAACAATGAAACAAATACTGTATAGTTTGCTATAAAAGGCCCTGACATGAAAAATACGAAACAATTCAAACGAAAAAACTCACATCCTAATTTAAGATAAAAACAATTTACAAAAAACAAATATGGCAGACAAGAAATAACTACAACCACTGAAATACTAATTCCTGACTTTGGACAGGCACATACAGAATGAGGGAGGGTTAAAGATGTTTGTGAGCACTCAACCCTCCCCTAACCTTGAACACTAGTGGTGTAACCTGGTAACAGCACAAATTAAGAACAACTAAAATTCATTTTCAATTGGCTGAACTTAAAGGATTAGTATGAGGCACAAAAATAACTAACATAAAAACAAAAGACACATAAATCACAAAAATTATCAGCAAGACAAGATCTACAAATAAGTAAAATTGTGTCAAAATCGTTAGTAGACTCTTCATAGGAATGATTGACTTAAAAAAAAATGTTAACCCTTTTTTTATGTTTTGGGTAAAATCAACGGAAGATAGAATGAAACTTTAAAAAGAAAAATTTACCACCATTACAAGATAAAAAAAGAGAGATTTTTGTCATGAATTCTAATCTAGTCTATACTGTTTGAGAGTGTCCATTGTTGAAGATGCACATAGACCTAGGTGAGAGACACCGGCTCTTTAGAGTCTCTAGTTTACTAATCACACCAAACTTTTATTCAAGAACTTTCCAATTCTGAGATCTTCCTCACGATTTTTGGTTAATGACAAACATACATTAGATGATTAAAACTGTTATTTTACGTTTCCAAGTTATGGGATTTTATTCATAAAAAAGGGGGATTTTCAAATACTTTGAGCAGTTTTCATGAAACTTTAGTGACTGGTTTATATCTATTACAATAAGCTCCCTTTAGTTTTTGATAAATTTCTGATATGACGTCAAGGAGTAATTAAACTTTATTTGTTGAAAAAGCGACAGGCGTATCGCATGCACTCATGGCGCAGCTCTTTATTTTCAAATGTTATGGTACATGTAGTAGATTGTTCTTATCTATTGAAAGATACATGTACAATTGACCTACATGTAGAATTGAATTACTTTACAATATATAGCAACAAGAGTTTTAGTGAAAACTACTCATTAGAAACTTGATAACATTTTTTACTTTCAAATAACAGTTTCCTTATCAGAAATGTTACTTTAAATTCAGAAATTATTGCAAAGTTTTTTATTAACGCGGATAATGCGACTGGGTGAGAATTCCAATGATAAGAACTAGCATTCTGATATCTGATGCATATACAAATATTTAGATTCTCCTGAAATTGCAATAATTAATCTTGTATTTAAGTCCATTCTTCAAAAATCTCAATAATAAATGCACACAATAATTTCGTAATTTACAGTACTGTATAAGATAATTTTTGCACAGCACGTTTGTCACATAAATTTGTTAATCATGTGTATTGTATCCAATTCTTGATAGATAATAAATATACAGATATGTGCAGATACATCTTCATCAGACTGGCCATGTGCCATGGAATGATGGTCACCATAATCACTTGCCTATAGCTATAATTCATGGTCTAGTGACTTAAATATGAGTTATACATGTATATTAAAGTTCAGTCCTCATACATTTTAAGAGCTTAAACAACTATAACTAAGTGTTAAGGATGCATGATCTAATGGAGTACATCAGCCTTTTAGAAAAGTAGGTCACTCATGCCTAGATTTTAACAACAATTTAACATCTACTATAGATATCCTATTTTGAAGATGTTGGCAATTCAGGACTATTATTTAAGGTGACGAGACAAGAATTCCAAACCAAATTATTGTATCATTATTTATGCTAAACCATTTTTCATCTCTTCAATTGATAAGTACCCTGGAAAATAATTTATTATAACCCCTCCCTTCCAAGGAAGGGGTTAAACTGGTTTACATAGGTCCTTCCCATAATATTCACTCATTATCTTTCAGTTTACTGAATACTTATAGCATGGGTATCAGCTGACAGTTCCACTTGTTTTTTCTGCAGGCATTGATCCTTGTAAGATCCAAGTATATCTGTTACCATGTTTTCAATAATTTCAAAGTTTTTCACTTTCCTATATAATGTTTACTACAATTTAGTACAACAAACAGTTGTCCTGACTATGCTTGAAATATTTGCCACTGATCTTTAAGCTAGAAACAATCAATTAACATAGAAAATAGACCATGAATACAGTGTTATGTACCATGCATAGTTTTTCAATGCAATTCTGCTTTGCAGAACACATGTTATTGATGTAATGGTCATTCCGCTGTTTAAATCCGGGCCTCCAAAAAATCCTTGAGCCAGCCGGCCTTTTTTTGGAAAATGACGCTATCAGCGGCATGTTTCCGATACCATTGACCAGAACTAATGGAAGTTGATTATGCCTCCGCCTACCGCACTCGGTTTCATATTTACTATTTTACATACTAACTGGAATCTGCTTGTATTACGCTAAACTCAAAGAAAGTGTTGTAGTCGGACGGGAAGCAGTTTACATACTTTATTTTATTTACCAAAAAGATATCTTGACCTGTCCATATGTTTTTTGTTATTAAATGGTATTTGGAGCTATCCCTTTGTTATATTTTTCATATTTATTCGAGCTTTTACTTTTATGCACATGTCTTACAATCGTAAACAATCAGTATGTATACATGATAAATAGATCCGTTTTGTTATGGTGTTGGACTTTTTACCCTCCAATGATCAGCAATCGCTAGACAAAATAGTTCTCCTAAATAATGTCAGCCTTTCATGCCATTTCAACTTTACAATCATTAAAAAAGTAATAATCGGAATCATTTTGATATCCATTGGATAGAAACTGGTCTTTATCCAGATTTACAAAGATTTTAATAATCGGAAATTAGTAATACGGTTATACCCACGCGGTGCGTATGAATCTTTGTTTACAAAGTTATAGCAGCAGAGTCTGAAACTGTATCATTATTAATTAACTACACTGTTATTGTACTTAATATGATGAAAACTGCATATGCAATATAAGATGTCAACAGCTCGGCCAATACAGATTTTTTTTCCGTATTGGCCGAGTTCTGATCCGGCCAAAATAGGATTTCGGAACGTCTCTAGTTTTTAGATCGTAAGTCACGATAAACTCAAACTGAAAGTAAACAGTTGTTTGTACGACACAGTTTTTATTTACTCACCATAAACATGCTGAAACGTTCAGTATGGCATATATTTTAGGTTAAAGACAATCCCATTCATTTGAAAAGCATTTTGAAAGTAGACGATGGAATTATTTCAGGTTTGGGGAACGAGTAAATTATCACAAAGTTCATTTCTTGACGACCTCATAATTTCATCATGTCGATGGTACAAATTGATTTTTACTGTTTACTTTCGCTTCTCATGTTTTGTAAACGGTCTTTTATTTTTAAACCGAACCAGGCATATGCATTCTGTAATTGCGCAAATCTTCGTTCTTTGGTCAATTGGCTTATGGATAGTTGTATCAATTCAACTCTTACATTATTTTTTTTAAATATATTTGCATTACACATGCAATGGCAGTACCTTTCAATTACTATTTATGTGTTGTGTCTAAATTAAAGTTGTAACACTTTATAGTGACTGGAAAGGGTAGAAAAATTCATCAGATGAGAAAAGGCTGAAGATACATGGAAACGGCACCAAATCATTAGAAATTGCATCTTATAAAAGAAACTGAGATTTGGATAGTTCCACTTCAAGGTAAAATGTTTATCTCTTGTGAAATGAAATAAAAAATATTGTAACACTGTAGTTAATTAATAAAGATACTATTACATGTATTTCTGTATTTGCCTTATTGTTGGTCCTCGGCCAGCAGTATTGGCCTCGGCTCGCCTCAGACCAATACACCAAGACATGGACCAATAACAAGGACAATACAGAAATACTTATAATAATATTATAGAATGACAGTATGGTTCAATAGCGGAATCAGCCCTCAGCTACTTTTTACATAAATATTAACTTCTGGCTTCAACTCCTTGTTCGTCTTGTCTGGAGATCTTGTTGTAGTTCCAGTTAGGCAAGCATTTTAGAGATGTATCCGTCCATCCTCTCTTGACTTGTAATTTCTGGTGATAGATTTTGCCGCTTGATGTTGTATCCTTTCAAGCTTGTTTTTTTTTGTTACCTTGTAGGGGTCCCATACTATGACTCCATATTAAATTGTAAGATCCATTCCTAAAGGTCTAGATCATTGTTCTAATCTGACACAAATTTCAATAACTGAAATGCTACCCAAGTTGAATATATGGTGATCTACTAGAACAGCATTATCACTATTGAAATTGTGTTTAATACCATGATTGTTCAATGTCAATAACTTAAATGGAGACAGACATTTGACCTGAAAGGTGGTGTGGGAGTGCAAAATCAAAAACTAACTGACTATGATATATGGTTAAAGAATGAATATCAATTACATGGGTCAACATGGTCAAGGGCAGAGTTGTTATGAAATAACAATATGGCAGAGAAGTGGTTTCAAGTTTCATATAAAGCGACCTGACTGACATGAAATAAAAAATCAAAGGAGTATCCCTATTTGTCTAATCTTCAAGGTGAAATAAAACTAGTAAAACAATATTATACTATTGTCTAAATCTACAGAAATATAATTTGCTTCAAGTAACAGAAATAACTAAGTCACTAGTAACTTAGTATGTGGGGTATAAGAGCTTGATAACAACAGGCTCTTCATAATCATTTGGTTTGAAAAGGATACTAGTAGTCTATATTCTTGATTTAGAAAAATGTAATTGCAAGACAATAATCACATTACTTAGAATACTTTAGATCATTCTGCAGGTAGTCTTTATTTATATGTACAAAAGAACAGCCAGTAGTCATTGGATATTGTAGATCATTCAAATAGTCTTGACCTATTTATTAGTACAAAAGAACAGCCAGTAGTCATTGGATATTGTAGATCATTCTGGTAGTCTTGACCTATTTATTTATAGAAAAAAACAGCCAGTAGTCATTGGATACTGTAGATCATTCAGGTAGTCTTGACCTATACATTTGTACTAAAAAAAAACAGCCAGTTGTCATCTTCACATAACACACACATATACGAATATCAATTATATGCTTACGAGACATGTTGGAATGTTAGACTAATTACGGTATGTGAAAATCAAGACTTGCATAAAAAATATCACAATATTAGAGACAGTGGCGTCATTTTTCCTCAGATCTTTCAGCTCTTTGATTGTCTTATCCCGATTTTAATCTCTTAAGACTTAATAACAAAAGGCAAACATGGTAATCAGTTGGGCATCATATGAACTATGATTGACAAAAAAAGATATTTAACTTGATTTTTTTATATAAATACGATGTTGTGGCGTTAACTGTCAAATTGACAGTGCACCATTCAAAGTATGCAACATCAGCGTAATAATATTTGCCTTAGACTCTTTATTAGTGCAAAATTACACTGTCAATAACTTCACTTTCGTTTTGAAAAAGTACATTTCCTAATACCAGATGTTGACTTGACAATGGTAAAACAAGGACCAGAACAGTCAAGGCTCTACATTTTATCACCATAATGGTAAGTCATGCTCACAAATAGACTATATCCTGGAAAATAAAGATACAGATATATTAAGGAGTACCACAATAGAAGATCAATACGATATAAATGGATCAACCCACGTTCCAATAAGAGGGAAAACTAATATGTCAATAGCGTCTGATAAGATCAAAGGAAAAAAGTCAAAACCAAAAACCATACTCAAATGGGAAGAAACCAACATAGGGTCATATCAAAAAGCTATAGAAACACTACAGCAGCAGAGTAACAACCTCAATTTAACAGAAGACATAGAAGAACAGGCATTTAACATCATTGATATTCTATCCAAAGCTAGCAATACAAGTGTCAAGAAAAAAAAAGTTTCTCTAAAAGGACCAAATTGGAAAGCCTCAGAGAAGGTTAAAGAGTTAATATCAAAAAGTAAGAATGCTTTTAATAGCTGGAAGCAAAATGGAAGACCAAAAGAGCAGGACAACAGAGTATTTACTGAAATGAAAAACTGCAAAAGAGAAGTAAGAAAACAAGTCCGTCAAGAAGATCATATGGGTAGCCAAAGATTTTACAATAACATGATGATTATAACTCGAAAACTCTCCACCGGCTGATTAGGAAAAACAGAGCAAAATCAGATAATTCAACAACACTGATAATACAGAATACAAATGGAGAAGATATTGTAGACCAAGAAAAGCAAACTGACATATTTGCAGAATTCTACGAAACATTAGCAACCCCAGCTACAGAGGAACATTTTGACGCAGATTATATGGAGGAATGTGAATTTAGATACAATTTAATCAACTCAATTGTACATCAATCTACCATCAATGAAAATGACATCACAAAATTTACAGAAGAAGAAATAAAAAAGCCATCAATGAACTGAATACAGTGAAAACAGAGGATGGTTACTCCTTAACAGCTGAGCACTTTAGACATGCCGGTGATACAATTTTACCAGATATTGCTAATCTCTTTAACAATATCATGCTGACAAGGACAATACCTGATATCTTCAAAACAGGCATTCTTACACCAGTTCATAAAAAAAAAAAAGATCCAACTTTTTACAAATTTTTTTGAATACGCATTACTAGAAAAAATGCCTGACTTAAATGTTAATCAGACTGAACTCCAATTAGGGTTTACGAAGGGTCTCAAACCAATCAAGGCTGCTCTTATTGTTTCTGAAGGCATACTACATGCAAAACAACAAAAGAGAAACTTATATCTAGTTATATATATAGCAACCCTTGACAGTCAAAAGGCCTTTGATGTGGTACATCTTATGATTTTACTAGAAAAATTATATTATGAAGTACCAGCAGATGTTTGGAAAGTTATTCAAAATCTGTATTCAAATATGTCAACGGAAGTAAAATGGAATAATCACATCAGTAAAAGATTTCCAGTAAGACAAGGAGGTGTCCTATCCACTCATTTTTACAAGTCCTATATTAATGACTTGCCAATAGGACTAGAGAAAAGAGCCCTAGGACTAACAAAAGGACTAGAATATTGTGGCAGTCCATTATGTGCAGATGATATTGTACTGATGTCAACAGATGAAACAGAGATTCAAGCAATGCTTGATATAGCATATAAATATTCCTGTGAACACAGGTACAATATCCATCCCAAAAAGTACTCTTATAAAGACGGAAAGGAACAAGTCAAAATGTCAATCAGAAAATATCAGACTAGGAAATGAAGTAATACAAACTGACAACCAAGCGACACATTTAGGAATCATACGAGCAGCCAAAAAGGAATCAAGAATAAATATACAAGAACATATAAGTATTGCAAGAAAGACTCTGTATTCTCTAATTCCAGTGGGACTAAATGGAAAAGGAGGTCTTAACCCCAAAACAGCATACAAGATCTATCAAGCATACGTTCTTCCAAGGCTACTATATGGCCTGGAAATACTACCTCTGAATTTAACGCAAATAGGAGAATTAAGACAATTCCACATCAAAACTATTAGATGCTTCCAATCCCTTCCAATAAGAACTTCAACAGCTGCTGTATATATGCTTATTGGCGCCATACCAATTGAAGCAGAACTTCATAAGAGACAACTTAGCCTGCTATATTCTATCCTAGTAAGTGAAAACACTAAACTAAGAACTTTAATGGAAAGACAGCTGATTGTCAACTCAGAAAATCCAGAAAGTTTCTTCCCAAGAGTACAAGAAATCCTACAATATTACAATCTAATGCCGATTCACGAGCTGATAAAAAACCTCCCAACAAAATTTCAATGGAAGAAGCAAATTAACACAGCCATAGCCGATAAATGGACAAGTAAGCTACAAGCTGAAATGAAAGAAAAACCACTTAAATTCTGCAATAAAACAAAGCTCAAAATGCATCAGACTCAACCGGTTTGGAACTCCTTTCCATCAGTTACATACGAGGTTAAAAAAGGCCCAAATCAAAGCTAGATTACTTACTGGTACATACCTTTTAGAATGTGACCTACAGAAATTCAAAGGGGAACAAGAAAGGGCAAATTGTACTCTGTGTCAATTGGAAATAGAAACTCTAGAACACTTCTTACTCAGGTGCCCAGCTCTAAATGAAAAACGGCAAAAAACCAAGGTTAAGTTTTTGTGGTCAAGTCCATATCTCAGATACTATTAGCAATAGGTCTACTATATTTGGTGTATGTAATGATTGCAAGATGTGCATGTCCAACTGGCAGGTGTCATCTGACCTTGACTTCATTTTCATGGTTCAGTGGTTATATTTTAGTTTTTGTGTTTTGGTCTGTTTTTCTAATACTGTATGCAATAGGTCAACTATATTTGGTGTATTGAAATATTTTACGATGTACATGTCAGTCTGGCAGGTGTTATTTGACCTTGACCTCATTTTCAGGGTTCATTGCTCAATGTTAAGTTTTTGTGTTTTTGTTATACTATATTTGGTGTATGGAAATATTTTACGATGTACATGTCAGTCTGGCCGAAGAAAAGAAAAAAAGAAAAGAGCCGGATACATAAATTCCGTGTACGTTGACAAAGCACGATTTAGTTTAGATAACTCTTACTGCATTATTTCTTCAGGAAAGTACTCTAAATGAATGTTAGATAAAGGTATCAATGATATTTTTAGCATTTTTGAAAATTCAGATGCATAATTAAATCTCACACCTGCGCACGAGTGTACTAGTTCAAAGAACGTGGTTCTGACGATTTTTCACTTAAAACCTCTATTACTACCTTTTTCATCAAATCATATTTATATACGTTTTCTGATAATCTAAATCCTTTTGACTAAATTAATTATATGCAAACGGTTGAAATTTAATAAAATAAAATAAGAATAGACCATTCAATGTCCGGTACAAAATAGTTTACCTGTCGCCTGAACAGGTGAATTTTAGCTGTCAGACAACTAATTAACCTTGATTGTATTTAGATGGTATTACTGTAGGGTTTGTTTTGATATCATAGTATTTATTCATCATGTCATTTTTATGACCGGAAATGTGGGGCTGTTTAAGGCAAAAGGTCAGGTCAAAAAGATCTCATAAACTTCATTTTTATTTTTCTTCTGAACTATGTTGCAATGTCCGTTTCAGCCTTAGCACAACAAGTCATTTATATAATTTACCGGTCAAGTCCGGACAATACGACCGTTTTGGAAGCCCTGGTTTAAATCCATCAATTAATTTTACAGGACTATTATATTGCTTTACTAATTAGTTTGCATAGAGTGCCAAAAATAGGAGAATTGTATAACTTAAACAAATTAGTTGGTTTTTTTACATGTATATGTTTCTAAGTTTACGTCCTATTACAGCAGCGTAAGTCCCAAATTACTACACTCAATTTGGGTACCCTGCACAATTATGTTACCAAGGCAACTGAAAGTACTTTGGTATTTTACATTATCATGATTATACTTTTTGGTTTAAAATGAAACAATGTAAAAATGTTACATTTTTTGTAATAAATTTAATCATTGTAGAGAAAAAGAGTTGGATTCAGAGATGTTGGAGATGAAGAGGAAGATGATCGACCAAAACTAACTCAAAGAGTGAAGACATTTTATGTGGATTCATGGCCAGAGGTCAAGTTCAATGCAGGTGAAGTTGAATATTTTACTGAGTGTCTTTGAGTAAGACTTTAGAACAGGCCAAATATTTCACCTTGGACCATTCATTCATTACACAGATTAATTAGCTATTTTTGGCCTGTTCTTAACAAATCTTGTCATAGAAAAATATCCAGATATGGAATGTGATATTGACAGCTTTGTGAACATTTGCACCAAGTTCTTACGTGACACTGGTTTTGTGATTTTCTCTAAAGACGTTTATTTTTTTTCCTTTACTTGCCAAAAACATTAATTATTCATGAATGATTTGATCTTATAATAATATAATTGTGTATATTACACGTCTCTGTACAAGAGGAATTAAAGAATATATATGAATGTAGAGAAATTCACTTTTTCAGTTGAAGTACATGTACAGTTAGTACTTATATTATTCAATAAAGTTTCATTGGTAAAGTAGAAATCATAAAATTTTAATCATACAATGAATCCATAAATTTTGATAAAATGAAACAATTTTGACAAATATTAGATAGGTCTTCAAAACTGAAGTTACTTACACTCTACCAGGTACTTTTATTATGTTAATTATTGAAATGGTATGATATATAGATCAATAAATGGTTGTCCATGTTAAAATTATCTGTATAGTACTTGAAAATTAAATGGTCTTAACAACAAAATAAATAGATTTAAAGATAAGCCAATCTATCACATTGCATTAGTATACTTTTATCTAAATTTTCTCATTCAAGTAAGTATTTAATATTGACAAAATAATTCAAGTTTGTGTGAAAATATTTATTATTCTTTATGTTAACCTGTGATAAACTACTGTAAATTCAGAAATTATTGTGTGCATTTATTATTGCGATTTTTGAAGAATGGACATGCATGCGAGATTAATTATTGCGATTTCAGGGAAATCTGCATACAGATATACCTATAAGATATCAAAATGTGAGTTCTTATTATTGCGATACTCACCTAGTCACATTATTCGCTTCAATAAAAACCTCACAATAATTTCTGAATTTACAGTAATTCATCTACATGTATATAGTAATTTTTGTGCCTTAGAAGTTCACATATATATAGCAAAACCCAAAGGGCTAATTTGAGGTTTTGCCCTCATATTGTGTCCATTTTCTGTTGAATTTTCAACTTTTTATCATCTCTTAACAACAGTTTGAAGGTCATCAAAACTTTTGCTTGTTTGTTGGGGTCATGGCAATCATTTCTTTATCAATAATTATGTAATTTGCTATTCTTGAGTTATTTTTTTAAATTTGACAGTTACATGTAAGAGCATGTGATACATGTACCTTTAATTTTTTCATCAACATGACTTTTTAGCACAATGGTAAGGTCAAAGAGTACAATGCAAGCTCCTGTCCAAAATTTGGATTATATAACAAATTTTAATTTTAATGATATTGGACTTAGTTTGTCATACTTTTTTGCACTTTTGCTTTCTTTCTCCTAATTATGGCTCCCCTTTTACTAAGGGTGTGTTTTTATTGCCAGTAACACTTATGACATTTGACCTCATGGGGAAAATGAATACTCCTGAAGGGTAAGCAGTTCAGATTGGTTTAATTTCTATCATTCAAAAAATGTGGTTAACAGTTCAATTTTAAGTGCAGAGTTGCCATTTTTTTTACATTGACATTGGGCATGGTATACTGATACTTATCCAGGGGAAGATGCTCTTCACAGCTTGTAGTATTTTTTATTTCAATTACTTCTTTATTCTGTATCATTTATACATTAATTAAACAAACATTTGATTGTGGAATTAAACACGGCAGTACGTAATTTTAAGACATTTTATTAAATAACTTAAATGTAAAATTTAAAATTTTATCTGGTTCCTTACAACTCCTGTTTTGCAATAATTGAATTGAAATATTAATTGTGCCAAAGTATATGTTAAAGTTCATTTTAAATGACACAAATGTATTTTATTATTTCTAATGCATTGAACTGTTATCAAAACAAAGTTTGAAATGTTCAAGTCCAATTGATTTTATCCCTTTGAATTAAACATTACCTTGATTCAGTATAGTGATCAAATATGGAACATGCAAGTCATGCATATATAGTTGTATACAATACTAAATACATGTACCCTTCAAACTGTGATGATATGAACAGAGCTCATGAATTCATACCTTGTACTCTTTGAGTTTTGCAATGGGGAAACCCAAGAAAAAGATAAGCGATCTGTCTTTCATCCTCTCCAATTGTGGTCACTTGGTAACTTTTACAAAAATATATTCTTTGAAACCACTGGGCTAATTATAACCAAACCTAACCACAATCATCCTTGCGGTAGCTTGTTTTAAAAATGTGACCAATCATCACATCTACCAACCAACATGACCGTAAAACAGAAGTTTTGTTTGTCATCTTGTAAACTGTTATAGATTAAATCTGACAGGGGCAGAAACATTCAGATTGTCACATTTTACCTTCTCAGCTACTGTTCATTTTAAACAAAACTGTCAGTCAAATTTATGCACTTATTGTCTGGAAACGATTTCTATACTTATTGTTTAAGCAATTTTGGCTATTACCATGATTACCTTGAAAACTTGTATAAATAAAGAGAAAATTGTATTGCCAACCAAATGAAACTTTTCCACAGAGACATCTATTGGTCAATCTATTTAAACTTTTGTCAGTTCTATTGTCCCATTGAATAAATACAATAGGTATTGTTCTCTGTGTAGTTTATTCACTGGAACCTTTAAATTTCTGTAATAGTTATACACCGAGGATAGGTGTGTCTGGATAAGAAACCCGTCGGCCGGAGGCCGAGGGTTTCTTATCCAGACACGCCGTATCCCAGGTGTATAACTAACTTACACCCCATTCTAAACCCTACATTTGTTAACATTGATTATTAAATGAAAAAAAAAAAAAAAAAAAAAACGATAGCATATTTATTGACAATTTCAAAACATGATTTATAAGAATATTTTTTCTTACATGAAACCCCACTAGTAACCTCTCTTTGGTTATCTTCGTTCAAACTTTGACAAGTGAGTATATTTTACAAATGTCAAAGTTGTTTTGCATATTCCCGTTAAATCCATGTGCTAATATGGATCAGCAGGTCAAGGTTGACTGTTTCGTGTATTCTTATTACAAACAAAAAATACATCATGCTCCTGGTATACAGTTGTCAATATGGACGGGTATAAGACGGACGACATTTTGTGGCAAGCGTTGATTTGGTAGAAGAGACTAAAGATAAAGGCAATATTATAACCCAAAGTACTTACCTGTATCAGTTTAATAAAGGTAATCATAACTGTATTTTATATCTTACGATTTTATCAAAAACAAAAGCCCCCCCAATCTTCTCGAGAATAAACAAAAATTCATATTCGAACATACTAAGGGATAGGTGTGTCTGCATTAGAAACCCGACTACCAGACACGCTCAACATACAAAATTTAGTGTAGAGGAACTCCCTATTTGGGGGTAATCAGGGGCTGATCCAGCCGGGGTTCCCAACTCAAGAGAAAAGGGGGTTCCAACCATTCAAATGCATTGATCTTTTAAATAAAAGTCGGGTCCAATCATGGTCGGAACTCCCAACCCGGATCGGCCACTGGGTAACCGGGGTCCGGAGTAGAGACATATGACTGGGATAAAAAAAAATACCTTCAAGCAAAGGAGTATTTAAAGGATTATTTTGTATTCCATATAGATGTTTATTGAATTTCCTAAAGTGTGTTTTTTAATATCATGAAACAATTTGTAGTGAACACTTTTAGTAATTTCTTATGTTCATGCTATTTAAAAATAATCAATTTCTATTGTTACGAATAACAATGGACTTTGTTTGCGGGATGTAGAAGCAGGGTTTCCAGAAACCCCACTCGTCACACCCTGTGGTCAAAATCCATTGTTATTCGTAACAATAGATCTATTCAATTACACTTGTTTCACAAATAGAAACTATGAAGTATAACAATAGAACTGGGGTGTAATCTAGAGAAATCCATCACTCATTGATTAATTTACCTGAGTAAAAAATTATCTTCTACAAGATGAAAATATATGTTTTTAAATAAATATATAATTTTCAACAATACATAAGATATATAAAAAATTACAATAATATCTGATGGTTTCATCAGTTGACCATGTATAGGTGCAATTGTCATTGAATGGTGATTTTTACCTATTTTTAGCTCACCTGACCCAAAGGGCCAAGTGAGCTTTTCTCATCACTTGGCGTACGTAGTCGTCATTTGTTAACTTTACAAAAACTTCTCCTCTAAAACTACTAGACCAAACTTGACCACAATTATCATTGGGTATCTAGTTTAAGAAATGTGTCCGATGACTCCACCTGCCAACCAAGTTGCCCGACACAGCTAAAGATAGAACATAGGGGTAGAAAGCAAGTTTTGGCTATTATTTTGAAAACCGTTATAAATAGAGACAATCTGACAAGACAGAAATGTTCAAAATGTTGAGCTCCACCAATTGTCTGTTAATTTCAAAACTGTCAGGGGACTTCTTATAGGAGTTATTGGTCTTAAATGACAATTTTTTCCATTTTTATTTCATTACTGGCAATTATCTTGAAATCTTTAATAGATACAGAGAAACTTTAAACTGCAAAAATGATCAGCAAGACAAGATCTACAAATAATTCTAATAGTGAAAATCGTCAGTTGTCTCCTTATTAGAGTTATTGCCCGTTGATGACGATTTTACCAATTGTTTGTGTTTGTTGCCTTATATCTTAAAAAATATAATAGATACAGAGAAACTTAAGTACAGCTCTTTGTAAGAACCAGGCAGAGCGGATTTATGAAGGTTTCAGATTTTATCTATAATTGGCCTAGTAGAAGAAGTAAATGAATAATGCTCAAAAAATAATTTTCAGTGGGAAAATATGAGTGGTTGCCATGGTAACGGACACTCTATTTTTGGTTGTTAAGCATGGTAAAATCTTTGAAAATCAGCTAAATCACTAGAATTCAGAGCCTGATTATGAATAGAATCATGCATTTTCATTAATGTTCATATGTAACATCGATACAACTTCAACAGGTTTAAGCTTCATTTTAGTGAAGATTGCATATCAACCAAATTTGTAAATTTTTTAAAATTTTGCCAAAAATGCATATTTTCAACTTTTCTGAAATAGGAATTTTGCGAAATTATCAAATTTTCTGTGGTGTTTTCAGAAAAGTGCAAATTTGTACAGAATAGTTAGCACTGTAGTTATGAAGTTTGGATACTACTTTACCAAATTAAATAGAAAATGCGTGGGACTTTCTTTAGTTTTATCACCATAGCAACCGATTTTTTCCTTGGAAACAGAGTTTTTATTTGCAGAATATTGCAGTTTAAGAGCTTAAATGTCCTTAATTGTTTCATTACTGATAAGAAAATACATAAAACCTAACGCAAACTTCAAATTACTATCGTCAAGTGTTGTTGACTTCGATTGTTACAATGGAAACACATATTATCCATAGCAACATCCGTTCAAAAGCTGCATAAATAGAAATTTATGTAAAAATCCCATAACATGACAAGCGAACTTCCTTAACTAAGCTCTGAAGCTAAAACCTAGTATCAATGGTATATATGAAATTTCTGAAAAAAAAATTGAGTCTATTATTCAGGCTCTCCGACCAAACGTTATCATTTCAAGAATCTACATGTATGATATTTTTAAAAAATAAACCTACCCCCTTTTGTCCAAACCTTCCAACCCCAATGTTAAATTATATATTACATCTGTTGAACCTTATGAAAAGAACAGACAAGACTGTGAGTGAAGCAAAGCATGCAGTCATATTCCAATTTGAATATAAACACCCTCTATTTATGTATTTTTTACATAAATTTCTATTAATGCAGCTTTTGAATGGATGTTGCTATGGATAATATGTGTTTCCATGGTAACTATTGAAGTCAGCAACTATTAACAATGATAATTTAGTGTTAGCGGATGCTTTTATGTATTTTCTTATCGGTTATAAAACAATTCAGGACATTTAAGCTCTTAAACTGCAATATTCTGCAAATAATAAATCCATTTCAAGGAAAAAATTGGTTGCTATGGTGATAAAATTAAAGAAAGTCCCACGCATTTTCTATTTAATTTGGTAAAGTAGTATCCAGACTTCATAACTACAGTGCTAACTATTCTGTACACATTTGCACTTTTCTGAAAAACACCACAGAAAATTTGATAATTTCGCAAAATTCCTATTTCAGAAAAGTTGAAAATATGCATTTTTGGCAAAATTTTTAAAAATTTACAAATTTGGTTGATATGCAATCTTCACTAAAATGAAGCTTAAACCAAATTGTATCAATGTTACATATGAACATTAATGAAAAATGCATGCTACTATTCATAATCAGGCTCTGAATTTTAGTGATTTAGCTGATTCTTAAAAGATTTTACCACGCTTAACAACCAAAAATAGAGTGTCCGTTACCATGGCAACCACTCATATTTTCCCACTCAAAATTATTTTTTGAGCAGTATTCATTTACTTCTTCTACTAGGCCAATTATAGATAAAATCTGGAACCTTCATAAATCACATGTATATGGCACTCTGCCTGGTTCTTATAAAGAGCTGTACTTAAATAAGCAAAAATGATCAGCAAGACATGATCCACAATTAAGACTAATGGAGGAAATCATCCGATGACTCCTTATTGGAGTTATTGCCCTTTAAGGAATAACACCACTAATTCATAGCCCCCTTGCTTTCTATGTTTAATTCTGCACCTTCAAGCATTCATAGCTAATTTGTATAATAAGTTTAAATAAAGTGATAGTTATTTCATGTAAAAACTATACCTTATCCTGACTTGTGCTGAAAAAATCAACATACCTTTAATTGCGTATTAGAGCGTACTGGTTCCCGGAAGTTGAGTAGTACAAAAACAGGTACTTCCGAACTGTCCAACAGGGCAAATATGCCCTCCTATCTTAATTTCATATATTTTTTATTATTCAAAAGAAAACTTTTAACAAGGGTTCTACAGTGATCCCAAGTCCTTAAGCTTTTATTTGGTACCAAAATCACCCAAATATATTACTTATTGACAAAGTTACAGCTATGCCTATGAACTATATATAGTTAGTAGACAGTCAATCTTTATAGGAGTGATTGCCCTTAAATGAGTATTTTTTTTTTACTCTCTTTTGTGTTTTGAGTTAAAACTGAAGAAGATAAAGAGAAATGAAACCTACAAAAAGATCAGCAATACAAAATCAATAAAAAAGAGATTGTGGTCATGAATTCTATTCGCGTCTACAATATTGGAGAGTGTCCTTTGTTGAATATGCACATAGACCTAGGTGAATGACACAGGCTCTTTAGAGCCTCTACTTTATGTTTTTGCGGGAAACAATCAGATAAAATTGTTATTGCATCGTTTCAATTTTACGAAAAAAATACCAGATGAGCCATAAAGGCTACTTGGAGCCTCTAGTTCAAGCATTTAACTATATAAAATGAAGAATAAGTAATAGAAAGAAAACATAATATTTGATTGGATGTTATATTTTGCAGACAACACACTACGACCCCGTTCCAGTAGATTACTTGGTGGTACACCTATAACAATAGATACTGCAGTAGTAAGTATCTAATTACCTCTTAATAAGAGAAAGTTTTACAGAATATGTCAATTTTGAAGAAGAAGAAAATTCTCACTTATGTTTCTTTTGAATCTCCTCTATGTTTTGGCCATTTTTATATGCATATATATATGAACGATATACAATAATTAATATAGTAGTAAATTAAATAATGAATTTATTAGTAATTTCTGTTAAAATACTTAAAATCTGTTGATTCCATGCTAAAAGAAAGAAAAGAAAAAAATAACAATAGAAAGGAAACAAAATTCAGAAATGGACATAAGCCTCAAAATGGCAAATCACACCCTACTTTCCAGTAAGAAAATGGAAGGATGGTACTAAAAGTATCCATCTATACATTGTAGATAGTATCATCATATTTACCAAACAGAAAAATGTATCAGATAATATAAGATATTCTAGTCAAGTCCTCCTACCAACTTTTACTGGTGGCTCTGGTGCACTTTCATTTTCTTTTGAAAAAATAAATAGCAGACCTTTTTCAGTTTCCATGCTTGATGATAAACAGTATAAAAGTTTACAAATAAATATTAGACATAATTATTTATTTTGCAGGCTTTACGACATATAGTTTATGGATCACCATATCACTCCTTTAGTCGTGAGTGGAAGAAGTCTACGTTTCAGTTTCAAGATATGTCTAGCCCATTTCCATGGGGACTTCAGACTCATAGGGTAAGAACAGTTAACATGTACCCTGTTATAATTATGAGTCTGTGACATGAGCAGATCAATTTATTCAACTCAATTTCGTTTTCAAAGTTATATTTTGATGGCCCTGTGATGAAATGCAAGTGACATATTGTTTTACCCCTGTCCGTCAGTCTGTTCATCATAGGGTACATAGTTTGTCCTGCTAACTTCTCCTACAGTTATCAAGCTAGAAGTTTTATATGAAATAAGGTGTTATTACATATACTAAAGGTGTGCATTTGATCTGGATTTTTATTTTCTCTAAATCTTCCACTAATAACATAATGTTGAATGTTTTTTTGGCAGGGCATCAATTGTGTCTTTCAGACAATCATTTCAAATTTTGAACTTCAACATCACTGTTTACTTATTAGAATCTTTGTGGCACTTTTTTCCTGCATACAGCAGTGCATCATGTTTGTCTTGTTCAAGTGTATAATGTTATATCAATGACTTTATAAAGTACAACAGTAAATATTCTGGTATTTGACATAGACTAGTATAGGGCTTTATGCAAATGAATGAACAAAACAGGACCATGTATTCTCTTTGTTCCTCTGTTCATCATTATATATTTATACACTTCCACTACTCCTTAACCTGTGGAACAATGAAAATTTAAGAGAATCTTTCTATCCAATTATCTTTTCCCTAGAATTTTACCAGTTAAATGTAGAGCCTACATAACATGACATTGTTAGCTGATTGTTCACCTATTAAATGGCTGATTTTATATCAATTGATTTCCTTTGTTAAAAGCTCTGAGGTAAAATCGGTTAAATGACATCATTGATTTCTTAAGCATGAAACAAAAGTCATAATAAACAAATAATTGATTCATTATAAGGCCACAAAATAAAAACACTTGTATTGCAGACATTTTTAAAAAGTAATAAAATAAACAGTCTTAACTTAAACAATGATTAAGACATCAAAATGAAACAGGAATTTACGTTATTAAGAATCAAATCAAATATGTACATCACGTTATTTGTTCTCCTGTGAGATCTACTGGTCATGTGCTTGCCTCTAATACAAGTGGTTGTTCTTCAGATTTCCTATTAAGGTCAAACCAAAAAAACTTATATCAGTCATTCCTAATGTCTGTCAGACATGGCAATGTCCAGTAATAAATGGTTCAGTCTGGTAAAAATTAATCAATTACTGGACCAAATGACCAGGGCCAAATTTGAAAATATGTTTGTTTCCCCTCTCCCTACAAAAGTGGATAGGTAGGTATGTAAAAAGTTTATCCACAGAATTTTCTTCTGAAAAAGAGAGAATAAAATTAAAATTGTTTTCAAAGTTTTATTCAGTGACTAAATTTTAATGTCTGACAGATACTGCTGTAGAAGAAATGTCATTTTATTGGCATTCCCTTCTGCACACAGTTTGGGCAAACCGTCAACACAACTATATGATTTTTCATGAAGGTATTTTGATTACTTGTAGTATTTGGTGCAGCACAATGACAGTAAATATCTAGTCGACCAACACTTGACGAATAGACAGGAAACTCAATATATGTTGTAAATATCTGGTCGACCAACACTTGATGAATAGACAGGAAACTCAATATATGTTGTAAATATCTGGTCGACCAACACTTGATGAATAGACAGGAAACTCAATATATGTTGTAAATATCTGGTCGACCAACACTTGATGAATAGACAGGAAACTCAATATATGTTGTAAATATCTGGTCGACCAACACTTGATGAATAGACAGGAAACTCAATATATGTTGTAAATATCTGGTCGACCAACACTTGATGAATAGACAGGAAACTCAATATATGTTGTAAATATCTGGTCGACCAACACTTGATGAATAGACAGGAAACTCAATATATGTTGTAAATATCTGGTCGACCAACACTTGATGAATAGACAGGAAACTCAATATATGTTGTAAATATCTGGTCGACCAACACTTGATGAATAGACAGGAAACTCAATATATGTTGTAAATATCTGGTCGACCAACACTTGATGAATAGACAGGAAACTCAATATATGTTGTAAATATCTGGTCGACCAACACTTGATGAATAGACAGGAAACTCAATATATGTTGTAAATATCTGGTCGACCAACACTTGATGAATAGACAGGAAACTCAATATATGTTGTAAATATCTGGTCGACCAACACTTGATGAATAGACAGGAAACTCAATATATGTTGTAAATATCTGGTCGACCAACACTTGATGAATAGACAGGAAACTCAATATATGTTGTAAATATCTGGTCGACCAACACTTGATGAATAGACAGGAAACTCAATATATGTTGTAAATATCTGGTCGACCAACACTTGATGAATAGACAGGAAACTCAATATATGTTGTAAATATCTGGTCGACCAACACTTGATGAATAGACAGGAAACTCAATATATGTTGTAAATATCTGGTCGACCAACACTTGATGAATAGACAGGAAACTCAATATATGTTGTAAATATCTGGTCGACCAACACTTGATGAATAGACAGGAAACTCAATATATGTTGTAAATATCTGGTCGACCAACACTTGATGAATAGACAGGAAACTCAATATATGTTGTAAATATCTGGTCGACCAACACTTGATGAATAGACAGGAAACTCAATATATGTTGTAAATATCTGGTCGACCAACACTTGATGAATAGACAGGAAACTCAATATATGTTGTAAATATCTGGTCGACCAACACTTGATGAATAGACAGGAAACTCAATATATGTTGTAAATATCTGGTCGACCAACACTTGATGAATAGACAGGAAACTCAATATATGTTGTAAATATCTGGTCGACCAACACTTGATGAATAGACAGGAAACTCAATATATGTTGTAAATATCTGGTCGACCAACACTTGATGAATAGACAGGAAACTCAATATATGTTGTAAATATCTGGTCGACCAACACTTGACGAATAGACAGGAAACTCAATATATGTTGTAAATATCTGGTCGACCAACACTTGACGAATAGACAGGAAACTCAATATATGTTGTAAATATCTGGTCGACCAACACTTGATGAATAGACAGGAAACTCAATATATGTTGTAAATATCTGGTCGACCAACACTTGATGAATAGACAGGAAACTCAATATATGTTGTAAATATCTGGTCGACCAACACTTGATGAATAGACAGGAAACTCAATATATGTTGTAAATATCTGGTCGACCAACACTTGACGAATAGACAGGAAACTCAATATATGTTGTAAATATCTGGTCGACCAACACTTGATGAATAGACAGGAAACTCAATATATGTTGTAAATATCTGGTCGACCAACACTTGACGAATAGACAGGAAACTCAATATATGTTGTAAATATCTGGTCGACCAACACTTGATGAATAGACAGGAAACTCAATATATGTTGTAAATATCTAGTCGACCAACACTTGATGAATAGACAGGAAACTCAATATATGTTGAATATGACAATTGTAATCGTACAAAAACTTTCCTTGCTAAGCATCTCCTGTAAAAGAAACAGAAAACCATTAACAATACATACACACAAGAAGAAAATGAAATATTTTGTAGAAATTAAATAAAAAAATTAATATATGAAACAATGAGATGGGAGAAAGTTCCATTATCCTGGCTATAAAGAGGAACCAGAAATTATTTTTTTGTATTTAACCTACCAGTTTAACGCCCTTCCCCTTTTTTTTAATCAGGAAGACGTTGTTTACATACCCTTAAAAAAATTTGGGCAGGGGTTCCCCCCTATCATAAGGGATTCCCCCCTACCCTAAAATCAAAGAGCTGAAAGCTCTGAGGAAAAATGACGCCACTGTCTCTAATATTGTGATATTTTTTATGCAAGTCTTGATTTTCACATACCGTAATTAGTTTAACATTCCAACATGTCTCGTAAGCATATAATTGATATTTGTATATATGTGTGTGATATGTGAAGATGACAACTGGCTGTTTTTAGTACAAATGTATAGGTCAAGACTACCTGAATGATCTACAGTATCCAATGACTACTGGCTGTTTTTCTATAAATAAATAGGTCAAGACTACCAGAATGATCTACAATATCCAATGACTACTGGCTGTTCTTTTGTACTAATAAATAGGTCAAGACTATTTGAATGATCTACAATATCCAATGACTACTGGCTGTTCTTTTGTACATATAAATAAAGACTACCTGAATGATCTAAAGTATTCTAAGTAATGTGATTTTGTCTTGCAATTACATTTTCTAAATCAAGAATATAGACTACTAGTATCCTTTTCAAACCAACTGATTATGAAGAGCCTGTTGTTATCAAGCTCTTATACCCCACATACTCATTAAATTTAATAAGTTACTAGTGACCTAGTTATTTCTGTTACTTGAAGCAAATTATATTTCTGTAGATTTAGACAATAGTATAATATTGTTTTACTAGTTTTATTTCACCTTGAAGATTAGACAAATGGGGATACTCCTTTGATTTTTATTTCATGTCAGTCAGGTCGCTTTATATGAAACTTGAAACCACTTCTCTGCCATATTGTTATTTCATAACAACACTGCCCTTGACCATGTTGACCCATGTAATTGATATTCATTCTTTAACCATATATCATAGTCAGTTAGTTTTGACTTTGCACTCCCACACCACCTTTCAGGTCAAATGTCTGTCTCCATTTAAGTTAATGACATTGAACAATCATGGTATTAAACACAATTTCAATAGTGATAATGCTGTTCTAGTACATGTAGGTCACCATATATTCAACTTGGGTAGCATTCCAGTTATTGAAATTTGTGTCAGATTAGAACAATGATCTAGACCTTTAGGAATGGATCTTACAATTTAATATGGAGCCATAGTATGGGACCCTACACGGTAACAAAAAAACAAGCTTGAAAGGATCGTCAAGCGGCAAAATCTATCACCAGAAATTACAAGTCAAGAGAGGATGGACGGGATACGTCTCTAAAATGCTTGCCTAACTGGAACTACAACAAGATCTCCAGACAAGACGAACAAGGAGTTGAAGCCAGAAGTTAAGATTTATGTAAAAAGTAGTTGAGGGCTGATTCCGCTATTGAACCATACTGTCATTCTATAATATTATTGCGTAAGTACTTCTGTATTGTCCTTGTTATTGGTCCATGTCTTGGTGTATTGGTCTGAGGCGAAGCCGAGGCCAATACTGCTGGCCGAGGACCAACAATAAGGCCAATACAGAAATACATGTAATAATATCTTTATTGATTAACTACAGTGTTACAATATTTTTATTTCATTTCACAAGAGATAAACATTTTACCTTGAAGTGGAACTATCCAAATCTCAGTTTCTTTTTATAAGATGCAATATCTAATGATTTGGTGCCGTTTCCATGTATCTTCAGCCTTTTCTCATCTGATGAATTTTTCTACCCTTTCCAGTCACTATAAAGTGTTACAACTTTAATTTAGACACAACACATAAATAGTAATTGGAAAGGTACTGCCATTGCATGTGTAATGCAAATATATTTTTAAAAAAGATAATGTAAAAGTTGAAATTGATACAACTATCCATAAGCCAATTGACCAAAGAACGAAGATTTGCGCAATTACAGAATGCATATGCCTGGTTCGGGTTTAAAAATAAAAGACCGTTTACAAAACATGAGAAGCGAAAGTAAACAGTAAAAATCGATTTGTACCATCGACATGATGAAATTATGAGGTCGTCAAGAAATGAACTTTGTGATAATTTACTGTTCCCCAAAGCTGAAATAATTCCATCGTCGACTTTCAAAATGCTTTTCAAATGAATGGGACCGTCTTTAACCTAAAATATATGCCATACTGAATGTTTCAGCTTGTTTATGGTGAGTAAATAAAAACTGCGTCGTACAAACAACTGTTTACTTTCGGTTTGAGTTTATCATGACTTACGATCTAAAACTAGAGACGTTCGAAATTTTTTGGTAAATAAAATAAAGTATGTAAACTGGTTCCCGTTCGACTACAAGCAGATTCCAGTTAGTATGTAAAATAGTAAATATGAAACCGAGTGCGGTAGGCGGAGGCATAATCGACTTCCGTTAGTTCTGCTCGTCAATGGTATCAGAAAAATGCCGCTGATAGCGTCATTTTTCCAACCAGGTTAATAAAAAAAAGCCAATAGGAGATGGGAGAATGACCTCCTTATCCTAAAGGAACCAATCTTCTCTTTGAGAGAATTCATTTAATTTGCATTGAACATACCTGTAAAGTTTTCTGATGAGACATCCTTTGGTGTAGGATAATTCTTCGTGTTGGAGGAATTCATCATTAAAGCAAATGCAGATTTTGTTGTTCCTAAAGTATTTGCATTTTTATCGTCTGTCAGACCAACATCTACATCTCTGTGTACTGTATCGATATCAACTACACATTTTGAATTTTAATCAAACTCTTTGACTATTTTAATAGCCTCTTCTATGTCAGGTGTAAATGTTAATGTTCCCATAAGCTTATCACTCACACATAGTTTAACCGTGTTCGTTTTTATGAAGCTTGTAGTTTTCGGTGTCTTAGAGATCATTCAGGACATCGTTCCATGTTTCATACATAACATAAAGTAGACTTATTGCCACTATGTCATGTATGTCAACGTTTTTTTGCCTGATGTAGACGACATTTTTAGCAGACAACTTACAGGTTTTCTTTCGGCATTTTACCTCAAATGTAAAGGCAATTTCAGAGAAAAACTTTTCTGAACTTCCGGTCAACATAAATACAAATTGGATCCAGAAATTTCGTTTCCAGAGGTAAAACCGAATAAAAAAAAATGTAACAGAAAAAACAGAATAAAAACTTTTGAGTCAGCAAGGGGAAACAAACAATATTTTTATTGTGGACCAGTGTAGATGTAAGCATTTTTTAATACTCATAATGTAAAATACTACTAAAACACTGAGTGGACCAGTTATGCTTGAACAGTGACTGGACCAAAAGACCACTGAGGCTCGAAAAACCTTCAGAACATCTCTTATATTTATATTTGCTGAGCAAGCAGCATTTAGGAGTAAGAGCAAGGCTGGTCTTTCCAAAGTCTTCTCTGCTGAGCAGGCTGCATTTAGGAGTAAGAGCAAGGCTGGTCCTCCCAAAGGCTTCTCTGCTGAGCAAGCAGCATTTAGGAGTAAGAGCAAGGCTGATCCTCCCAAAGTCTTCTCTGCTGAGCAGGCTGCATTTAGGAGTAAGAGCAAGGCTGGTCCTCCCAAAGGCTTCTCTGCTGAGCAAGCAGCATTTAGGAGTAAGAGCAAGGCTGGTCCTCCCAAAGTCCAAATAATTTGTGAAGATAGGGTACATGTTTCCTGCAGATTGTTGCCTATCCATTCCAACAAATTTTGTTTCTTCACATTTTTCTCAGAACCTCATTGTCAAGTCAATGTGGTACTGTGGATTCATTTAGTTTCGTGGATTGAGAAAAACTTGTTCATGGATATTTAATTTCGTGGTTATGCCAAAGTCTGTATACATGCCTATAGAAAATTTGTCATTAGTTGAACATTTAATTTCGTGGTTCACCAGTACCCACGAACTCCATGAAATTGGTATCCAACGAATAATAATGAATCCACAGTACGCAGTTTTATTAGCACTGTCATATATTATTTCCATTGAGATTATTTGGACCTGTAGCTTCAGTTATGGTTTATTGACTTTGGATGTTTAATCATTAATTTGTTTTTTATCAGGAAGTCAATCAGGTTTAGTAAGGTAATTAATCAAAGTAAAGCATTTCACCTTTATTATATGCACTTCAAAATTTTGCAAAGAATTTCACTGTTTGGATGGTTTATAGTTTCGGGTTGGTTCTTTTTTCAATATTTGCAAGAGGGTTTAAATCAATTTCAACACTATCATTTTGCATTAACTAGAAAAGTCAGGTAATGAAACTTCAATTGAACATTGTTTATTACCTTATATGAACCAATTGCAATGGATTAATTATAATAAATAGAAACAGACAATATAAGAAAGAATAGATACTATGTGCAGATTTTAATGGTTTTAATATGGGTTTATGAGAATTTTCTGTTTTTGGATCTTTGTTGTTTGTTGCTGACATTATTTATTTTCCTAAATATTTTGTTACCTTTCTGCCCTTTTTTTTAATGCAATTTATTTTAAAATTTTGCTTTGCAACTGCTTTTTTCCTCATATTATTTTTAAAACACATAAACAGCAATGGTGGTTTCATTGTAGATTGCTGACCTTGAGTGAGGGAGGTCAAGGTCAATCCCCTGCCACTTACAAATCTTTGATATTTTGATGCCTTATTCCTATTTTACTGAAAAGGGCTTAAATTATGAAAATGTTTTTATTTTGATTTCAGCTGCAAACATTGTTAACTTGTGTGAAACAAAAACCAAAAAATGTAATAAATAAAAATAACAAATTATAATTGTTCAAATTTTGGCCCTTTGGTCGGTATGGATAGTTGTTTAATTGGCAATCATACCATATATATGTACCACATCATTGTATTCTTATATAGTAAAAAAAGTGAAGAAGATATTGTAGAAAGTTCTTTCCCTACAACAAGGGATAATTAGAATATAATTGGTAAAATGAAGTGCACCACCAATACCTACATATATATAATTACATTACATGTATGTTTCATTATAATACGTTATTTTGATTGGCTAACAGCAGTCTTACGTCATTCTGAAATTAACCTTCATTTCAAAATGAAATGTAACATTCATGACGAAGCGAGCTTCCACAATAAAGTGCACAGGTAAATAAATGAAAAACTTGATAGAAATCGTGTTTTCATGATCCTAACAAAAAATGTAATTATAAGTATTGAATGCTTGTTTAAGTAAATTTATAGGGTTGTAAAAGCGTTGACCGTGCGCACATTTTTAAAATGTAGCGCCTTGGTGCTTCATACAAAATGTACTTTGGTCAATGCTTTAATACCTCAATAAATTTACAAAAAGAAGCATTCAATTCTTAAACATTGTACTACATTTACAAAAAAATAGTTTTGTACACAAGTTTTGCATTGGAAATTTGTTGAAATTAATTTTAAAGCACCAAATGATTAGATTTTAATAAAAGCCATCATTAAACTTGAATAACTATGGTATGTTACTGTAAGGGCATTATGAGAATACTATATTTTTATACTTTCAGTGTGGATCTCGTGGTTTGGTGCTTTGTGTGCAAGCATTTTTATTGAAGCATTTAATTTTTGAAAGAGAATACTTTTCTCTGGAACTAGCAAGAAGGTATTTTTTTTACAGTCAGGATTCTACTTTGTCAACATTATCTCCTAATTACGCCACCTAATTTTTCAATCATGAAAATGGAAGCCATTGCAGGGATGACACTCTGTCAATTTAGTGCTTGAGAACCGATAGATTTATCTTCATAGCATCATTACGATCCTTTAGAAATTATGCATTTTTAAGATCCACTTGTAAAGTCTGTTGCCAAGTTGTTATAGTAAAAAAAATTGTTATTCTAACACACCTACTCTGTTGTTATGACTCATTAGAAAGGTTTTTTACTTGACCCACATATTTCATTTTTCAGTACTGTGAGTTTTTAATGGCATTATATCAACCTGTAGCCTAAATATATAAAAATAATAGAATCTATGAAGCTAGATGATGTATCAAATATTTTTGCTTTATACGTTTTCAAATCAAAATAGTCAACTCTGCCTGAACTTAAAAAGGTGTACTCTACTTTCCCTTTTCGATGAAATTATTGCCCATTTTTGTATGCCCGTTTACGGGACGTATTATGGTATACCGTTGTCTGTCCGTCTGTCCGTTGTCAACATGTCGGACAATAACTCAAAAACGCTTAAATTGCATGAAATTTTGGTGAATTGTTTATATCTATTGACGTGAGCTCCCTTTGATTTTTATAAATTTAGGATTTTACGTTTCTGAGTTATAGCTTTTGTTTTTCATTAAAAAAAAAGGGGGATTTTCCAGTTTTAGGACAATAACTCGAGCAGTGTTCATGAAACTTTGGTGAATTGTTTATATCTATTGATGTGAGCTCCCTTTTGATTTTTATAAATTTTAGATTTTATGTTTCTGAGTTATGGGGTTTTATTCATTTAAAAAGGGTGATTTTCCAGTTTTTGGACAATAATTAACTCAAAAGTTCTTTGATCTGTTTTCATGAAACTTTGGTGACTAGTTTATATCTATTAAAATAACCTCCCTTTACTTTTTAATAAATTTCTGATATTACATTGAGGAGTTATGGAACTTTATTCTTTGAAAAAGTGATGGGCGTATCATGCGCTCATGGCGCAGCTCTTTATTATGATTTTTATGCCCTGGCCGCAGAGGAAGGGGCATTAAGTGTTGCCCTTGTCCGTCTACGTCTGTACCTCTGTACATCCCGAAATTGGTTTCCTTCTCTAACTTTAGTTTGCCTCAACCAAATGTTATGAAACTTATACATAATGCTTATTACCACAAAACTCAGATCAAGTCTGAATTTGGATGGCATCACATTTACCGTTCTTGAGTTATCTCCCTTTATAACTATATATGCAAGCAGGGGCATCATCTGTGTCCCATGGACACATTCTCCATTCATTTCACAAAGGACTGTTGCCGGGGGCAGAGATGCAAATTAATGCTTTAAAAAGATCAATCTTTTATCTTTCTGAGGATTTTTTTTCAGCAGAATTTATGCTTATGCATAAAAAAAGATTCACATGTATTTGCACCTACCACAGTCGACTGTTTTGTGAAAATTTGTCTTTAATTAAAAGGTTATGTATCTCGAAGCTCCATACTATAATTTAAGTAAAAACATGTATATAAGATGCATAAAATCATAAATTATGCACCTACATTAAACTTTGAAAGCCCATAGAAACAGATGTAAACAATTCAAATATACCAACTTGGCATTATTTACCTTCTCTAATAAAGAGTTCCATTTTTGATTCAGCCATGCTGGATCTATGCGATCACTCTGGTTTTGGAGAGGGTGCAGAATACTAAGTTGAAGACATATCATGAAACTAATTATGTGTGTTTATGACTTGCAGAAACTTTCTACACCATTTTATTCATCAACTGCCAACTTTTGACATGTGATTTGCCCTCAAATTAAGAAAAGATTGGTCGAATAACCCTTTTATTTTAGATATACACTTGCATATAGTTCCTTTGTAAATCAAAATTTTAATGATGTACTATTTATGAATTAATTTAAGAAGTATTTGTACATCAAATGAATCAGTTGATAAGAATTTTGAAAGTATTAGATTAGTATCTTATACTTGTGTAAGTGATTGTTCAATGAAATTTGGGTCAACATGTATTAATATATCTTAAGTTGATTCCCACACTTTTTTGAAATGGTATTACTCCAATTCTTTCCATAGGCAAGTAAGAGTCATTATGATTATCAACTGTAATGATTTTCAAATAATTACACTCAAAGGTGTAAGTGTTAATTGGAAACAACCCCAGTCTTAATTCACCAAAGTTAATATCTCATGACCATGATGACCTGTTACATAATTAAATAGACACAGTTTATTACACACCTAACTGAATATATACTTTCTTGACCTCAATAGTATGCCTACAAATGTATTATTTTTTTGATCTACAAAACATTAAGATATTCTGTTAATTTTGCTAGCTAGCTGAATGATTAATCAGATGTGGGTTATTTTCAATGAAAAGATAAAAAATGAAAAAAATATGTATATATGTATATCATGTTTCATTTTGGTCTTTTGGAAAACGTTGTTTGTGCTATATTTAGACTCCTCTACAAAGAAATTTGTTTTACATGCACACGTATAAAAATTGTGGTTTTTATCCAACGCAATCATAGGTTTGAACGTTGTTTTCAATTTAGACTTGTTTATATCATGTATATATATACAAAATGCAAGCAAATTTTATTTCACTTTTAAAAACAGTGTCATTATCATCTGTCACATAAGTCAATAATCAAGTTCTAATTAATTAGTAAAAATTATCAGAAATTTGGTTGAAACAATAAACAAAATTGCATAACTCTTACTGGAGCATTTTCTGCCATAAAATTTATTTGTTTGTTCTACATTTATATCCCATTATATTGCTATTTAACAGTAATTGGAAATATCTCAGCATTAGGTATATTTGTTCATTTAATTTGAATACAGGAAATGTATTTTTCTTAATGATGAATGAACACCAGTTTAGATAAAAATAGATATTATATTTTTTATATTTTTGTTGTTGAGAAATTGGATTTTAATGCCTCTTTCTGGAAATTATTGAGCCAGTTATTATTAATGGCATATAAAAAGATATATTACTTGTTTGACGATTTCCCTTCCCATTCTTGTCAATACCATTAAATTGCAAATATTTATAAAAAAAAAATCTGACAGAGTCTAAAATTGAAATATCAATATTTATAACAATATTTGTATCAATATTGCAAAATTCCCTACCTTTGGACAATAACATAGCAATTTTACAGTAAGATTGGAAATGAAAAGAGAAAAAAATATTGAAAAAAGTATTGTCAGAAAGAATATCAGACTAGCTATGAATATGGCTGGATCACAACATCGATGATGCTTTGATTTTTGTTTAATTTCAACTGGGTATCAGTCTGTTTAATGTCTTTTTGAGAAAAATTTTACACACAAAACTTTCTGATTTCTTGTGCTTAATTATTTCCCTTATACATGTATGTATATACAATCTACCTATAATCATCGCAAACTTTATAAACTATTACTGAAAAGTAAAAATGTAATCTTAGAATTTTGGACAAAATGATAACATATGTTTGCTACCAGTTTTCTGTTTTATATATGTATATATAATCAATCAAAAAAGAATAAATGGGAAAAGAAGTTGCCGTCTTTAAAAAAAGAAAAGCAATACGTGAACCTAAGACCGCTGACTACCGGGTCATCAAGATTGTTGCTGAATTTTTGTTTGCTTCTGAATTAAAATAATTGACTGTGAATAGAAGATGATATAATGATGATCTTAAAACTCCTTTATTAAAGATATGCAGTTGTGTGTACATTCACAAGTCCGCTGAAAGTGTATATCCTCGTCTCATGGGTATTCTACAGGGAAACTTTGTTTGAAGAATATCTTATTTTCAGAAGTTTTATGAATACCTGAATATAATCTCAAAAGAACCAATTTATATAAAAAGATATGTAGATATAAAAAAGATACCAGGATTATCATGATGTACGCCAGACGTGAGTTAAGTCTACAAAAAATCAACAGTGATGCTCGAATGAAAAAATTTAAAAAGGCCAAATAAAGTACAATGTTAAGTAATCTATTCCTTGTGTAGAAAAGCCTAAATATTTCGAAAATGTCAAAGTTTATAATAGGACAGTGACTAAAAAAAGAAAACAATGGGGAAACAGCTAGAGGTTAGAATACTGTAAGTATTGGTGACCGTGCTTTAAAGTCACATGTCAAGCACTTGCTGCCGTGTTCTGAATTTAGAGAAGAAAAGCAAAATGCTCATTCACCAGCGAAACTAATATTGCATGCATGAGGTATTTGAACGCACGAAAAAGTAAATAAAAAACATACGCACTGACACTCAGGATAAGAATACGCATTTGCGTCATCACATATATTAATCTAATAGTTGAATTCGGATGTCAAACTACCTAACTCAAGTGTTTTGTCTCCGATTCATTGACATTTTAAATCCAGAATTTTAGTGAAAACAAACTGATAGTGTGCATGTGAACAGGGTGGTGTATAATGTGAATGAATCAAGACGTGAAGGATAGCTGGTCAACACAATAAATACAATTATCAAAACCGTATCATAGTACAAATATGTAGATGCTATAAGGTGGAACTATTAAAATAAAGAAACACAAATAGAATTAAAGTTTTATTATAAACATACCTTCTTGTTAGTAAACTAGTTGTCAGTAACTACGAGTACTCTCAGATCAGTACTAATTGTCTTTTTGTTGTTGGGATATACAAGTACCCAGCCAAGTCCACTCTGTGTTTTTGTTAGATGTATTTCTATTTGTATTCATCTGATGAGTTAAGCCTTTTTCAACTGATTTTTATAGTTTGTTCTAATGTTGTACTGTTACACTAGTACTGTCCCAGGTTAGGGGGAGGGTTGGGATCCCTCTAAATGTTTAACCCCACCACATTCTGTATGTATGTGAGTGTCCCAAGTCAGGAGCCTGTAATTCAGTGGTTGTCGTTTGTTGATGTGTTACATATTTGTTTTTCGTTCATTTTTTGTACATAAATTAGGCAGTTAGTTTTCTCGTTTGAATTGTTTTACATTTGTCATTTGGGGCCTTTTATAGCTGACTATGCAGCATGGGCTTTGCTCATTGTTGAAAGCCGTACGGTGATCTATAGTTGTTAATTTCTGTGTCATTTGATCTCTTGTGGAGAGTTGTCTCATTGGTAATCAAATCACATCTTTTTTATTTTTACCGAAAATTTAGAATATAATATCTATAAACACAAACGTCAAGTATTTACGAATGGACATTGTGTTGGTCAAATGAATCTCTTTTTAAAGTCTGACATTCCACTATATACAAAATATAAGCAAAGACTTATAAATCCATACTAAAACAGTATAAAATAATTAACATTATGATAGTAATTAAATTTTGTTATGATTACTGTAAATTATTATTACGTTTTTTTGTGAGATGCAAGGATTTAAAATCCTTGGGAATTGAGAATTTTCATTCAGGACTGTTTAAAATTTTAGATATTTAGCTAACTTTTGGTACGCATCCCTGATCATTGGTACTCAAAAGTTACATAAAATTTTCATAAATGTAATGACTGTTAAAAAGCACGTACATATTACAATTAATCATATTCTATTAAGAATAAATTCAGTCTCAGTTTAAACTTAAAAATGAATATTCTCTTAGTCTGGTAGTATCTATTAATGAAATTAGATATTTTTACGAAATATTCATTTTGATTATCTTTCTGCTTTCCGACCACTGTGTTTCCGACCATAGAGAAATATTTTTAAAAGAATATTGTTTTCTTAATTTTCTTCATGCTTTCCAACATTTTCTCATGCTATGATTGAAATACAAAATATCAAATGATAAACGTTCAGAAATAATCAGTTTATTCTGGGTCATTATTTATCAATAGACTATTCCCAGGTTTAATATCCAAATGCACAGCAGCACGCTGTATTAAATAGTACGCATACAACGAGTAGAGGGACCGTCTCAAAGCATGAGTTACCGTATATAATTGTGTTATCATTATAACATTCACATTATTAAAACCACATATGTTTTGTCAGAAGGCAAATAGTTTCTAACATATAAATGATTTTTTGAATGAAACCTAGTCTTTATTGTTTTACTTTCCAATCTACAATTGAACTTTGATTGTTGAAACATACAATGCCACGTGGTAGCCTATCCATAGAGGGTCGTATCAAAGACATAAATAACTACCTGTATAAATGATTGAAAAATTTCGAGACATTCTGAAAATCTTGATTCTGAGGGATATCGAGTGGCCCATAGACACTTCCAAAACTCGCCAATATATAAGCATGAACCCCTCAGGGGGTTCACGCAAAAAATCATGTGGATTTTTTTTTTTTTGATAATGTGGAGAGACAGAGAGATCAATCTCAAACAAACAAAAATTCAGAAAAATACTGTTTAATTTTAACCCCAGTAACAGTCTAAGGGAGGTAATTACAACCCTCCCATGTTATATGTTTCACAAAAGTTGATATTACTTGTTAAAAAGTATCCAATCTGAAATATTGTATTTATTGTAGAGATATTTCAATGACAAATACTTCTTATCTTGCAATCCTTTTAACATATAAGTATTTAGAAGATGTTTAATGACCAGGTCTTGTCGATTATTTTTCAATGATTCATAATCTTGGAATTTTCTTTACAGTGCCTTAAAACCAAATGAATTTGAGAGAAAACGTGCATTAATTGGTGCTATATGTGAGATGTTATGGGCAGCAGGTGAAAAGAAACGGTGCTGTATATGTCTATTACAAGAGGATAGGTGTTATGATCAAGATTATCGTGTTAGGGATGATGGGATAACTGAAAAGGTATGAATTATCTCCCCTAGCTTTAACATAGCAACAATTACAGTATCATATGATTATGAATATAACATGTTTCATATTTGTTAATGATACAGCAACTAAACAACACAAGTAAAGTAAAGAAAATATTCTGAATTTGATATTTGGTTAAGACGTGTATTGTTATAGACGAATGCTGATCTCTGTATGAATTTCTAATTTTATATTGTTTGGTTGCTGACTCAGAGACATACATGTATACTCCATATCTGCTTTTATTCTTATTTGTGATGTCGCAGTGTAAAAAATTGATTTTTTTGTCACCTCTCACCAAACTGGGTAAGTGACATTGGAACTACTACCCTAATGTCTTTTATCTTTTTATGGTGTGTGTCTTTATATGTTTTTATACCCCACGCAACGAGTTGCGGAGGGTATAATGTTTTTGACCCGTCCGTCCGTCAGTCCGTCCGTCAGTCCTGTTTCTTGTCATCGCAACTCCTCTCAAATCACACAACAGAATTTCACGAAACCTTTTTAGATAATAAGGACATGCTATGTAGTTGTGCATATCGACAGGAAATTACGATTCAATTCTTTTCTAGGAGTTACGCCTTTGAACTTCTTTACTTTAATGTACTACTGCAACAGTTTGTCATCGCAACTCCTCTCAAACCACACAACAGAATTTCATGAAACCTTTTCAGATAATAAGGACATACTACATAGATGTGCATATCGACAGGAAATTACGATTCAATTTTTTTCCAGGAGTTACGCCTTTGAACTTATTTGCCCAATAAACTACTGTAACCTTTTGTCATCGCAACTCCTCTCAAACCACACAACAGAATTTCATGAAACCTTTTCAGATAATAAGGACATACTACGTAGATGTGCATATCGACAGGAAATTACGATTCAATTTTTTTTCCAGGAGTTACGCCCCTTTGAACTTATTTGCCCAATATACTACTGCAACCTTTTGTCATCGCAACTCCTCTCAAACTACACAACAGAATTTCATGAAACCTTTTCAGATAATAAGGACATACTACGTAGATGTGCATATCGACAGGAAATTACAATTCAATTTTTTTTCCAGGAGTTACGCCCCTTTGAACTTATTTGCTTCAATGTACTTCTGCAACAGGTTGTCATCGCAACTCCTCTGAAACCACACAACAGAATTTCATGAAACTGTGTAGATAATAAGGACATACTATGTAGATGTGCATATTGACAGGAAATTATGATTCAATTTTTTTTTCTGATACAATTTTTTTTCTTACACTTATTTTGTTTCTCCAGTGACAATGTGGGGACGTGGGGTATGTGAGCGTGCTCACTAAGGTTCTTTCATTGCTGTAGCCTTGTTCTTTTGTTCTTTATCATGTTATGTTGTATGAGCACTAGTTCTTGTATCAAAATAATCTGTATAAAAAATCAGCACTTTTGGAGAAAAAAATCTTGAGAAAGTGATCCCCCTCCCCCATACACCTTTTTTTAAACAATATAATTGGTTATTTGGAGCATTAGAGGTATCCCTCTTCAGATTATAATTTCACTTGCATTGCTGAGTTGGAGAGTGTCTAATTTAACCAGGTTTAATACACCATTTTCTACATAAGGAAATGCCTGTACCAAGTCAGGATATGACAGTTGTTTTCCATTCGTTTGATGTGTTTGAGCTTTTAATTTTGCCATTTGATAAGGGACTTTCTGTTTTGAATTTCCCTTGGAGTTATGTAGTTTTGTTATTTTACTTTTTGCACACTGCAATATATACAGACTTGACAATAAACAAGTGGACACACCTTATAATAAGCTCTTGATCACTCTTGGTATGCCAGTGAGACAGCAACCCAACACAAATAACCAAAAGACATCTGTGAATAATCAGTGATGACACTAAATTCTTCACACAAGAAAGTGACTTGGGTCAGGCAAATCAAGTACATTAAAAAAAAAATCCTTTCTTTACCATGAAAATTCAATTAAATTTAGAAAGATTGGTAAGTAGATCAGTTATAATAATTATGAAGTTTTTTCTAGTAAGATTTCTGCAGAATGAGGGGGCAATAAACTAGAAATTATTTGAAGAAATCAGTTTTCCACTTTTTTCTGAAATGCCTGAATCAGCTGATAAGCTTTTTTGTATATCGTTAAATCATAAAAAGTAACACATTAGTTCAAGGTTTTTGTCTCGCCTGCGACAAAAGTCGCAGTATATGAGACATAGGTATTACTATCCAGCGGAGGTGGCATAAACTATTTGTATAAAGCTTTATATTTCAGAAGGTAGAAGACCTGGATGCTTCATACCTTGTATGCAGATACCTTATGTGACGAAGTTTCCGTCTGTCATATTCCCATTGGCCTTGACCTCATTTTCATGGTTCTGTGACTGCTTGAAAAAAAATTAGTTTTTTTGTCATGTGAATTTCTCACTTATTATGAGTAATAGGATAACTATATTTGGTATATGGGTTCCTTGCAACGTCTACATGTCCATCAGACAGGGTTGACCTGACCTCAACCTCAATTCATGGATCAGATGTCAAGGTTAAAGTTACGTGATTAGGTCCGTTTCTCAGATACTACAAGCAGCAGGTCAGCTATATGTGGTGTATGGAATGACTGTAAGGGGTACATGTCAGAATGGCAGGTTTCATCTGACCTTGACCTCATTTTCATGGTTCATTGGTCAATGTTAAGGTTTTTGTGTTTTGGTCTGTTTTTTAAGTACTGTAAGCAATAGGTCAACTATATTTGGTGTATGGAATGATTGTAAGGTGTACATTTCTGTCTAGCTGGTGTCATCTGACCTTGACCTCATTTTAATGGTTCATTGGTCAATGTTAAGTTTTTGTGTTTTGGTCTGTTTTTCTAATACTAATAGCAATAGGTCAACTATAATTGGTGTATGGAATGATTGTAAGGTGTACATGTCTGTCTAGCCAGTATTTCCATGGTTCATTGGTTAACATTATTTTTTTGTGTTTTGGTCTTTTTTTCAATTACCATAAGCAATGGGTCAACTTTATTTGGTGTATGGAATAATTGTAAGGTGTACATATTTGTGTGACAGTTTTTATCTGACCTTGACCTAATTTTCATGGATCTTCAAAAATGTTAAGTTTATGTGATACTTGTAGTAAAACCTTTAAGACTTTCAACATAAAATCCATGGTCAGTAAAACAAGTGAGACATTTCAGCATGTGCACTCTTGTTTTTAGAAGTTGTGGCCCTTTAACATGTCTGGTAGTACCTGAATGATTTGAAAATATTTTTAGTCCCTTAATAGCAGCATAATAAATATTGTAAATTAACCATAATATTTTTTTTATATTTTTTTTATTGTTTAATCAAGTTTTACATGTTTCTGTTGTATATTGAATGGTACTTGGTAAAATATTTTCCAACCAAAAAAAGTATTTTCGTAACATGCCCAGATGGGATGCTCAGAAAAAGACACCTGTATCTACCTTAATGAGTTTTGTTTGGTGCCAAGTGGCATTCATTGAGGACTTCTTATCAATCAGTTTCACAATAAGTAATTGTTAGGTTTTATATAGTGAATGAATAAAGACGATGTGCACAAAATTTTGACTTGAAACCATTGGACAATAATCTGATAATAGTGAATTGATCTAATGATATTGTGTCTTAGGGTAATAGGGTTCAAAGAGGGGTCCATTCTCCTACAACAGTGTTTGAAGGTACCTTTAAAATATACATAAAAACTGTCATACAGTTATTTCCTCTGCCCTTCTCAAACAACAATACTTGAAGATACCTTTAAAATATACATAAAAACTGTCATACAGGTATTTCCTCTGCCCTTCTCAAACAACAATGCTTGAAGATACCTTTAAAATATACATAAAAACTGTCATACGGGTATTTCCTCTGCCCTTCTCAAACAACAATGCTTGATGATACCTTTAAAATATACATAAAAACTGTCATACAGGTATTTCCTCTGCCCTTCTCACATTGTAAGATCATTTTAGTATTGTATTATGTTATTAACTCTCAATATCTTGACTTGGTGAGTGAGTTTGCTGTTGAAATGTTATAATTTTGTAAGGTCTTGTTTTGATTAATGCTTACTTCATATTATTTGAATGATAAGCTAAAGTTATGTTGACATGTCAAATCATTCATGAGCCATATTTTGAATACAACAGGAAAATAAAAAGTGAGAAAATAAATAACAAAAGTATAAATCACCATCTGCAATTTTAATTTATGATATATATATACTTTTTTTTGAAATTTCAGTTGTTTTTATATGAGTTCAAGAAATTCCAGGATCTTCAACTGTTTGTGAAAAGGAACGTTGAATTTGTGAGTAACATAATTGAATTATACATTTCTTGATTTCAAAAATCAGGCCAATTATAGTTAAATGTAATGCAGTGGTTTCCCCTTTGTTGTTGATGTGTTACAATTTCGTGTCTGTCTACACCATATCTGCTATAGCATATGATTATATATAATTATTAACAATGTAAAGGGTTTTATGGATAATAGGTATAGCCTTTTGTCCATTCATTGATTTTTGCATAGTTAAAATGTTAAAATATGGCCATTTTAATATTAACACTTGCATTATACACAAATGTACTATCAAAAATTACATACAGGCAAGACATATCTGTGTGTCAACTGTTTATGTACAAATGTATATTGGGAACAATTTTGGTTTCTAGAAAGTTGACTTTTTTAATCCCTGAAATAAATAGTCCTTGCTTAGTCATTGTTTTTTGGAGACATAGCAATCCTAGATTCTGTCGGTGTTGGCGGCTGAGGCGTGGGCGGCGTAAACATTTATGTTTAGTCTGTGGTTAAAGAATTTTAAGACATCAATAACTTTGTCAAACCTTCATGGAATTTTTATGAAATTTGGACAGATGGTTGTTTATGACCAAAAGACAGTAACCAGAGCTAAATTTAGAAAATATTTATTTTCATTTTTCTGTATTTTACTGATGAATGGACTTATTTTTTTTTTACAGTTTACAGATAGATTCAGTCTGGAGTTAAAGTTTGTTACACATCAATTACTTTTGTCAAAACTTCATGGAATTTTATGAAATTTTGGCAGAAGTTTATTTATGATTAAGAGATAATGTCTGAAGAAAACTTTTGAAAATATATTTTTTTCATTTTCAGTATTTTTCTGATAGATGATTTAGTTTTTTACATTTAACATTTACAGACAGTCTGGGATGAAATGTTTTTGACATGATAAATTTGTAAACCTTCATGGATTGTTATGAAAACTTGGACAGAAGCTAATCTCCAAGTCCAAGAAATAGCAATTAAAGAAAAAGTTTGATTTTTTTTTAAGTTCTGTATTTTACTGATAAATGGACTCACTTTTTAAGTCAACATTACACTTTTACACTGGCAGCAGCATTCAGAGGTGAAACCCCCTTACTATTTTTTTATTGATATACTTTTAAATTGCTTTAAACTAGTGACTTGGTGTTAGGAAAAAGTTGTTAGGATACTATCTCTTGAATATATTTGTTCTACACCAGCTAATTGTGAAATATTAACTTGATATCTTTCAGTTCCAGTCAGATGGGAGTAATGGATGTATATGTTTTCTTTATAGTTTAGCTTTATCTAGAACTATCTATAAGTAAGTCTGTGAATGTTAGTAATAAACACATCAGTATTCTGCACACACATATAAAAGAATAATACAGTTGACTCAAACATAACAAAAATATGCTTATCAATATCATGACTCATTTACACTAGCATGAGCTCTCTCATAGAGAAATAGTTCATATAGCTGAGGAATACAAATATTTTAGAGTAAATTGAACGGAATGTAAAAAAGGTGTTAGCAGCGTAGACAAAAGATAAAACAAGTTATCAATTGGAGATTGTTGGTTTAAAGTATTTAAAAACAGCTGTGGTAAAAGTAACCAACTATGCAAGACCCTAGTGTGTAGTCAAGGTTGTTTAAAATCCACAAAGTTCAAAGGAAAATATGTGTTCCCTACCACTGTTGTGTACACAGTGTATACGAGTCATTGTAAATAGATATAAGAAGATGTGGTATGAGTGCCAATGAGACAACTCTCCATCCAAGTCAAAATTTATAAATGTAAACCATTATAGGTCAAAGTACGGTCTTCAACACGGAGCCTAGGCTCACACCGAACAGTAAGCTATAAAGGGCCCCAAAAATTACTAGTGTAAAACCATTCAAACGGGAAAACCAACGGTCTAATCTATATAAAAACGAGAAACGAGAAACACTTATGAACCACATCAACAAACGACAACTACTGAACATCAGATTCCATCAGACTGCTTCTTTAAGCCTAGTTTCTAGTTGTGTTTGTATTTTAGTGTTGTGTATTATAGATTATTTATGTCATTTAATCTATTTTTAACCAGGAAAAAATTAAACATTGTCCTGTAATGATGTGTCGCTAAGAATTTACCTGCCTGTGGGCAAAGGGAGATAACTTAAATTATATAGCTAAGTGAGAGATTTCAATGTTGTAAAGAATGTATTAGTACAGACCTATAACTTTAACATTTTATAGAATAAAAGAAGATCTACAGTTTACAGAAGACAGTAAAGACAAACTGTTGACAGACAATGAGGAGTGTTCACAAGCTCTTATTAATTTGTTACTGACAGGACAGTCAGTCAAACATCTACACAATGGAAATATGGTGTATAATCAGTTTGGTAAAATGCTGGTAGGTCACATAACATTAACCACTTGATCTTATTAGCTGCATATGTCATTGTTTATTCACAAAGTCAACATATGTCAGTGTTTATACACACAAAGTCAACATATGTCATTGTTATACACATAGGTCACATATGTCATTGTTTATAAACACTTATTACATCAATACATTAATGGGGTGGTTTTCCCTTGATTTGGACTTTGTAAGCTTGTTATACAATTGGTTTCCAACAAAAGAGTATTTATGATAAGGGCAAATGAAAAAAAAATATAAATTATAAGAAAACTGTAAGATAATCAACAAAACCCAACAACAGACATACACCAAAGTAAGAATAAAGAGGTTACCATAAGTGATGATACAAGTGTCCACTCCATATTGACAGCCTTTACTTTTCAGTTCTCCAAGAGGATCAAAGATATTTGTTGTACATGCTTACAGACACCAATTACCCATAGTTAATGGAAACAAAATGTGGTCCTAAAGCTAAAATTATATGATATAATAAATAGTCTTTGTAATGCTACTGATTAACAACTATTATTCATGAGGTGTCAATTTTTCAGGAATTTTTAGTTTATCAAAACTTTGAATTACAGTATCAAACCAAGAAAAACATATACAAACAATGAGAATTTAGAATCAGTGAATAAAGGAATTGACAGTAAAATGTTCAGGTTTCTCAATGTTTTATTGCATTTAGCTGTACTGCTTTCTTAGAGGGAAAGAAAAAAACTAAATCAAAACTTAGAATGTATGTCACTTATATTAAATAAAGTACTATTTTTTATTGTACAGGATTTATCAGTAAGTAATTTTGCTTACAATCAAAGCTTATAGAAAGTTATATTTACTAATTACTTTCTATCTTACTTGTGATGAAACATAGGTGTTATTTTTCTGTCGTCCTCAGCACCATATATTAAGTTCTGAATAGAATTGTTTCAAGATAAATTCTTCTTGTTCATCAATAAACAGTATGCCTCTTCACCCATACATTACAAAGTTGTACAGTACATGATGCTCTAATGGCTCAAAAAGCATTGTAATGAATAGGTCATGCCTCACTTGACCTTGAATATTTTGATTGCTCAAATGGAAAATTTTCTGTTTAAAAGTGCTTATGAATAGTATGCATGATAAACCATAGATAGAAAAAAGTATTTTTGATAAGCCATTGATGTATAGTATGTTGTGGCATGATCATGTTGGCATAATGGTTTCAATGTGGATATAAGGCTTCACCCAATAAGTGATATTTCTGGCACTGGAAATCTTAGATTGATCAGATGTTAGTTATCTGATTAGGTGAGTTTGTTAGAGAAATCTTAGATTGATCAGATGTTATCTGATTAGGTGAGTTTGTTAGAGAATTCTTATTGACCAGATGTTATCTGATTAGGTGAGTTTGTTAGAGAATTCTTAACTTCCAATAAATATCTGTTCTTCTGTTGCAGTAGTATTCTTACATTTCAAGCAGAATATGAGGCTTCACCCCTTTTGTTGTGCTTCAGTTATTTTGTAGTTTTGCGTAATTGAAATGTTTAGTTTTTTTATTAGCAGAGTTCTTATACAAGACTATTGATATTTGGTACATTGTATAAGTGCTCATCAGCTTAAAGGAAAATGTAAAAAAGACGGCAATCAAAAACTATTATTCAAAGGAAAACAGGCAACACCATGGACAAAAGACAACAGTCTACAAAATACCACAAAGAAAACTAAAGATTAAGTACCATGAACAGGTAACATGAATCCCCACCAAAAACTGTGGTTAAAACCGAACCCTTCAAGCAATGCACTAGTGAATTGAATTTTAAAATTGTTCAAATGTTAATTTTTCTCATTTGATGCTTTGGTTTATAAGAGTATTTTTACTAAAGCATTTATATTAGGTTTGATGTTGCAGCAGCATCCCTTCATTTAACTTTTATTAATATACTGTTTTAAAATGCCCCAAGGCAGGCAAGACATATCTCTCTGCTTACAGTTGTATTATGAAGTAGATATCTGCCTAATTTCACATATTTAGAAATTTCCTATCCTCATGAAGTCAACCAGCTAACATTACAGTCAGCTTAACAAAGAACTATGATATAAAACTTTAATTGGCCACTCTTATGGCAGAACTAGGAAGTATTAGTTTTATTTTTTACTAATCTGAAAAATGAAATGATGATCTTTTAGAAATATAGTATAAACAAAAGCTTATTCATGACTTTTTAGCCAGCTATGAATGCATGAAATACGGTATGAGATTGTGTAAACTAGATACAATGAAAAGTGTGCCTTTTAGCTCACCTGGCCGAAGGGCCAAGTGAGCTTTTCTCATCACTTGGCGTCCGTCGTAGTCGTGTCGTTAACTTTTACAAAATCTTCTCCTCTGAAACTACTGGGCCAAATTTAACCAAACTTGGCCACAATCATCATTGGGGTATCTAGTTTAAAATTGTGTCCTGTGACCTGCCAAACCAACCAAGATGGCCGCCATGGCTAAAAATAGAACATAGGGTAAAATGTATATTTTATTATAACTCTGAAACAAAGCATTTAGAGCAAATCTGACATGGGGTAAAATTGTTTATTAGGTCAAGATCTATCTGCCCTGAAATTTTCAGATGAATCGGAGAACCTGTTGTTGGGTTGCTGCCACTAAATTGGTAATTTTAAGAAAATTTTGAAGCTTTTGGTTATTATCTTGAATATTATTATAGATAGAGATAAACTGTAAACAGCAATAATGTTCAGCAAAGTAAGATCTACAAATAAGTCAACTTGACCAAAATGGTCAGTTGACCCTTAAGGAGTTATTGCCCTTTATAGTCAATTTTAACCATTTTTGTAAATTTTGTAATCTTTTACAAAAATCTTCTCCTCTGAAACTACTGGGCCAAATTAACCAAACTTGGCCACAATCATCATTAGGGTATCTAGTTTAAAAATTGTGTCCTGTGACCTGCCAAACCAACCAAGATGGCCGCCATGGCTAAAAATAGAACATAGGGGTAAAATGTATATTTTGGCTTATAACTCTGAAACCAAAGCATTTAGAGCAAATCTGACATGGGGTAAAATTGTTTATTAGGTCAAGATCTATCTGCCCTGAAATTTTCAGATGAATCGGAGAACCTGTTGTTGGGTTGCTGCCACTAAATTGGTAATTTTAAGAAAATTTTGAAGCTTTTGGTTATTATCTTGAATATTATTATAGATAGAGATAAACTGTAAACAGCAATAATGTTCAGCAAAGTAAGATCTACAAATAAGTCAACTTGACCAAAATGGTCAGTTGACCCCTTATAGGAGTTATTGCCCTTTATAGTCAATTTTAACCATTTTTGTAAATTTTGTAATCTTTTACAAAAATCTTCTCCTCTGAAACTACAGGGCCAAATTTAACCAAACTTTGCCACAATCATCATTGGGGTATCTAGTTTAAAAATTTTGTCCTGTGACCTGCCAAACCAACCAAGATGGCCGCCATGGCTAAAAATAGAACATAGGGGTAAAATGTATATTTTGGCTTATAACTCTGAAACCAAAGCATTTAGAAACAAATCTGACAGGAGTAAATTGTTAATCAGGTCAAGATCTATCTGCCCTGAAATTTTCAGATGAATCGGAGATCCTGTTGTTGGGTTGCTGCCACTAAATTGGTAATTTTAAGAAAATTTTGAAGCGTTTGGTTATTATCTTGAATATTATTATAGATAGAGATAAACTGTAAACAGCAATAATGTTCAGCAAAGTAAGATCTACAAATAAGTCAACTTGACCAAAATGGTCAGTTGACCCCTTAAGGAGTTATTGCCCTTTATAGTCAATTTTTAACCATTTTTTGTAAATTTTTGTAATCTTTTACAAAAATCTTCTCCTCTGAAACTACTGAGACAAATTTAACCAAACTTGGCCACAATCATCATTAGGGTATCTAGTTTAAAAAATGTGTCCTGTGACCTAAACCAACCAAGATGGCCGCCATGGCTAAAAATAGAACATAGGGGTAAAATGTATATTTTGGCTTATAACTCTGAAACCAAAGCATTTAGAGCAAATCTGACATGGGGTAAAATTGTTTATTAGGTCAAGATCTATCTGCCCTGAAATTTTCAGATGAATCGGAGAACCTGTTGTTGGGTTGCTGCCACTAAATTGGTAATTTTAAGAAAATTTTGAAGCTTTTGGTTATTATCTTGAATATTATTATAGATAGAGATAAACTGTAAACAGCAATAATGTTCAGCAAAGTAAGATCTACAAATAAGTCAACTTGACCAAAATGGTCAGTTGACCCTATGAAGTTATTGCCCTTTATAGTCAATTTTAACCATTTTTGTAAATTTTGTAATCTTTTACAAAATCTTCTCCTCTGAAACTACAGGGCAAATTTAACCAAACTTGGCCACAATCATCATTAGGGTATCTAGTTTAAAAATTGTGTCCTGTGACCTGCCAAACCAACCAAGATGGCCGCCATGGCTAAAAATAGAACATAGGGTAAAATGTATATTTTGGCTTATAACTCTGAAACCAAAGCATTTAGAGCAAATCTGACAGGGTAAAATTGTTTATTAGGTCAAGATCTATCTGCCCTGAAATTTTCAGATGAATCGGAGAACCTGTTGTTGGGTTGCTGCCACTAAATTGGTAATTTTAAGAAAATTTTGAAGCTTTTGGTTATTAATTTAATGTGAAATTGTATTTCATAATATTTTCGGAGTTTTTTTTTAAAATAAATAAAAATAAAAAATATTAAATGAAATTTAATAAAAATAAAAAAATATTTGTTAATAAAGAAAACAACCAGTTTAAACAATAAGAACCTATAAAAGCAACCAAAATTAAAACTGAATGCCAAAAGGCCCAAATAACTAGAACAGAAAAGAATAAAAATCTTTTTTTTTTTTTTTTATTTACGAAAATAATCAAATTCGGAGGATAATAATAAATCATTTTAAAATTAAAAATAGTATTATTTGAAAGAAGATTGAAAGGATACTTTTTTTAAATTAAAATTGTTTAATTATAGGGGTTTCTTTGTTATTATGTTCAAAATTAGGAAAAAAAAAAATAAAAAAAAAACCAACAAAAAAGTCAACCTCTTTTTTCAGAATTTTCATCCTAGAAAAAGCAAAAATAAATTATAATTGATTTTGATTTTTAAATTATAACAAAAAAAATTAAAAGATAAATGTTATTTTTTTTTGAAAAAAAAAAATATTAAAATTTTTGTTAATTTTAAATAATTTATTTTTAAGTTTTTCCTATAATTTAAATTTTAAACTCCTAATAGAAATAAGCTATTATCTTGAATATTATTATAGATAGAGATAAATTTCTGTTAAACAGCAATAATGTTAGCAAATAAACCATAGATAGAAAAAGTATTTCAAAAGCCATTGACTATAGTATATTGTGGCATGATCAAGTTTGAACATGGTTTCAATGTGGATATAAGGCTTCACCCAATAAGTGATATTTCTGCACTGAAATCTTAGATTGGCAAATGTTAGTTAACTGATTAGGTGAGTTTGTTAGAGGTAATCTTAGATTGAAAGATGTTATCTGATTACGTGATAGTTAGAGAATTCTTATTGACCAGATGTTATCTGATTAGGTGAGTTTGTTTAGAATTCTTAACTTCCAATAAATATCTGTTCTTCTGTTGCAGTAGTATTCTTACATTTCAAGCAGAATATGAGGCTTCACCCTTTTGAATGCTTCAGTTATTTTGTAGTTTGTTAATTGAAATGTTTAGTTTTTATTAGCAGAGTTCTTATACAAGACTATTGATATTTGGTACATTGTATAAGTGCTCATCAGCTTAAAGGAAAATTAAAAAGGCAATCAAAAATTATTCCAAGAACAAGAACCATGGACAAAAGACAACAGTCTACAAAATACCACCAGAAAACTAAAGATTATACCTGAAAGAACATTAAGCCACACAACATGGGTAAAATAAATTAAGCAATACTGCAAATGAACAAATGGCTTCAGGTAAAATGAACATTTGTGATTGTTTTAGTATTTTTACTAAACCAATGATTTAGGTTTATTTGAAGGTAAAATTATTTATTAGATAATAACTATTCAAATTCTCAGCAGAAGAAACCTTTGTTCAGTTGTCATAATGTAATTTAGCAATTTTACATTTTGAAATTTCTATCCTATGAATTAATCAGCTAAATACACATTAACAAAGACTATGATAAAAATTAATGGCACTTTGACCAAAATGGATTACCTTAGATTTATTGAAACTTATACTAATTAACATTTGTAAATTTTTAGAAATATGTAAAAATATCTTAATACTGTCAAATTTAGCAAACTTGAACATCATTAAAATGTCTTGTGTAAGATTGGTCCATTACTGCAATAACCATGATGTTTGGTTAAAAATAATCTTATTTCAAAATTGAGTATTTTGTTATTACTTACAAAGATTAAGAAGAATATATGATAAAAGCAATTTGTCAAGTATCTGCCCTAAATGAATAAAAGACCTGTTGTTGCCCTAAATTATTAATTTTAAGTAACCAATTTTAGTATTTGGTTGTATTTCAATATTATATTCCGTAACGAAATCACAAATGTTCAAGAAAATTTGTAATATGCTAAATAATAATTTAATGGTCGTCCAACCATCCAAGAAAATCGCACCCATGCAATTAACAATTCAAAATTTTATTTATCTTTTCTCTTAACCAAGTCCTTCAAATTAACCAAATGGAGAAATTTATGGTTCATCTATTTTAAAAATTTTACGTGATAAAACCAAGTTGTCGGAGATGGAAAATGAACTTGTAAAATTAAGGGTTCGATTATAAAATGAATCAACCTTGAAAATCTTGGAGTAAAATGTTACCAGGTAAGATCTATCTCCTGAAACTTTAAAATCACTGAATATGTTGAAATTGCCACTAAAGTAATTTTAAGCAAATTTAATTATGTAAATTTCATATACATAATTAAATAACTAAACTTTAAAACATATAAAAGAGATAATTTAATAGTAAATTTCAAACTGGAACCTTAATTAAGCAAGTTTGCCCTTTGGTAAATTGAACATTTGGTAAATTTTTGGCTTAAACTTTATACAAATTAGAGCAAATAATTTGGAACAATATTATTGTAAGCTATCTCCTAAATTTTTAATGGACAAAAAATTATAAGTGACCATAAATTTTAAATAAAAATGTTAAAATTTTTTTTAGCTTATATTATATCAAAGCAGACAAACTTAAAAAAATTTTGATCAATTGTAAGATCTATAACCTCCAAATTTCAAATGATGTAGATCCGTGTTGGGTTGCTCCTTTATATTGAATTTTAAAATTTTAACATTTGTATTTTATCTAAATTTTTTAGAAAGATAAACAATAAGCAATAATGTTCAGCAAATAATGTAAATAGTCAATTGACAAAATGGTTTGGACCCCAAGATTATTCCCTTTATGTCAATTTTAACCATTTTTGTAAATTTTGTAACTTTTACAAAATCTTCTCCTCTGAAACTACTGGGCCAAATTTAACCAAACTTGGCCACAATCATCATTGGGGTATCTAGTTTAAAAATTGTGTCCGGTGACCTGCCAAACCAACCAAGATGGCCGCCATGGCTAAAAATAGAACATAGGGTAAAATGTATATTTTGGCTTATAACTCTGAAACCAAAGCATTTAGAGCAAATCTGACATGGGGTAAAATTGTTTATTAGGTCAAGATCTATCTGCCCTGAAATTTTCAGATGAATCGGAGAACCTGTTGTTGGGTTGCTGCCACTAAATTGGTAATTTTAAGAAAATTTTGAAGCTTTTGGTTATTATCTTGAATATTATTATAGATAGAGATAAACTGTAAACAGCAATAATGTTCAGCAAAGTAAGATCTACAAATAAGTCAACTTGACCAAAATGGTCAGTTGACCCCTTATAAGTTATTGCCCTTTATAGTCAATTTTAACCATTTTGTAAATTTTGTAATCTTTACAAAATCTTCTCCTCTGAAACTACTGGGCCAAATTTAACAAACTTGGCCACAATCATCATTGGGGTATCTAGTTTAAAAATTGTGTCCGGTGACCTGCCAAACCAACCAAGATGGCCACCATGGCTAAAAATAGAACATAGGGTAAAATGTATATTTTGGCTTATAACTCTGAAACCAAAGCATTTAGAGCAAATCTGACATGGGTAAAATTGTTTATTAGGTCAAGATCTATCTGCCCTGAAATTTTCAGATGAATCGGAGAACCTGTTGTTGGGTTGCTGCCACTAAATTGGTAATTTTAAGAAAATTTTGAAGCTTTTGGTTATTATCTTGAATATTATTATAGATAGAGATAAACTGTAAACAGCAATAATGTTCAGCAAAGTAAGATCTACAAATAAGTCAACTTGACCAAAATGGTCAGTTGACCCCTTAGGAGTTATTGCCTTTATAGTCAATTTTAACCATTTTTGTAAATTTTGTAATCTTTACAAAATCTTCTCCTCTGAAACTACTGGGCCAAATTTAACCAAACTTGGCCACAATCATCATTAGGGTATCTAGTTTAAAATTGTGTCCGGTGACCTGCCAAACCAACCAAGATGGCCGCCATGGCTAAAAATAGAACATAGGGGTAAAATGTATATTTTGGCTTATAACTCTGAAACCAAAGCATTTAGAGCAAATCTGACATGGGATAAAATTGTTTATTAGGTCAAGATCTATCTGCCTGAAATTTTCAGATGAATCGGAGAACCTGTTGTTGGGTTGCTGCCACTAAATTGGTAATTTTAAGAAAATTTTGAAGCTTTTGGTTATTATCTTGAATATTATTATAGATAGAGATAAACTGTAAACAGCAATAATGTTCAGCAAAGTAAGATCTACAAATAAGTCAACTTGACCAAAATGGTCAGTTGACCCCTTAAGGAGTTATTGCCCTTTATAGTCAATTTTAACCATTTTTGTAAATTTTGTAATCTTTACAAAATCTTCTCCTCTGAAACTACTAAGACAAAATTAACCAAACTTGTCCACAATCATCATTAGGGTATCTAGTTTAAAAATGTGTCCGATGACCCGCCCATGAACCAAGATGGCCGACATGGTTTAAAAATAGTACATAGGGTAAAATGCAGTTTTGGCTCATATCTCTGAAACCAAAGCATTTAGAGCAAATCTGACGAGGATAAAATTGTTCATTAGGTCAAGATCTATCTGCCTTAAATTTTCAGACCAATCAGGCAACACGTTGTTGGGTTGCTGCCCTGAATTAGTAATTTTAAGAAAATTTTGCAGCTTTTGGTTATTATCTTGAATATTATTATAGATAGAGATAAACTGTAAACAGCAATAATGTACAGCAAAGTAAGATCTACAAATAAGTCAACATGACCAAAATTGTCAATTGACCCCTGAAGGAGTTATTGCCCTTTATAGTCATTTTTACAATTTTCATAAATTTTGTAAATTTTTGTAAATTTTACAAAATATTTTCCACTGTAACTACTGGGCCAAGTTCATTATAGATAGAGATAATTGGAAGCATCAAGAATGTTCAGTAAAGTAAGATCTACAAACACATCACCATCACCAAAACACAATTTTGTCATGAATCCATCTGTGTCCTTTGTTTAATATGCACATAGACCAAGGTGAGCGACACAGGCTCTTTAGAGCCTCTAGTTTTCTATATGACACTTTATGATTGTGTATTCAATCTCCATTTTTGGTCCTTTGTAATAATTAAAAACACAAGTACAGATACAAATCATGCACAAATAAAATCAATAGTCTACACAAATATTTACAAAGGTCAGTCGCTAAAAATTATGAAATCACTCGAGGCACGAAATAAGTTCTGAACGGTCTGTGATGAGGTCGTCTGCTTTACATTAAATTATCATGAATTTATTATAATTGTCCTAATCCTTTTATCTATTGTAATTAATGAGTTTTAAATCTAGCGATTCATTTAATCTCGGCTTGGGTCATTTTAATTCGTTTCGTTTTTATCTCAGGTGAAAATGTTCAACACACTAACATTCCGCTTGAACGATCAACAAAGGTGTTAATTGGCGGTCACCATAAACATGTCATTTTAACTGTTATACAAACAAGTATGTTTACTCGGCTTTAATCTCTTTTGAAAATGATAGGTGACATAAGAAATACATCTGATTTGAATTTTTATCATTAGGTCTGCCTCTTTCGAAAATTCTTACTTTAAGTTCGAGACATCGGGTCAATTTACATTAATTTTACTTGACGGGACTATAAAATTTACTCGACTTAACCGAGTATTCGAATCAACCGAGTTCGACTCATCAGAGGTAATTATGCATTGATCAAACGGGAATTTTACGGGACCGAAATTACTTGACTCATCCGAGTTTTCAACACAACCGAGTTCGACACAACGAGGTTCGACTGTAAATCTTGATATAACTATCATTAAACATCATCTTGTGTAATGGACTTGTGCCATATTGCTTGTGATTTAACCATTATCTTTGGTGATCAGAGTTATCTATCTTTTATTCCAAAACTCTGCAGATAAAATATTATATATTTTCAATGATCAAAGTAATTGAATATTGATGAATTGAGGCCAAGTTTGTGAGTATGTGCTGCCTCTCTTACTGGATATAAAATGATCATTGCGTGTTGTGGATTCATTTATTTTATAGTGAGTACCAATTTTCGTGGATTGAGGAAAACTTGTATTGTCATTGATATATGATTTCCTGGTTTTGCAAAAGTCTACACACAAGTCTATAGAAAATTTGTAATTTGTTGAACATTAAAATTTTGGTTTACCCATACCAACAAATCCATGAAAATTGGTAACCCATGAATAATAAAGATTCCACAGTATATCTGTTCCTTTATCTATCTTCACATTCTAACCCCAATGCTTCCTTCCTACACCAGGAATGGAAAGGATTGTATTTGATGGCACTTTCTCTTTTTATTTTACATAATACCATTTTAAGTTCTTATAAAATTTTATCAGGAGATGGAATGTATGTCCCCTTGTAAACTTTTCAAAAGGGCCAATATGTCAAAATATATTACCCTCCCTTGGAAGTTTCTTTTTGGGGTAGTAAAAACTCTCTACCCCTTCTCCTGGGCTGCTCATTTTGCAGAACATATGATATACCATCTTAAATATGCTTGAAATATTTGCCACTGAATCTTAAGCAAGCAAGAGTCAGTTATCGTACTTAATATTCCATATACAAGAAGTTAAATGATACTTTAAACTTTTAGATGGGTTATAAAATGAGGTATATCAATTTTGATTATACGAGGATTTTACAACTTGAACCACATTAATTTTGTTTGTGTTGCTTTGGTGGTTGTTTCGACAGTGCTTTAAACGGTTCTTGGACTTCATCTTCTATAGCACATATACATGCATCAATAGAGTTTTAAAAGCACTAATTAATTCTCTTAAAGCTTTCTTATAACTTCCTCAATTTTTAATGGACAGGTTCATTATATTGGTGAAATCATTAATATTTCTTACATAAAATTCTATTTAAATTGCACTTTTAGCTTATCATTATCATCAAATCAGGACAATAGCTATAAAAATAAGTTTTGAACACAGTTTGATAATAAGCTTTAACCTTGCTTATTTATATTTATGTATTAGTTCTAGCATGGTAGATACATTTTATTATTTTATTATTTTTATATTGAAAACATTAGATTTTTACTATACAGTCCTGGTTTTTATGATCATTAGATAAAAATGATGAGTACAATATAGTTGTTGCTTTATCTGTTAGACAGTCCAAATGAGTTAAAAGGCTTCAAGAGATAACAATTCATAAATAATTTTATATTGTGATAACTAATACCAAACATAGAAAATGAGAATAAAACCATGATGTTAAGAGAGGGATGTGTTTATTTCTCTCTAAATATCATTCCCTATTTTACAAATAACTATAAGTTGAAATATGATTTTCATCTGCAAAATTGAAATATAAGAATTGATGAGACTTTATGATAAAAGCATAATAACAAATACATCTATTGCCTATAGTCATCAAAATATATTCTATTTTCATCAGTGCAGACGTTATTCCCAATAACAATTTGAAATTGATAAAATTACTGCATTCTCAACTTGATTAGTGTTTACTCTAAAGAACATGTCATTTCTAAATACAGATAAGGGTCTACTACATTCCAAAACTCCAATATATCCTTTTTATAGCCAACTATACGGTATGGGTTTGTCTCATTGTTGAAGGTCGTACAGTTGCCTATAATTCCTTACATCCACTTCATTTGAACTTTGGTGGATAGTTGTCTCATTGGCAATCATACCTGTTCTCCTTATCTTTATAAAGATTTACATATAAGGTATAAAGATTTCTGTGTTTTAAAATTTATATATATATAAAAAAAAGTAAACAGTACGATCATACAATCTATTCTGTGTAAAGGTTGAAAATTTCTATTTTCATTTGTAGATGAAACCTTTGAAAGGTATAAAACAAAGAAGTCATGTAGGATTTTTATTTTGGGACAAAACTGAAGATTCTGATGCAAAAACTGAGGTATATTTAATGAATTGCTTGAAACTGTGTTACATTCTTATCTATATATTTTAGTTTGTATGTGTTAATGCTCAGTTTTAGTACAAAAGAGGAGGGGCTAATATTTATAAGGGTTCATACTAACAAAATTGCATAAAACTATGTAACATTTTTATCTTTATATTTTAATTTGTATGTGTAAGATGCTCAGTTTTACTATAAAAAGGGGGGCTGGTATTTACAAGACTTCATTTTAACAAAATTCTAATTGAAAGCTACAAATAGGAACATACATTCTGAGATGTATGGTTCTAAACTGAAGATTTCATAAACAGACAAAGTGTATTGCTTATTGTGAAATAATCTTTATCACATTACTGTGTTCTTAAAAAAAAAAAAAATTGTTTCAGGTTGGTAGCATGTTAAAGACTCCAAAGTATCCAATGTGGATAACAAACATCAATGGACAGATTGGCCTTTTGTTCAGTATTAACCTAGATCTAGTCAGTGATTGGAGGATAGAAAACAGATTTGTTTTATATTACTATACTGGCTTGCCAAACCATCCAAAATGTTTTCTAAATATTGGTAATTGTTGTTTTACCACAGTAGATTGCCCTGTCATGGAGAATTTATTAATTTGAACAATTTGAACAAGTGTTTAATATTCAAAATGTTTGCTAACAAACTTGAGATTAATGATATATTTGCAAACCTCTTTAAGAATAATAACTATATTTCCTTCACCACAAATACTTAAAAAAAAGTGACTATTTTTTAAATCATGTGAACAGAGCAAAATGGTTGATCAGCCCAGTTGCTTGCAATAATGGCCAACATTGCTAAAAGATTTATAAACGATGCCAAATAACAATTCTTCAATAGCATGTAAAACCCACTTGCTTTGTTCTTTGGTCTGTGGATAGTGGTCTCATTGGCAACCACACCTCATCTCCGTATTTCTTTATAGTTTTAAACGTATGTTTAATTAGGGTTTTATAAAAATAAGATGTGGTATGATTGCCAATGAGACAATCTCCCAAGAGACCAAATGACACAGAAATTAACAACTATAGGTCACAGTATGGCCTTCAACAATGAGCAAAGACCACAAATTTTGCACTGAACATGAAAATGTGATATTTGGAGCAGGTCAAGGCAGATTTTAGATCGTTATTGTTTTACAATTGCAAATGGAAACAAAGAAAATATGAATGTCGTGTATTTTACTGTTAACTCTTACACAAAAATCAAAATATGCCTTCTGTATTGTCATTCATATTTTAAAGGAATTTGCATTAACCTTTTATATTCAAGGTAGTTAGAATATTCATATTTTAATTTCTTAGATATCTTCTTTTTTCTGTGATTTTTAGAAACTCGACATGGACGTAGAATACATGGTAGGACAAACTTAGTAAGACAGAACGAAGAAGGAAAAATTCCTCAGCTAGATCAGTGTATTATGACAAAGTAAGTAAATGGATAGATGGACAGGGAAAAATTGACACTATATCAAAACTTTTGTATGAACTGTGTGTTCAAATGTAAACTGTAAATTCTGAAATTATTGGTTTTTAAAGCAATTGCTTTCATACTATCGCATATAGCCATCTTTGTGACCCAGAATGATCATGTGATCAAGATCGATCATGCCAAAGTTTTTGAGCAGCTAAAACTGATTCCTTGTCTGTCATTCAAAAAATCCTCTGTATGTTTTCTAATGGAATACATTAATCATTTGTGTTAATTGAAACAGTTGAAAAACAACAGTGGGTTTGTGAAGTTTCAACATATGTTCTTGTAGATGTATTTTGTATTTAAGAGGACAACCGTTTGACTTATCAAAGAACGTAGAAGGCCGAGTGAGAAAGTGCATTTTGAAAAATGACGCTATCAGCGGCATGTTTTCGATACCATTGACCAGAGCTTCGAAGTCGATTATATTTCCGCCTACCGCACTCGGTTTCATATTTACTATTTTACACAAACTCCGTACAGTTCCGTTCCGAACTATTTACATACTAACTGGAATCTGCTTGTATTACACTACACTCGAACAAAGTGTTGTAGTCGGACGGGAACCAGTTTACATACTTTATTTTATTAACAAAAAAATCTTGACCTGTCCATAGAAAGGCTTGTATAGTCCATGGTTTTATTTTCCAACATTGGACCTTCCAGAGGGGTGCGGATTATAGAGTACAATAAGCAAGAAATAAGAGAACAAGTTCAATTTCAGGCGAGGTGGTTGTTTACGTTCCGCCATCTTTGTTATTGATATTGTAGAGGCGCTCTCATCATTTTCAAACTAATAATTTTAACTCATCCATATTAATAAGTTATTTCTATTCAGTATCAAATAAATACTGATAAATTTAAAACTAAACCTTTCATTACAAATTTCTCGTTTCTTTTCAATGCATTGGTTGAAATAAACTGGTATCTGCTTGATTGAACCGATACAAACATAGTAAAAAGACAACCGTAAACCAGCTTAGAATTTGTAAACTACAAACGTAATCGGTTATTGTTCATTCCGTTTTGGTGTTTCATACAGACTAATATGGTTTGTATTAGCTTAAGACCCTTCAAACATTAATGTGATAGGTATATTAAAGACTGTTTTACAAAAGGATGGAACTGTTTTACTTTCAAAGTCGTATTATAGTGATATCTGTCATGTATGGATTTCGACTCTCACCGGTTAATTTCTTCTTTTACACGTGCCGTTTAAACTTCCTGTTTAAACATACACAAGTTTCTAAATTGTTTTTTAAGTGAATTAAACTTATTTTAACAATCATGAAGCGTTCTAGAATCATTTACAAGCAGTTTCAGCTTCCGTTTGATGATGGAAAACAGGTTTTCCCAAGAAAATACCGCTACGATCGCACAGGATTTGAAATTACGGAGTTTCATACACCTTATCCATGCTAATCCCGGCTGACCCGGCGCTTGAACTTTTGACATACAACAATCACTTTTCCATTGTGGCGTCAGATATTTTGTTTTATGACGTCAAAATTTTACGGGAACCTGTGTGATATCCAGTAATGGCAGACAAATAGCGATAAGGTGTATTAAACCTTTTCTAACGGTAACAAAAGTTTTTACCTGAAATTTCGTGGAGAGAAGGGGTTTGGACTATGTACCTTGAACGATCAACAAAGGTGTTAATTGGCGGTCACCATAAACATGTCATTTTAACTGTTATACAAACAAGTATGTTTACTCGGCTTTAATCTCTTTTGAAAATGATAGGTGACATAAGAAATACATCTGATTTGAATTTTTATCATTAGGTCTGCCTCTTTCGAAAATTCTTACTTTGAAGTTCGAGACATCGGGTCAATTTACATTAATTTTACTTGACGGGACTATAAAATTTACTCGACTTAACCGAGTATTCGAATCAACCGAGTTCGACTCATCAGAGGTAATTATGCATTGATCAAACGGGAATTTTACGGGACCGAAATTACTTGACTCATCCGAGTTTTCAACACAACCGAGTTCGACACAACGAGGTTCGACTGTAAATCTTGATATAACTATCATTAAACATCATCTTGTGTAATGGACTTGTGCCATATTGCTTGTGATTTAACCATTATCTTTGGTGATCAGAGTTATCTATCTTTTATTCCAAAACTCTGCAGATAAAATATTATATATTTTCAATGATCAAAGTAATTGAATATTGATGAATTGAGGCCAAGTTTGTGAGTATGTGCTGCCCTCTCTTACTGGATATAAAATGATCATTGCGTGTTGTGGATTCATTTATTTTATAGTGAGTACCAATTTTCGTGGATTGAGGAAAACTTGTATTGTCATTGATATATGATTTCCTGGTTTTGCAAAAGTCTACACACAAGTCTATAGAAAATTTGTAATTTGTTGAACATTAAAATTTTGGTTTACCCATACCAACAAATCCATGAAAATTGGTAACCCATGAATAATAAAGATTCCACAGTATATCTGTTCCTTTATCTATCTTCACATTCTAACCCCAATGCTTCCTTCCTACACCAGGAATGGAAAGGATTGTATTTGATGGCACTTTCTCTTTTTATTTTACATAATACCATTTTAAGTTCTTATAAAATTTTATCAGGAGATGGAATGTATGTCCCCTTGTAAACTTTTCAAAAGGGCCAATATGTCAAAATATATTACCCTCCTTGAAGTTTCTTTTTGGGGTAGTAAAAACTCTCTACCCCTTCTCCTGGGCTGCTCATTTTGCAGAACATATGATATACCATCTTAAATATGCTTGAAATATTTGCCACTGAATCTTAAGCAAGCAAGAGTCAGTTATCGTACTTAATATTCCATATACAAGAAGTTAAATGATACTTTAAACTTTTAGATGGGTTATAAAATGAGGTATATCAATTTTGATTATACGAGGATTTTTACAACTTGAACCACATTAATTTTGTTTGTGTTGCTTTGGTGGTTGTTTCGGTACAGTGCTTTAAACGGTTCTTGGACTTCATCTTCTATAGCACATATACATGCATCAATAGAGTTTTTAAAAGCACTAATTAATTCTCTTAAAGCTTTCTTATAACTTCCTCAATTTTTTAATGGACAGGTTCATTATATTGGTGAAATCATTAATATTTCTTACATAAAATTCTATTTAAATTGCACTTTTAGCTTATCATTATCATCAAATCAGGACAATAGCTATAAAAATAAGTTTTGAACACAGTTTGATAATAAGCTTTAACCTTGCTTATTTATATTTATGTATTAGTTCTAGCATGGTAGATACATTTTATTATTTTATTATTTTTATATTGAAAACATTAGATTTTTACTATACAGTCCTGGTTTTTATGATCATTAGATAAAAATGATGAGTACAATATAGTTGTTGCTTTATCTGTTAGACAGTCCAAATGAGTTAAAAGGCTTCAAGAGATAACAATTCATAAATAATTTTATATTGTGATAACTAATACCAAACATAGAAAATGAGAATAAAACCATGATGTTAAGAGAGGGATGTGTTTATTTCTCTCTAAATATCATTCCCTATTTTACAAATAACTATAAGTTGAAATATGATTTTCATCTGCAAAATTGAAATATAAAATTGATGAGACTTTATGATAAAAGCATAATAACAAATACATCTATTGCCTATAGTCATCAAAATATATTCTATTTTCATCAGTGCAGACGTTATTCCCAATAACAATTTGAAATTGATAAAATTACTGCATTCTCAACTTGATTAGTGTTTACTCTAAAGAACATGTCATTTCTAAATACAGATAAGGGTCTACTACATTCCAAAACTCCAATATATCCTTTTATAGCCAACTATACGGTATGGGTTTGTCTCATTGTTGAAGGTCGTACAGTTGCCTATAATTCCTTACATCCACTTCATTTGAACTTTGGTGGATAGTTGTCTCATTGGCAATCATACCTGTTCTCCTTATCTTTATAAAGATTTACATATAAGGTATAAAGATTTCTGTGTTTTAAAATTTATATATATATAAAAAAAAGTAAAACGAGTACGATCATACAATCTATTCTGTGTAAAGGTTGAAAATTTCTATTTTCATTTGTAGATGAAACCTTTGAAAGGTATAAAACAAAGAAGTCATGTAGGATTTTTATTTTGGGACAAAACTGAAGATTCTGATGCAAAAACTGAGGTATATTTAATGAATTGCTTGAAACTGTGTTACATTCTTATCTATATATTTTAGTTTGTATGTGTTAATGCTCAGTTTTAGTACAAAAGAGGGAGGGGGGCTAATATTTATAAGGGTTCATACTAACAAAATTGCATAAAACTATGTAACATTTTTATTTTTATATTTTAATTTGTATGTGTAAGATGCTCAGTTTTACTATAAAAAGGGGGGCTGGTATTTACAAGACTTCATTTTAACAAAATTCTAATTGAAAGCTACAAATAGGAACATACATTCTGAGATGTATGGTTCTAAACTGAAGATTTCATAAACAGACAAAGTGTATTGCTTATTGTGAAATAATCTTTATCACATTACTGTGTTCTTAAAAAAAAAAAAAAAATTGTTTCAGGTTGGTAGCATGTTAAAGACTCCAAAGTATCCAATGTGGATAACAAACATCAATGGACAGATTGGCCTTTTGTTCAGTATTAACCTAGATCTAGTCAGTGATTGGAGGATAGAAAATAGATTTGTTTTATATTACTATACTGGCTTGCCAAACCATCCAAAATGTTTTCTAAATATTGGTAATTGTTGTTTTACCACAGTAGATTGCCCTGTCATGGAGAATTTATTAATTTGAACAATTTGAACAAGTGTTTAATATTCAAAATGTTTGCTAACAAACTTGAGATTAATGATATATTTGCAAACCTCTTTAAGAATAATAACTATATTTCCCTTCACCACAAATACTTAAAAAAAAAAAAGTGACTATTTTTTTTAAATCATGTGAACAGAGCAAAATGGTTGATCAGCCCAGTTGCTTGCAATAATGGCCAACATTGCTAAAAGATTTATAAACGATGCCAAATAACAATTCTTCAATAGCATGTAAAACCCACTTGCTTTGTTCTTTGGTCTGTGGATAGTGGTCTCATTGGCAACCACACCTCATCTCCGTATTTCTTTATAGTTTTAAAACGTATGTTTAATTAGGGTTTTATAAAAATAAGATGTGGTATGATTGCCAATGAGACAATTCTCCACAAGAGACCAAATGACACAGAAATTAACAACTATAGGTCACAGTATGGCCTTCAACAATGAGCAAAGACCACAAATTTTGCACTGAACATGAAAATGTGATATTTGGAGCAGGTCAAGGCAGATTTTAGATCGTTATTGTTTTACAATTGCAAATGGAAACAAAGAAAATATGAATGTCGTGTATTTTACTGTTAACTCTTACACAAAAATCAAAATATGCCTTCTGTATTGTCATTCATATTTTAAAGGAATTTGCATTAACCTTTTATATTCAAGGTAGTTAGAATATTCATATTTTAATTTCTTAGATATCTTCTTTTTTCTGTGATTTTTAGAAACTCGACATGGACGTAGAATACATGGTAGGACAAACTTAGTAAGACAGAACGAAGAAGGAAAAATTCCTCAGCTAGATCAGTGTATTATGACAAAGTAAGTAAATGGATAGATGGACAGGGAAAAATTGACACTATATCAAAACTTTTGTATGAACTGTGTGTTCAAATGTAAACTGTAAATTCTGAAATTATTGGTTTTTAAAGCAATTGCTTTCATACTATCGCATATAGCCATCTTTGTGACCCAGAATGATCATGTGATCAAGATCGATCATGCCAAAGTTTTTGAGCAGCTAAAACTGATTCCTTGTCTGTCATTCAAAAAATCCTCTGTATGTTTTCTAATGGAATACATTAATCATTTGTGTTAATTGAAACAGTTGAAAAACAACAGTGGGTTTGTGAAGTTTCAACATATGTTCTTGTAGATGTATTTTTGTATTTAAGAGGACAACCGTTTGACTTATCAAAGAACGTAGAAGGCCGAGTGAGAAAGTGCATTTTTGAAAAATGACGCTATCAGCGGCATGTTTTCGATACCATTGACCAGAGCTTACGGAAGTCGATTATATTTCCGCCTACCGCACTCGGTTTCATATTTACTATTTTACACAAACTCCGTACAGTTCCGTTCCGGAACTATTTACATACTAACTGGAATCTGCTTGTATTACGCTACACTCGAACAAAGTGTTGTAGTCGGACGGGAACCAGTTTACATACTTTATTTTATTAACAAAAAAAAATCTTGACCTGTCCATAGAAAGGCTTGTATAGTCCGCGGTTTTATTTTCCAACATTGGACCTTCCAGAGGGGTGCGGATTATAGAGTACAATAAGCAAGAAATAAGAGAACAAGTTCAATTTCGGCGAGGTGGTTGTTTACGTTCCGCCATCTTTGTTATTGATATTGTAGAGGGCGCTCTCATCATTTTTCAAACTAATAATTTTAACTCATCCATATTAATAAGTTATTTCTATTCAGTATCAAATAAATACTGATAAATTTAAAAACTAAACCTTTCATTACAAATTTCTCGTTTCTTTTCAATGCATTGGTTGAAATAAACTGGTATCTGCTTGATTGAACCGATACAAACATAGTAAAAAAGACAACCGTAAACCAGCTTAGAATTTGTAAACTACAAAACGTAATCGGTTATTGTTCATTCCGTTTTGGTGTTTCATACAGACTAATATGGTTTGTATTAGCTTAAGACCCTTCAAACATTAATGTGATAGGTATATTAAAGACTGTTTTACAAAAGGATGGAACTGTTTTACTTTCAAAGTCGTATTATAGTGATATCTGTCATGTACAGTTTCGACTCTCACCGGTTAATTTCTTCTTTTACGTGCCGTTTAAACTTCCTGTTTAAACATACACAAGTTTCTAAATTGTTTTTTAAGTGAATTAAACTTATTTTAACAATCATGAAGCGTTCTAGAATCATTTACAAGCAGTTTCAGCTTCCGTTTGATGATGGAAAACAGGTTTTCCCAAGAAAATACCGCTTACGATCGCACAGGATTTGAAATTACCGGAGTTTCATACACCTTATCCATGCTAATCCCGGCTGACCCGGCCGCTTGAACTTTTGACGCATACAACAATCACTTTTCCATTGTGGCGTCAGATATTTTGTTTTATGACGTCAAAATTTTACGGGAACCTGTGTGATATCCAGTAATGGCAGACAAATAGCGATAAGGTGTATTAAACCTTTTCTAACGGTAACAAAAAGTTTTTTTACCTGAAATTTCGTGGAGAGAAGGGGGTTTGGACTATGTACCAGTGCGAACTATACAAGCCTTTCTACGGTATTTATTTGTCAAAAAAAAAAAAACAGCTAGTAGTCAATGGATACTAAAGATCATTCAGGTAATCTTGACCTATTCATTTGTACTAAAAAATGTTAAACTAATTACGGTATGTGAAAATCAGGACTTGCATAAAAAATATCCCAATATTAGAGACAGTGGCATCATTTTTCCTCAGAGATTTCAGCTCTTTGATTTATACCTGCGATTTCCTTCTGGTGACGTTTCATCAAAATATTGAACATGTCAGTTGTTGATTTATATTGAAAATTTGACTGAATTATACCTTATACGAATTAATGTTATTTAATTCGTGTTTCTTTTTTGAAAGAGGTCAAGTTGCTCTTGTTCATTCATAAAATCTTCATTCATAAAATTATCGTAAAATCACTACACACGTTATAGTAATGAAAAAATCAAGATCTTGAGACAATGTCAAATGTAATAATGACCCTACACAATGCATGACCATCATCTTTTCATTTGATGGTTTAAAAATAGATCTCTCATAGCATTGTTTTGGCCTATTATGAACCATTTTGTTATAATTTCTTTAACATTGTATTGTGATTTTGACCTTTTATGAACTCTTTTATTATGATATTACATTATTTTTCAGATGGTTTGGTGCTGCTGTTAACTGGAATGGTACACCATACTTCTATTGAACTGGAATGGTACACCATACTTCTATTGAACTGGAATGGTACACCATACTTCTATGGAACTGGAATGGTACACCATACTTCTATTGAACTGGAATGAAACACCATTCTTCTGTGAAAAAAAAAATAACTCAATAATAAGTGTCTTATAATAAACTCTTCTTGTTACTTCATGACTTTCAAATTGATCATGTTGAATTTTACATAGGCTTCATGTTGTTAAACAGAAAACATTCTTTTTGCATTTCTATTTTAATTTGTCTTGTCTTGATAAATGCATGTGTCTCAAACCTAGCTATGAGAATTACTTTTCTGACAAGGGATGGATTGAGGCAACACCTAATGTAGTTTCCTGATAAAGTCCATTTCAGAATCAGTACAGACTGATGATAAAAGAAGAGTGTGAACAAATGTACTTTAACTTAACATATATTAAAAAAAAATCAATGCCCATGCATGCTGGATGATTTCTTAATAAAAAAAGTTAGCATTAGAAGAAATGTTCTGACAAATTCTAATTTGGTATTTGTGTTTTGTCTATGACAGCTTTTGGTTGACAAGTTTTTACTCTTGTCAAACATCTGAACTTTTAAACAGTTATTTTAGTTAAATGATACCCTCTCATTAGAAGCTAAGGTAAGGGCTATTTTAAATACAGAGAACCTAACATATTGTAAGTGAATTTTGAAGTAATTTCATTTTTCAGTTTCTGATAAAATGTAGTTTAAGCAGTTAAATGACAGGCGATTTGATTGTTGTTTTCATTTTTGGTAGGGCAACCAGGACATCTGTGTAAACTGTGTTTATTGGACTGGTAAAATTTAAAACTAATTCAGATTGATCAATGCCCAGTTTCCAATTTCTGTTCTACTTTTCAAAATAAAATGCAGTTGAGGAAAAGGGGGAATCTTTAATCATATCCATGTCCAATGCAAAGTGTTTACTAGGAAGTTCCTGATTTATATTAGATCTATGCATGAATTACTTCAAATGAAGGATTAACAAAATGTTATGTCTGAAAAGAGGGGGAAATATGTTAACATGGCCCAAATATTTTGAAAACTGATGCTGGCTATTTTTCTGGTGACAACTTTTCAGAGGGTAGCGCAGTCTCTGGGAACAGTTTTTATCATAAAAATAAAGAATTTCACTTAATAGTTATATTGATGATTTCAAGTGCCTTCCAACTAAATCTCACCTATTTCTGTCCAATTTTATGTTTTTCATTTAAGTAGTTTCAGATTGTTGACTTGATACCATGAATGAGTACCATTTTTTTCATTTCACTTAATAAGTTGTCTGTATTAATCTGTCAACATGAAATGTTTACAAAATATTAAAATAGAAAATTCATTTAGAGTTTTACAGTTTTAAGCTATTTTTGTTCTAAAAGTTACAGGACTTCATACATGGATGGAAAAAAAACTCATTTCCTCCCAATTTCATGAAACAGTAAATATTATTGTAAACTGACATTGTGTACATTGTTTGTTTTCCTGAGAATTTTGAATCAGTTGTTAAGTTTGAGACATGGTTAGATAACTGACCAGAAATTGTTTTTGCTTTATTTACAGAGTGCAATTACTTAATATTTATACTGATTTTGTTACATTGTAAAGGAGTTGTGTGCTCTCCTCTTTTTATCTTGTTAATATTTCATTATTATTATTATATTATATAGCTGTGGATCCATTTAATGGAGTTGTAGAAGATGAACAGTAATGATATTTGTGACTTTGAAACCACTTTGACAAAATGTAATAATGTGTAACGTTTTATATACAAACATGTTATATTCAAAAGCAAGTATATATGTAATTTGTACTTAACTGTACTGTACTTTTACTAGAGCTGTCTGAAAAAGTCCCAATTTTACATGAATATTCTTTACTAATAATTTAATTTGTACTGAACAGTAATTTTCTCAATCTGGACTGTACTTGACAGAATGGCTGTGTAGGATCTGTCAAGAACAGGTCAGATCTGGTTAAATTCAGTTGAAACTTGAAAGAATATGTTTCAGAGAACATTTCTGACTTGTCAGTGCATTTCAAAATCTATTCATAATCTTCAATGTGTGTTGATATACAAATTTGCATATTACAAAATAATATTGAATTGATATGTAATATTTTCATAGTAAAATTTGTTTTTGGTATTTTAAATGGAAATGCTAAACTACTTCAATTTGAAACAACATGTATGATAATAATTCAGTTATTTTATATTTTGTTTTTTTATCAGTTTTTAACAAATGTAACATTCTCAGTGATTTTATTTTTTTAATTTTATTAAAGCTTTGAGAATTATATCGGAGTGTCTTCAACATCTATCTAGGAGTGTGTATTCACATCCATTCTAAGATGCATTAGATGTATAGTCATATTGTTGTGAAAGTGTTTTGATATGAATTGTGTAGAGAAAACAGCATGGAAAGATAGAATCTAGTAAATTTTATGCAAATACTCTTTCAACCTTATAGAAAAAGTTAGCAGTGTTTTGTTGTAGAGGCCAGTTTTAACATCACACCCTAAATGTTTGAAATAAAGACTTTTAAAAATTGATAAAGAAATTTGTATTCTGTGCATCCAAACTTTTATTTGGTGATCTTTTTCTTTCCTGTTAATCACAAGTACAAATTTATATTTAACTATGTTCTATGAATTTAGCTCATTATTGAAGGTTATATAGTGACATATAGTTCCTGACATCCTTTTTTGTCCTTTGGATGATTTTAGATAGATGTGGTATTGACAATCATACCACATCTCCTTTATATATAAATTAATGTGACTGAAAATAAAGTAATAAAGGAGAAACTGACAACAGGTATGTGGAAAGTTAAAAACATAGTTTTAAAATAGATATTTAACATTACAATTCAAATAATTCATTTTACTAGTCAGTCAGCTGTAATTGTAAGGTCATTTTGTCAGATTTTCCATGTAACACTCTGTTTAGAGGCATGAATGTTGGAAGAGAACTGGACCTATGTAGACTAGCTTTTATAATGATATGTAGCATTTGTTATATAGTAATTATGTTCAAATCTTTCATTTCAATCACCTTGTATTTTGGAAGGTGATTTTTTACCAGAATTCTTGATTAATTTGTGTTTTACATAAGACACACACCCAGCTCCATCAAGACTTTAAAGTCATATGAAACAAGTTCTTGTAATTTTAATGTTATCGAAATTATTGAACCAATGCATGCATATATACTTAACTAAGTCCTGTATGCATGTTTTTTATTTTTATTACAAATCTATAACGTATTTTCGACAAACAATATTGCATTCAGTAATTGTTGATTGCAGCTAATTAAATTTTGAGTTTGTTGCCAAAGTTTACCAGATTGTGACATTGATAAACAATCAACACAGAGCATGTTGAGCATGTTACAAATAAGTGAATAGAAATAGCCATGATATTTTTTTATATATATATTTTCCGTGCATTCCCATTTGTTAATTAAACTTTTCCTTAACAGTTGTTAAATGATTTGTTGTATTAAATTTGTTCTTTAAGAATCAGTTATTACTATTCACTCCCAGTGCACGATTGTTTACATGCTTTCATCACTGTTTTTCCCTCACACTTGTGCTGTGCGGTGGCCAAAGTTCTAACAAGAGGTCTCATAGTTAAGGTCACTGCATAAAGTGCATATGGGAAAAAATGGATGAATTAGTGTACGGGAAGACTATAATTAAATAGCAGTGCATTTACAAAGATTTAGATAATGTAAAGAATATTCTTTTACAAGAAAGTTCATGTACACTTGTGTTATTGTAAAACTTAGCCATTCAAGTATATTAAACATATTCAACTTTTTTTTAATTTGAAGTTTCATATGACTTTAATGTGGTTTGCATTGTCAAATTATACTTGGATTGTGCATTGAATGTATGTAAATGGTTTCTGTAAAATTAAAAGATAAAGACATCTTTTTATGGATGGAGTACATTTTCTTAGGTTTCTCAATATGCTAGAATTAATCAAGATTGGAAACTTATGAAAAACAGTAAAGTGATTGTTTGTATTCATTATAGATTAGATATATTGGCTGATTTAAATTGACAAGGCTGAAGTCTGTTAAATGGAAGAAACTATCTGTGATAATTATTGCATTTATTTGATGATATATTGAGTATTGTTAATAAATATTGATTTTAACTTTTTATAGTTTTAATGGACATATGCACACAATTTTAAAGGAAATACTACACATCTTAATGAGTATTACAAACAGTCTGGCCTTAAGATTGAATTTACAGATGATAATTTAAATATTATTATTTGTAGTTAGCCTATTATAGTTAAATTAAATGAGGAAATAGGTGTAATACTAGCAACATGAGGCATTAGATTTAATGTCCCCATTCCAATCGGACGTGGCTGTGTATTTATACATCCCCAACAGCCAAACGGACACCACATTTCAGCAAGGGATCATCATATTTTAATACCCACTGAACTCTTGGGGCTTAGTTACACATGTGGGGTCCAGTTAAAGTCAGTGATAACATGTGAAACTCTACAGGTTTCTCGTTGAATACCTATCCATAATGATGAAATCTGTGTCTTTTTATTTCAAGATGAATACCTGCTGGGTACATTTGGACTGTGCAACATATTTCTGGTTTGGTTCATTCAAACATGTAGCTTGGACATCTCAACAAAGGTTTAATACAGTTGTATGTATTGGAATCTGTATATTTATATAGACATCTCATCAGACGTTAGATAGTAGAAGTATATGTATATTCATATGGACATCTCATCAGACGTTAGATAGTAGAAGTATATGTATATTCATATGGACATCTCATCAGACGTTAGATAGTAGAAGTATATGTATATTCATATGGACATCTCATCAGACGTTAGATAGTAGAAGTATATGTATATACATATGGACATCTCATCAGACGTTAGATAGTAGAAGTATATGTTTATTCATATGGACATCTCATCAGACGTTAGATAGTAGAAGTATATGTATATTCATATGGACATCTCATCAGACGTTAGATAGTAGAAGTATATGTATATTCATATGGACATCTCATCAGACGTTAGATACAGTTGTAGTAGAAGTATATGTATATTCATATGGACATCTCATCAGACGTTAGATACAGCTGTAGTAGAAGTATATGTATATTCATATGGACATCTCATCAGACGTTAGATACAGTTGTAGTAGAAGTATATGTATATTCATATGGACATCTCATCAGACGTTAGATAGTAGAAGTATATGTATATTCATATGGACATCTCATCAGACGTTAGATAGTAGAAGTATATGTATATTCATATGGACATCTCATCAGACGTTAGATACAGTTGTAGTAGAAGTATATGTATATTCATGTGGACATCTCATCAGACGTTAGATACAGTTGTAGTAGAAGCATATGTATATTCATATGGACATCTCATCAGACGTTAGATACAGTTGTAGTAGAAGCATATGTATATTCATATGGACATCTCATCAGACGTTAGATACAGTTGTAGTAGAAGTATATGTATATTCATGTGGACATCTCATCAGACGTTAGATACAGTTGTAGTAGAAGTATATGTATATTCATATGGACATCTCATCAGACGTTAGATAGTAGAAGCATATGTATATTCATATGGACATCTCATCAGACGTTAGATACAGTTGTAGTAGAAGTATATGTATATTCATATGGACATCTCATCAGACGTTAGATACAGTTGTAGTAGAAGTATATGTATATTCATGTGGACATCTCATCAGACGTTAGATACAGTTGTAGTAGAAGTATATGTATATTCATATGGACATCTCATCAGACGTTAGATACAGTTGTAGTAGAGGTATATGTATATTCATGTGGACATCTCATCAGACGTTAGATACAGTTGTAGGAGTTATGTATATATATGGACATCTCATCAGACGTTAGATACAGACATTAGAGGTACAGTATATTCATGTGGACATATCAACAAAAGTTTATTACAGTTGTAGGATTTGATATATGTACATTCGTATTAAACAGGGACATTCCAACAGACCTTAAATACAGTTGTAATATAGGTATCTGTACATTCATAACAGGGACACCTCAACAGACGTTAGATGCAGTTGTAATATAGGTATCTGTACATTTATAACGGACATCTCAACAGATGTTAGATGCAGTTATAATATAGGTATCTACATTCATAACAGGGAGATCTCAACAGACATTAGATGCAGTTGTAATATAGGTATCTGTACATTTATTACAGGGACACCTCAACAGACCTGATATACAGTTGTAATATAGGTATCTGTACATCATAACAGGGACATCTCAACAGACGTTAGATGCAGTTGTAATATAGGTATCTGTACATTCATAACAGGGACATCTCAACAGACGTTAGATGCAGTTATAGTAGAGGTATCTGTACATTCATATGTACATATCAACAAAGATTTAATACAGTTGTAGTGTAGGTATTTGTACATTCATATGTATATCTCAACAAAGGTTTAATACAGTTGCAGTAGACGTATCCGTACATCCACATGTTCATCTCAAAAAAGATGTAGAATAGATATATGTTCATTCATATGTATATCTCAAAAATTTTAAACATTTGCAGTATAAGTATACTTTGATTCATATGTACATTTCAATAAAGGTTTAATACAGTTGTAATAGACGTATCTGTCACCTCAACAAAGGTTTAATACAGTTGTAATATACGTATCTGTACATCTCAACAAAGGTTTAATACAGTTGTAGTATAGGTATCTGTTACACAGTACATTAATATGTATATCTCAACAAAGGTTTAATACAGTTGTAGTAGACGTATCTGTACATTCAGATGTACATCTCATTCATAGAATAGATATTTGCCCGAGCAGGCCCGTAATTAGTCGCATGCTATTCTCTTGTCTGATTGTAAAATCCATGCATATGGGGATGGTGCCGTTTTGGCTTTGCAGATTGCAGAAATACACATCCACGTTTGGGCGGAAGAGGGTTGTTAAATCCGAATCCTCATGGCGCCACGGTCATAGATTAAATATCTTAACGAGCAGTTGCAAATTAAAGAAAAAAGGCCGTTTTAACATTATTGAGTTGAATTTAAGACGCAAAAAGTTTAGAAAGAACGAAGGGGTCTGATTGTCAGGAAAAGTAATACAATTCGCAAATAAAAAATAAATCATAAATAATATTCATATATCGATATAAACAAAAGGAAGGGAAAACTATTTCAGTTAATCCTCTAAATAAAACTATCAATTTTACTGCAATCAATGAAATATACATACAGCAGTAACAAACAATAAACCAGATCTAATATATGTTAAAAATTATTCGCCCAAAAGTTATCCTGACAAAACTGAATCGTCGGATTTTTAAACAGTTTCTATCAAATTTCAGACATTTTATCTCTCCAAACATATATATGGTGACAAGTTATATTTTATGAATATATTGGAAAGATTGATATTGGCATGCTGTGGTCGAACTCTTTGAAACCATATATTATAAATATGATATTTCATCTTTAAATCCAGTGATGTTAAAGTGAGATAGGAACATCTATAATCGATCATCCTATTAAACAACCGATAATATCTCATTAGTAATAAATCTTTATAAAAATATAGTTTGATTTGTATTTAAAGTTTCTTTTCCAATTACTACAAAAACGATTTGTACAAGGTTGCGAAACTCATCAACGACGTTGTTGAAAATGATTGTATTACTTTCTAACTTTCAGTCACTGAGTAATGGAAATATTTCTTTGATCTAATAAATATTTATGAAATATCGGTTCATTTTTCACTTAACCCAAGAGCAGACATTCTATATGATAAATCTAAATTTGATCACCTAAATTAGAGTTCAAAGTTATTAAACACTCAATAAAAATAGATTGTAACTTCGAAAAACATGCTTAAACTTTTAATATCAACTTTTCGTTTCGACTAGTCCTTGTACAAAATCAATTCCTTTTATGAACTAATTCGAATTTTACGATGTTCTTTCGTGATTTTAATTTCCACATTTCCCTATTTATTCAACCGATATGAATTTAAGTTAATGTTTTATCGATAGACATACTTTACTGTTGATCTTTGTACATATTATTTGCTGTTGGGAAGTGAAATTCGACCACCGTGTTAAATTGTGTTTTGGAATAAGGTAGCGAAAGTCGTTCTCTCGCCATCCGCCTCCGTAACCAATCAACCATACTTGTCAGTGATTTGAAAGTCATTTCCTACAAAATCCTGACGACAGGAAACCTTTGTGACAATCAGTTCAGATTTGAATATACATGAAATGCGGCCACAGGTAGGATCTTATAACACAACTTTTTCTTATTTTTGTTATTGATTTTTAGTACTAATTATAGTTTTTATAGTAGAAATTAGTAGCGATAATATAAATGTATTTTCTTAATTCAATTCTAATAGAACCATTAATCCTATATTGAAATTCCTCTTTTTTAAGTACAAATTATTTATTCGATATTGCAGCTTGTTCCAAGTTAGTTTTTGTGTAAGGAGAGGCTGAAGTAATAACGGCATGATAGTTTATGGTTATCTTAGACTAAGTTACTACAGTATCTTGATACATAAGTCACCGTTAACTTGACCCAGGATAAGAGGGTTCAGTGCTATTTTCTTTCTATATAAGTGAAAAACTTTTTTATTGACCACAAATAAAGAGTAATTAAACCGATTCTAGGTGATGTCTTGAACTTGCAGTGAGGTGAGAGCTTTTGTTGCATCATACTGTGTGACTTAGAGAAGGAGATCAGACATTTAAACTCTCTACCTTTTACCTTTGTTTTGTGTTTGGTTTTTTGTATCTGCGCGTAGTGTTGGCATCATAAAATGATAGTTTTATTACGCATATTCTATTCCCACAACCTGGTAAATCTTTTATTTGATTTCGGCACAATCATATGTATAAAAAAGCAACATGACCTGTAATGAACCGATGCATACATGATCATATAAATACATCGTAAGAGATACTTTATAAACAAGCTGATAATAAACAATGTGTAACTTTCACAGTAAAACAACTAACAGTTAGAGTTTTAAAAAATGGTGAGGTCAATAAAAAGTTTTTAAAATGTCGCTTCATTTCCTCTATAGTGTACCTATGTTTTAAATTATGAAACAGTTACCGAATTGTAAGCATTTTCATCCCTCAGAAATAGCTTGAATTAGTTATGTAAAAGTCACTCGTTTTCGATAATTCGAGATTCACACACAAGATAAAAGCTTATTAATAAGATTTTTATAAAGAAACGTTAGTAAAGGGACATTTTGCGAATTATGATCTTTTTTTGCAAGCTATAGTCCATTAAGCATTTTCGCGATGTAGTTCTGTATTCCACCATCAAATTTAAAGTAATTTTCAATCAAAATTGTACGGAAAAGGTAAAAAGTTTATACTGAGCAGGCTTAAATTTATACCGGATATAATATTGTTGTAATTGTATATGTCAGGTTGGTCTGTCTTGTGATCACATATCTCAATACTTGCATATGAGACTCTGTAACACATGCGTAATCTCAGATTGCACGATCTATATATCACTCTTTAAAAAGTAAAAATCGCTTTTTACCTTAGATACCTTGACGTTTGAACAAATTTAAGCTTTCACTTTGGATTTCCCACAAATTCCGTAAGAGAAATTAAATGGCATTTACAAAAAGTGTTAAAATTTTACATTTTCGCGTCATTCCATTCCTTCAATTCAGACGATTTGTAATTATTTAATCAATGAAGCGGTTATGTTAAATGAAATGAAACAACATAAAAAGGGAAAGTAAATAAAAGTAATCTTAAAAATATTTGATGTATCGACAACAAAGGCTGGCGAGTAAATATACATGTTTAATGTTAAAATTTATTATTCACAAACATCAAAATTACGTATTGATCCTTCATTTCATGTTTACCAAAATGAACATTTTTCAACATTCTCTATTTATAACAATTATTTCTTATTTCTATGTTATCAAAGTACATGTCAAATGTGTTTAATTTTGTTTGATCATTCAAAAATAAGCATAAAAATAACTTCTTCAAAGCTTTGTTCTATTATTCAAAGCTTAACGACTGCAAAATTAGAAAAAAAGAAAATATAAATGTCAACTACGAGTTTAAAAGGTGAGAACTGATATTGATTTTTGAATTGTATTTTGTCATATGATATTATTTAACCGTTATTAGATCATTTCGATGACCAGGATAACTAGTACAATTAGAACGTTTGTATGACTATGTACCCTATGACCGTCATCATAATATATAGGACAGACGACTGTCACTCGGGATGAAAGTCATGTTGCCATTCCGAGACTAACCTATGTCTCTCCAATATTTTGATTAAGTTGTTTTATATCGATGCGGAATATAAAATCTTCGGTACAAACATTTGGCTGTTGGGATGATATTAGAAGTGTGTTGACGCAGGTCCTAATGCGACATTCTTCATTATATAACACTAACACTTTATACAATCTAATGTCATTTTTTGTTCGTTTGAAATTGAAAAAAGTCGTTTGTCATCTTGATTTATTGTCTGGTTCAAACCACAATAAATACTTTAAGTAACTTTTACCTTCTTTGATCCACATGTTAAATGACTTTTAATTTCATAAGATTTCAATAATTTGCTGTTAAGTTATTTATATGAGTGATTTTTGATGAAGTATTTACACCAACGTAGAGCAGGTGTTTGACTTATTAAATGTTTGTTTCCAATCAATTATTTAAATATGGAATAATGTATTTCCTTGTTTAAAATAAACTTTTTAATTAAATATGTCTACTTAACAATTCTATGCATGGCAAGTCAAACATTTCAATGCTGGGTGGAAGTATTGTAGACTCAACACTGTAAAAATATGCAAAAAATAATATTAACTTATTAAAATTAAAAAAAAAAGAAGTGTTGTACTGGGTATTTATAAACATTTATTATCATCATGAAAGAAAATCGCGACAGTCTGAAGTAAATACTCAATCTGCTTCGTCACGAGAGAGCACTGAACGGTATCACATATGGAGATATCAAAATCGACAGAAAACTAAATGCCTAAGTATTGATACAATGATTTTTACAATCGTGCAAGGCCCATTTATATTTTGATATTTGCAACGGATCATGCTGTTTTATTTTTTCACATGATAAATTTGTGAACCATCGTGGATTGTTATGACGTCTTTACACTAAATCCGTCGGATGTGTATTGATTGATTTTTAGTCTAGGAAAAGATGGTATATTTCTAAGTTGACGGACTGCGAACCAGCTTTAAGGTGGCATAAGTGTCTACCGCTATCTTGGAATGTAAAATAACAGAACTGGTCTAGATTGTTAATCAAGTCAGCTATCTTCTCAGTTTTTATTTCAAAATTCTTTCATTAAGTTTAATTTCTTTTCACATAATGACGCTTTTATCTGTTTAATCCATACAAAATGTGTAATTTTTACATATAGCTTGAAAACAAGCCCGGCGACCTATCATTTAAGTCGAGCCTGCGACTTTCATCGCAGAAAGCGAGACATAGGGATATTGATCCGGCGGCGGCGGCGTTAACTAATTACTTAAAAGCTTAATATGTCAGAAGGTAGAAGACCTGTATGCTTCATATTTTGTATATAGATGCCTTATGTTATGAAGTTTCCGTCTGTCATATGTCCATTGTCTTGACCTCATTTTCATGGTTCAGTGACTACTGAAAGTAAAGTTTTTTGTAATGTTAATTTCTCTCTTACTATGAGTAATATGATAACTATATTTGGAATGTGCCTACCTTGCAAGGTCCTCATGCCTGTCACTTGACCTCGACCTCAGGATAAGTGAACAAGGTTAAGTTTTCGTGGTCCAGTCCACATCTCAGATACTAAAAGCAATAGGTCTACTATATTTGGTGTATGGAATGATTGTAAGGTGTACATGTCTAACTGGCAGGTGTCATCTGACCTTGACCTCATTTTCATGATTCAGTGGTAAAGGTTAAGTTTTTATGTTTTGGTCTGTTTTTTCAATTACCATAAGCAATAGGTCAACTATATTTGATGTATGGAATAATTGTAAGGTGTACTTGTCTGTCTGTTCGTTTATACTCCTAACTACCATTAGTACTCGTAGTTCGGTACTTTTGTGTGTTTGTGCTTCGTACCGATCTTATGAGTCAAACTCTTTGCAACTGATTGTTACAGTTTATTCTTAGGATGTGTTCATCCCTGTTCTAGATTAAGGGAGGGTTAATCGCTCACAAACATTTTTAGCTTGTTTGTTGTTGTCTGTCATATTTGGTTTTTGTCGAGCCTGCGAAATTTATTTCGCGAAAGCGAGACATAGCGATCCTAGATTCCGTAGTCGGCGTCGGCGTCGTCAACAATTAGGTTCAGTCTGTGGTTAAAGTTTTTTAGACATCAATAACTTTCTCAAACCTACATGGAATTTTATGAAATTTGGACAGAAGCTTGTTTATGACCAAAATACCGTATCCAGAGCAAAATTTTTTTCCCGTATTTTAATGATAAACGGACTTAGTTTTTTTTACAATTAGCATTCAGATTTAGTCTGAGGTTAAAGGTTTTTTAGACATCAATAACTTTGTTAAACCTATATGGAATTTTATGAAATTTGGACAGAAGCTTGTTTATGACCAAAATACAGTATTCAGAGCAAAATTTTGAAAACATTTATTTCAATTTTCCTTATTATACTGGTAAATGGACTTGGTGTTTTTCATAGCTAACATTCAGATTTAGTCTGAGGTTGAAGTTTGTTACACATCAAATTACTTTGTCAAACCTTTATAGAGTTTTATGAAACTTTGGCAGAAGCTTTTTAATGATTAAGAGATGTCTGAAGCAAACCTTTGAAAATATACTTTTTTCATTTTTAGTATGTTTCTGATAGAATAGAATAGAAGGAATCCACTCTGGTAAAATCCCCAATTTTCTATCCGTATACTGTACCCAAGCGCCTGTGGTTGTAGGTCGTACAGTGACTTCAATGTCATTTAATCTATGGTGGAAAGTTTTCTCATTTTCAATAATACCACATCTTCTTATTTTTATATGTTTTATTTTTAATATATTCGTCTTATTTGATTTAGAAATGAACTATATAATGGATTAGCTATATATACAAGTAAGGACATGAGGTTTGTTTGCTAGTGAAATAACTAACTATACACCTAAGTTAAAATGACGTGGTTGTAAGCAGCTATAGGTTGCCGTAGACTGTGCCTACAACAATTAGCAAAACTCAGTCATACCGCATAGCCAGCTACAAAAGGCCCCGACATGACAAATGTAAAACGATATAAACGAGAAAACTAAAGGCCGGATTAATGTGCAAAACAATAAGGGAAAACCAAATACGATAAACAGCAATATACGACAACCACATGCTCTTGACCCTGGACAGACACACACATAATGTATATTCCAAACGCTTTCGAACTACTAATAATTCATATCATTAAGTTTTAAAAACAAAGACAACTTACTTTTTAAAAAATCATATGTGTGTAAAACTTCACAGATCGAGATTTGCAAAACACTGAAGCGGCCTGACACTCGGTTGAAATTAAACAATGGAAATGGAAGTCTTTATTATATGAGTTTAACATGTACTAAGATCGCAAACTGTGATTGTTAACATCTGTTTCTATAATCACTTAAAGTTACATGCAGCTATAGAATATAATAGTTTGTCTGTTATTTACCTATTTATATACGTTTTATAGCATAGACCTAAAAGATAATAATGAGCTGCGTCGGATAGAAATCGACCTTATGCAAATGAATATCTTTCAAATACATCTGTTAACTTATTTCGGGTTGAAAAAAATCTCTATACGAAGTCTGTAACTGTTTGAGTTGATATAAGAACCCTACAAAACAGACCAAAATTCATTTTTTATTTTGTATCTGAACGTTCCAAAATCAATAAAAGTCTTATACATTTACATGTATACGTGCACTTGCATAAGGTCGATTTCTATCCGACGCAGCTCATATAATGCATCTTTTTTAAGTAATGACAAATAGACACATGCCATCTGAGTTTGGTAATTGCAACTCGTTTTGTTGCATTTACAAGTTCCATTGAAAGACTTCAACGGAAAGATAAAATATTGATTCGATAACTGTATTAATCTTTAATTATCATCATCAGATATAGTAACACCATTCCCAGCAGGTGTGTCCTCTTCCCCACCCACGTCCTCTTCCATTGCTTCTCCCTGTCCTTCTTCATCGGAGTATGCAGCAGTTTTTTCTTCTTATTTCACTTTCTTTTTCCTTTCTGATGTAGCATCCTTTTTGTTCTTTCCTGTATTCTTCTAAAACTTGTTGCAGGGGTTCTACAAACTGATCAAACTCCATGTCTTCCATTGAATTGATTACATCTGTAGTTGAAATTAATGTAAATTTCTGCCCCAGGCAACAATATTTCGAAAAAAAAATATTCAGAAAATGGCTAATCGTGATGAAGTGATTAAGTCGTGTACACCTTTTACAACCAGGCTTTCGCTGCTTTGTCTGTAAATCGTATTAAAATACAGATAAGCCTGCTTTCGAACCCATTATTTCAAGGCTATATGTTGATACAATAACATTCAAAATTCATATTACTAAAAGAAAATGGGACAAGTTACTTGTGTTGTAAAGAGTAATGATAATAGAGTAGGTGTTTGAATATCAAAATAACCTTGTGCTACTATAAGTGTCAAAACCCTAAGTGAACTTCTTATTTGTAAATCTATCTGGTTTTCTTTAAAACTTCATCAAAGTAAAATTAAAATGTATAAAATAATCTTATTCATTAAAGCACTACAAAAAATTATTGATCATTGACATTTTCCTTTAATTTTTGCCAAACATCTTAGACATGCTTATACTTTGGGATCTTGTAAATGTATACGTTAAAACAAATTTATTTTTTTATGTTATCTTGTAGCTATTGGTCTTCAATTTCTTAAACTAATTTTAGTCTACCCGTACACGAAGTATTTCTTAGCGAAATTTTCTTAGTGTTTTATCAAACTTTCGAAAATTCGCCCAGACAACCAATTAGACAATAATATCCAGCAGTATATAACATGAAATAAATTAGATTGAGCTAATAGGTAGAAGAAGCATTTGTCTTTCAAAAAACAACTTTCGCAACTCTGAGTTTTTAAGAAATATAATGACAGATTCATCTATAAAATGACCACCGTTCAGTAAATACATGGACAATGAAAATACAATGTAGAAACCTATCAACAAAACGATATAATATGTTTAATATTTGAAATTTTTTTTTTTCTTTTTTAAATAATAGGTAGACAAATTCATAAAGACCGACATTACCAAATCCTCCTTCAAAATACTAGTTTAAATTGTCATTTTATAAGTCCCGAATTTAAAAAAAATATTAATTATAGCTGTGTCAGATTCGATGGTTTCAGTTAATTCGCTTTTGAGATTAACATTTCTTTAGATACTAGTATAAGATTTTGGTGTTATGTAAATAATTTGAAACTTGGATACAGGTAATGCTATGTGGTTTGGGCTGTTCTTTTTAGGTCTGTTTTGGTTAGTCATGTAGCTCCTCGTGTGTTCACATATGTACATGTATACATCATTGGCTTTCCACTTTTTGGATTTGGGCTTTCCGGATAAAGGAAATCTCATAAAGCGCTACAGACGCACCAAACTTTTATGGTGTTATTTTCATTTGAGTATAGCAACACAATTCACTAGGAACATTACAATACCAACCTTTATTTTGAAATAAGCAGAACATGTAATGGTCCCTGGTTTTTACGGGTTAAATTTAAGTATCACTGTTCGTTTTAGTGCATTTTATGGTTGGTCATCAGGGAAGTTTTCTCTGATGGATGGTTCTGATAAAACGATATTATTTTATAATTTTAATACAGTTTTAAAATCTCTCTGGGTAGATGTCACAGAAAATAAGGTATTTGAAGACGAGTGGTGATTGTGGCGATTAAGTCTGACCTGTAGTTAAATACACCTGTGTGGATTTAATGACCACTATCTTTACATGGGAAATAATGACAATTAAAGAGGATTACCCAGTTATCATTAGAAAATGTACCCAATCCTCGGATTGTACTAGTGGTCATAAACTGCAGGAACCCAGCGGACATTGAAAAACAGTATTAAACATCTGATCCATGACCAACATTTATTTTCTTTTGGAAACGTACATTTCTACAACGGGTAATTACACCCTAGTATCAATTTATCAGCCCTCATAAAAACCACGACACGTTAGGTACGATTTAATTAGCCTCCATTAAAATGATGACGACATAAATTGTGTATTTATTTGCCCATAAAACAGCTCATCGACGAAAAATTCTATAGAAATCAATTTGACTTTCACCCATGTAAAGAAATGTTTATAATAAAGCCAGAAATAATTGTAGTTTTTTTTTTCTGGTAGTTATAAACATGAAACGTTGCTGGTGAACGGAATTTAAACTGAACATTTCGTTAAATGTAATAGTTCAACGCTGGAAGTCAGGAATTTTCTCAGAAAGGTAAATCTTTTCAATTAATGATTCAAACTTTGACATTTGGAAGATTTTTACTTGTATTATTTTCATACAAGTTAATTTACAGTTTCCAATATATGGAAAGTGAGAAAAGAATATTGTTTTCAAGGGTACATTTGTGTTTTCTGGCGCTTTTTGGATAAAAACAGATATTATAAGGTTATTCTATATTGATGTGTTTTAATGTTATGTTATTATTGTCCTTTTAAAGTATTACTAGTTTGTAAATACTAGAGGGTAACATTAAAAACTGTTGCCCATTCAGCTACGTCACTGGTTAGAGTGTAGGCCCTCGTATTGACATATATACAAAACTGGTATTTTAACATGATCTGGTAAAAATGGTGAAAACTCTGTCAAGAAAAAAGAGATTCAAATGATTTTGGGTGAAAAATGAGAATGATTTGTTTATCAAAACTCCAATGATTGACGTTTTTAGCTTTTATGGTATTCATGAAAAAGAGAGAAGGTGGTCCCGTTATATATTTTTTTAAATGACCGAATAACATCGATAAAATTTACCTAGAAATTAATATCCACTTTGTCTAAACTGTTTCGAACTGAAAATATCAAAATATATAGTGTTGATGTAACCTTTTATCAATCTGCCTAATGCATATACAAATGTATGTAAATTAGAATGTGTACAATTATAAAGAACATTACGTGCGGTTCCATTTCCGTAACACACATAATCAGATTGTCATTCACAATCAGATGATTTATAATTAATGAATTATGTATAGAAATTGTTTACTACAGTAACAACTTGATAAAATATACAATATATAACCATTCATGATCCCTATTGTCTTATTGGTGCAAAGCTATTACTTTCATTCGATATTCACACCATCTTGAAATTATCACTCTACAATTATCGGTTCTGATTGGTTGCCGTATAATGTGGGTAAAATTCGATTGGCTAGAATGAGATATAGAACATGTCCCGGACAGGCTAGACTCAAGCTAGCAGCCACTCGCTAGCAGCCACTCCGCTAGCAGCCAGTTTTCAGATATGTCTATAAACCCAAAAGTTGAATAAGATTCAAACGTACTGAAACGTTTTAATTTTTTTATTACCACTACAATATCTGTTTTAATTCGAATTTAGCAGTCAAAAACACTATTCAATGAATTTTGAAATTTCATTTCGTGTTCAATATTTTAAAAACAATGATATGTGCTTTCAACATCGTGCTGCACGCTTTAAGACTTCGCTTCAACTGTCAACACTGAAAAATGACATTGTTTGAATGTTGGCCTAATTTTCTTGTATTAAGATGGTATTGACTTGTTTATCAGAAAATTTCTGTGCGATATTGTGTGAAATAGCTTTCCATATTCTCGGCATCCAGCTGTAAAATAGTTCCTAAATGTAACAATTTGTATACGCTACAAGAATACAAAGTAGCGTTCGCGTTCGTACTTTAATACTTTCATCTCAAACAAATCTGTTTAAGCGAATCATTATCGTTCTGTAACAGTGGATTTTGTTTTGGTTTGATGACACCCGGGTTTACTTTTAGTAATCAAAATATGGTGTGCAAGGACATAACTAACAAGGTATGGTGTGCAAGGACATTATTAATTAGCTATATTATCAATTTAAAAAAAATCCGTGCTATACCCCACCTGGATTTTTCAGTCAAGCATGCCTAAGGGTCCCAACTTTCATTTGCACCTAGTGGGGAAAAAGTATTGCCGTAGGAAATTTTTATTAACTTTGAAAGTTAGGGTGGGGTAGGGTGTCGGACCCCAACTTTGGACCAATTTTTAAAAATCCGTGCTATACCCCACCTGGATTTTTCAGTCAAGCATGCCTAAGGGTCCCAACTTTCATTTGCACCTAGTGGGGAAAAAGTATTGCCGTAGGAAATTTTTTATTAACTTTGAAAGTTAGGGTGGGGTAGGGTGTCGGACCCCAACTTTGGACCAATTTTTAAAAAAATCCGTGCTATACCCCATCTGGATTTTTCAGTCAAGCATGCCTAAGGGTCCCAACTTTCATTTGCACCTAGTGGGGAAAAAGTATTGCCGTAGGAAATTTTTTATTAACTTTGAAAGTTAGGGTGGGGTAGGGTGTCGGACCCCAACTTTGGACCAATTTTTAAAAAAATCCGTGCTATACCCCACCTGAATTTTTCAGTCAAGCATGCCTAAGGGTCCCAACTTTCATTTGCACCTAGTGGGGAAAAAAGTATTGCCGTAGGAAATTTTTTTATTAACTTTGAAAGTTAGGGTGGGGTAGGGTGTCGGACCCCAACTTTGGACCAATTTTTAAAAAAATCCGTGCTATACCCCACCTGGATTTTTCAGTCAAGCATGCCTAAGGGTCCCAACTTTCATTTGCACCTAGTGGGAAAAAGTATTGCCGTAGGAAATTTTTATTAACTTTGAAAGTTAGGGTGGGGTACGGTGTCGGACCCCAACTTTGGACCAATTTTAAAAAATCCATGCTATACCCCACCTGGATTTTTCAGTCAAGCATGCTTAAGGGTCCCAACTTTCATTTGCACCTAGTGGGGAAAAAGTATTGCCGTAGGAAATTTTTATTAACTTTGAAAGTTAGGGTGGGGTAGGGTGTCGGACCCCAACTTTGGACCAATTTTAAAAAATCCGTGCTATACCCCACCTGGATTTTTCAGTCAAGCATGTAAGGGTCCCAACTTTCATTTGCACCTAGTGGGGAAAAAGTATTGCCGTAGGAAATTTTTATTAACTTTGAAAGTTAGGGTGGGGTAGGTGTCGGACCCCAACTTTGGACCAATTTTAAAAAATCCATGCTATACTCCACCTGGATTTTTCAGTCAAGCATGCCTAAGGGTCCCAACTTTCATTTGCACCTAGTGGGGAAAAAGTATTGCCGTAGGAAATTTTTATTAACTTTGAAAGTTAGGGTGGGGTAGGGTGTCGGACCCCAACTTTGGACCAATTTTTAAAAAATCCGTGCTATACCCCATCTGGATTTTCAGTCAAGCATGCCTAAGGGTCCCAACTTTTATTTGCACCTAGTGGGGAAAAAGTATTGCCGTAGGAAATTTTTATTAACTTTGAAAGTTAGGGTGGGGTAGGGTGTCGGACCCCAACTTTGGACCAATTTTAAAAAATCCGTGCTATACCCCACCTGGATTTTTCAGTCAAGCATGCCTAAGGGTCCCAACTTTCATTTGCACCTAGTGGGGAAAAAGTATTGCCGTAGGAAATTTTTATTAACTTTGAAAGTTAGGGTGGGGTAGGGTGTCGGACCCCAACTTTGGACCAATTTTAAAAAATCCGTGCTATACCCCACCTGGATTTTTCAGTCAAGCATGCCTAAGGGTCCCAACTTTCATTTGCACCTAGTGGGAAAAAAAAGTATTGCCGTAGGAAATTTTTATTAACTTTGAAAGTTAGGGTGGGGTAGGGTGTCGGACCCCAACTTTGGACCAATTTTAAAAAATCCATGCTATACCCCACCTGGATTTTTCAGTCAAGCATGCTTAAGGGTCCCAACTTTCATTTGCACCTAGTGGGGAAAAAGTATTGCCGTAGGAAATTTTTATTAACTTTGAAAGTTAGGTGGGGTAGGGTGTCGGACCCCAACTTTGGACCAATTTTTAAAAATCCGTGCTATACCCCACCTGGATTTTTCAGTCAAGCATGCCTAAGGGTCCCAACTTTCATTTGCACCTAGTGGGGAAAAAGTATTGCCGTAGGAAATTTTTATTAACTTTGAAAGTTAGGGTGGGGTAGGGTGTCGGACCCCAACTTTGGACTAGTGGGGAAAAAGTATTGCCGTAGGAAATTTTTATTAACAATTTTGGACCAATTTTTAAAAAATCCATGCTATACTCCACCTGGATTTTTCAGTCAAGCATGCCTAAGGGTCCCAACTTTCATTTGCACCTAGTGGGGAAAAAAGTATTGCCGTAGGAAATTTTTTATTAACTTTGAAAGTTAGGGTGGGGTAGGGTGTCGGACCCCAACTTTGGACCAATTTTTAAAAAAATCCGTGCTATACCCCATCTGGATTTTTCAGTCAAGCATGCCTAAGGGTCCCAACTTTTATTTGCACCTAGTGGGGAAAAAAGTATTGCCGTAGGAAATTTTTTTATTAACTTTGAAAGTTAGGGTGGGGTAGGGTGTCGGACCCCAACTTTGGACCAATTTTAAAAAATCCGTGCTATACCCCACCTGGATTTTTCAGTCAAGCATGCCTAAGGGTCCCAACTTTCATTTGCACCTAGTGGGGAAAAAGTATTGCCGTAGGAAATTTTTATTAACTTTGAAAGTTAGGGTGGGGTAGGGTGTCGGACCCCAACTTTGGACCAATTTTAAAAAATCCGTGCTATACCCCACCTGGATTTTTCAGTCAAGCATGCCTAAGGGTCCCAACTTTCATTTGCACCTAGTGGGGAAAAAGTATTGCCGTAGGAAATTTTTTATTAACTTTGAAAGTTAGGGTGGGGTAGGGTGTCGGACCCCAACTTTGGACCAATTTAAAAAAAAAATCAAGAGAGCTGAATTGAACTCTGACTATTCCTTTTAAACGAAAAAAAAAACCGGAATTTTACTACAATGATGTTAAGCCATTGAAAGCATGACATGAAACTTTATTTGATCGAAAATGAGTAACAGTTTGAACGGCGGAACCGAACAGTGACAGAAAATATGTTCAAGTATTTCTCATCCTATTCTACTCCACACACATTGATGTTTCGTGATGCTATCAAATTGATTCCCGTGGCAGCAAGTAAAAAGGAACATAAAAAAGGTGTTCTTGAAACTCTGTTGAAACAATCCCACAATGTCAAACCCCAAATTTAGTGTGCGAATCAGCAAAAAGGGTACATTTGAAAAGGGATACAATCTTGGTGGACTGAGAAGTGTTTACTATTTCCAAAGTGTTGAGTAATCAACCATCAACCTACCATATCAAAGATTTTAAATAACATAAGGATCCATTTACGAGACCGAGCTTCAGAAGACTGTTTCTTCAGAAGAATGATAAAGGTCTGTATCGCATTGAAATTGTCACTGGTCAGCCCGTAATGATGTAAAAGAGCTCTAGGTTAAATTGATAGATTATTTCGCGACGTTCAACTCATGGATCGTGAAGGCTGATATTGCAAAACTCTCTTCAAGATATAAAGTAAAAAATAAATTTTAAGATTTGCATTTTATTTTTTATCTTGAATGTAACAAAGAGATTGATGCCGTCAACCACTATCTTTTCATCTACTTTTGTTAGTGATCGCTTAGATGTACTTGTATGTTTGAATCAAACAATAACCCTGCCGAGATCTTCTTATTGTTTCTTCGCACATCGATAACATGTTTTCCACAAGCTAATTAGTTTTCTTTTACATGTTTGCGATTAATTCGGGCCAATTCTGTGCATACCAGCCTTTTCTCATCAATTCATTGACTGGCTTTTCGCAGGTGGATTACTAATTGGATGGTTTGCATATTTAGGTATGTATTTATTTTACCATCGTTGGTTGAAACACATCAGGACTTGTCCATTTTGATCTGTGTTGTTTTTTGTAACATGTTCAAGTTCCTTGATGTTTTGGTCGTATTCTGTCTCAAAGTTTTTAGCTGTTGCATATCCCACCGTTTTCGAAACTTCCTGCGTTTGGGTATACCGGGTTTAGGATACGATCATCATTCATGTCGAGGTCTTCGAAAATATAACCCCTTTCGCTTCTCTTTTGCCAATACAAATTTTCTACCGTCTTTCTTGTTTATTATGTGAATGAAAACGTCACTTAATCAAAGGGTGAACTTATGATAGCATTTAAATAACATACACACAAAGATGTCCTCACATCATTGTTCCGCGTTTTTGTAGTCAATTTCGGGTTTAAATACTCATTTTTTCTTTTGGGGTTGAAATACATAATAATCAAAATATATCTTTGTCAATTCGTTTTGAAACCACCATGCAGAGTGTATTACAAGTGCCATGAAAGAATCATGGATTGAAATACCAAACTATATTTTCTGTGGTTCATATTGTAATTTTTCCCGCAAAAGACCCTTCTTACGTGTTAAATGTTTAAGTCGTTCGCCTACTTTTCGAATCCAACATTAGATATTGATTTTGGGGATTGCTATATCAAAATGTGTATTACACTCATTTATTAAATATTCCTGATCTTCATACAACTTTTCACACTCTTCTTCATCCAACACTTCGTAGTCCTCTTCATTCGACTTCATTCGACTCATAACTCTCATTATTTGTATTGTCAAGCTCCGCGGTCATATACGGCACAAACTCATCTTCAATATATTCAAGTCTCCATTCTAGTACAGAAACAATTTCCTGAAGACTTGAGGTATATAGTAGTTGTTTGAACATGTGGTTGCGAAAATCTACTGCCGTCAGGCTATATCCAATAGCTTCTTCAAGGGTCAAAGAGATACTTATATCCATATGCATATCCGTATGGTTGTAAAACTTCGCACCCCATAAATCTAGGTGATTCGAACATAAATAACCAGGTTCGTTTGATGAAAATGAAAATAACACTTTATAAATGATATGCGTCAAAATCTGACGCTTGAATAATATGTCTGATCTGTTTGCGACATATGTGGAAGATCGTCGGTTAGAAGCTCATCTTTAAGTATCCTCATCTCACATAATTTCTTTAAGTTTATCGTCATAATCTACAATACATGGGATGAAGTTGTGCTGCTTGTCATCTGCTGAAAGAGATTTTTCACTATATATCTGGTCTCACTTGCTCCAAATTAAGTTCGTTGTGTGGTAGGAATCACAGCCAAATTTTAGTTTAACTCTCTTGCTTTCAGACCTTTCTGTTTTGATGGCATACCGTTTCAGTCTTAGACCGACATATTCAACTATTGGTATTCCAGGACACTCGTTCTTAAACTTTCCAAAAACATTCTTGTTGACCTTAGTCTTGAATTTGCATTCATGGTCAGTCGAGTAGTTGGACATCTGGAACCGCTAATGCACATTGTTATCTTTGTCTTTGTAAATGTTTGTGGTCTGAATATCTTAAACGAGCCTGTAAGTGTCTGTATAACAGATCGTGGCTCGCGGTTTTTGTTGGGGTTTTAATTTTGTTAACGTTACGGCCAGAAATCACTTTCAAATTGTAGCCAACAAAAGACACAAATCAATAATAAGATTTAACAAGATTTATTATACACAAGTTTACAAGAAGTATTACACAAGTAGAAATGTCAACTTAGCTGTCAAAATATAAGTCCGATCCTTTGTCTTTTCTTTTATCCGTAATCCTTCTCGTAACTGTACGGAAATCCAAACAGAATATTACGTCTAATAAGTCACAATCTAGTATGATGTTGTTCATAAATAAAAGTGTCAATTCAACAACTCCAGATAACCTCTGAGTATCCAATGTCTATGTCTTAAAGTTTAACTTAAGTGTCTGTATATATATATATATATAGAGTTGTCACGGAAATCTCTAGAACATTGTAGAAGTGAAACTCCTAGAAAACTGTAGAACGAAACTTCTAGAATACGATAAAAGTTTTAATTACACATCGTAGATTATGATCATTCCAGAATTATTATGTAAGTCAAATTGAAAGTTCCAATCTCATTCCATCAGTATCTATGAATGTTCCAGTGATTTCTAAACTGCACAATATAAGTTTACCTTGTAAACAACTATAAGGCAACAAAACAAATAAGGCCAAGATAAATAAACATAATAATTACAATACCATAACAGGAAGTCATATACAAAGTCATCCAACAAAGTTTTAGACAGGTCTGAAATCGCAAAACCTAGGTAGATTGGTTTGTCTATTACCAACTTGGTTCGTGTTATGTGGATTGCAGCCCATAATTCGTCTAATATAGTCCGTTTCTTGAAAATGGATATGGAAGCTAGTCTTAATGCTTTCATCTTATTATTGACCAGTCGGATATCAACACGGTGTATGATATTTTCATGCTTTTCCCAACCATCCTCCTATAGAATTCTTTTTCAAATGTTAGAGTTGGCTCGAGTTTCCTTTCCTTATCAATGTAAGGTTTCAACTATGGGCCTTGGTTGTACTTGATAATTTACTGTATCTTCCTAAGAATCAAACCCCGGGCCAGATAACTCTTAAGGTTCACACAATGTACCACATATATTGTCTTCTGAAGATTAGCTACCGGTTTCTTGATCGTTAATCTTGCAAAGATTCTGGAGCCACTAGAAAATCATTGTAGTAATCGCGCAGATCTCTTTCCATCTACTGTGATGTCACAAGCAATCACTTTTACTTTCTTGAAACATCCTTGATGAATCCGGGCAGTCTATCGCGTGCTATACATTCTTTACGAATCATTAATCTATCGAACACCAACGATGATACATCAATATTTTCCTCAGCCAAGGTATGATGTTTTCGCGACAGATCAGACAGTAAGGTTGGACGAGAATTCTTCGTGTCAATCTCATACATATAGTCGACGCAAATTTAAGTTTGTGTCTAAGTTTTCTGCGGTATATTTTGAAATCCGAGTTGAACCGCAGTCAAATTTCTTCAAAAGCATTCCACTGAGAGTAATGCATTAGACTTTAACGTTTGACATTGATGCTGCCTAGGTAGTCGAGCATTCATTTTATTGTTAGGTATTCTTGTCTACATTAACTCCTATGCTGTAGCGAGCCCTAAGTTGGAAATCATTAATGTGCTATTACTTCCGCCTGTCCATATCTCTCTTATGGTTATGCTCCTACTATTCTCCGAATTGCGTTGTTTCACTTTGTACAATTGCCGGTCATATGATATTTTTCCAAACTTTTCTTTGTGTTTGGAAATTCGACAGGTGGGTTATTCTCTACACGTTCCTATAAATTTGTGCATACATGTAAGGTTGTCCTTCAGTTACTCCCAAGTTCTTAATGAAGAGATGACTGTCGTACCCGGTCAGGTTGTGGAAGATTGCCGGAAATAATTTAAGTACCGTGTATTTCAAGTTGCACTTGTGGTCTGCACCTCTGTAATCCCCGGTAAAGTGACAGTTGTCTCTCACTTTGTCATCTTCTAGTTTTCCCTCAGATCTGTTACGTCGTTACCTGCTCGAATACTTGCAACATCTCCAAGGACATTTGATAATAATATATCTGGTACAGAACTAAAATATCTTCTTCAAGTTTACCCACAAAAATATGAACCACATCTTCCCTTTCTTCCTGCATTGTACATATTGTATAACAAACTTGTTCTCTAGTAAACACCCTGTTGTCATAGCACATTATACAATAGAAAATTCTGGATGGTTTGTGTTTCTGGTCTGGTTTGCAGTCATCAGTTCGAAAGAAGTGACTCATAATATCTTTGTCCGCGATCTCATTCCGTTCCTTAATGTTTTGTCTTGAATTTTTTTCTCTACAGTCCTTAACAATTTATCCGGCTTGACGCCCTCAGTAAAACACTCAGATTTTGCGTACACTACGAATTGAACCTTCATTGATATCGTATGGTTCTTAAATTCTTGGTAAGCCCTTTATCTGGCATCGAAACTTACACAGTTATCTTGTTATTACAGTACTCTTTTGCTGGAATAGGGTCTACTCACTGTGGAAGTTATTAAAAGAGAGGAAAGATACCAAAGGGATATTTAAACTCATAGATCGTCAACAAACTGACAATGCCATGGCCAAAAGAGAATGTGACGAAAAGACAAACAATGGTACACAAAACACAACATAGAAAACTAAAACTGACCAACACGAACCTTACCAAAACTGAAATTACCTCATGTGCTCTGTAGGGTAGACAGAACCTGCTCCAGATATGACACCCGTCGTGTTACTGCTATAAAACATGTTGATACTTTATATCAAGTTATTATACATTACGCGATAGAAATTAAGGTACTTTTACAACAGTAATGTGTCAATCCTTCCATCGCAATCACCAACAAGTCCACATTCAGTTCTCTTTTCTCGAAGTCTTAACTCATTAGTAGTTAGATCTCTTTCGTTTTAAACCATGCACGTTGATTGATATATTCGGATTGTTTTTCTAAAACTTGGTAATGTTCTTGAGATTTATAATGAATCCAATCCTTCAATCCCTTCACTCTCGTCTACCCATCACTTTACTAACTTGATCACTCGGGCAGCACTTTATGGTCTATCTCCTCGTGATGTATTGACGCTAAGATCGTTCACTTAAAACATTGCTTTTCCTGGTTATTCACAATAATTATGACTTTCTTGTCTGCCAGCCACTTAAAACCAGGTTTAATCCACCATTTTCTACACAAGGAATAGCCTGTACTAATTCAGGATTATGACAGTTGTTTTCCATTCGTTTGATGTGTTTGAGATCTTGTTTTGCCATTTGATAAGGGATTTTCCCTTTCGAATTTTCTTGGAGTTCGGTATTTTTGTAATTTTACTTTTGAGGTAAGCCCTAGTATTGAGATCAGGCAATTGGTCTATATTTGTCGATTTGAAATTTAAACTAACCAAAGTAAGTGCGTCATCAGTTTTATCCCTGCCCAACCTGGAATTTCTCCTCAAAACTATTTTTCAGCATCTTTAACATATCTTCGAAGTTCGTCGCCTCTCTGGTTACTTTGTCCCGCAATGACCATGATGACTTATCTTCTTTTTCCTTCTTATCACAAACAATTTTTTCAAACATACAATTTAAAATCACATTAACTTTTGCCCCTTTTCGTTGTACCCCATTTATAAGTCCAGACTTTTGAAACGGGTGGTATTTTAAAAATGTCTCTAGATTCAGCTGGACTATGGATTTGTTTGTCCTTTTGGTAAGTTACAATTTAAGGCTTTTTCTCGGTTTGACTACTTCGAATTTCTCTTTCGATTGTTTCTTGTTTCTACTGGTTTTCCACAACACCTTTTAACAAGGCATTATTGTTCAATCTACTGACCTTTTCATTCCCTTTCCTGGGTCCACCTTTGAAGTTCCCTGTATGTTTATTCCTTTTCCGTCAGCTTTATTTCAGTTTTGGATTGAATCCGTTCACTTATCTTAGCTTTTCCTATCTTATAATTTGTTTAAGCAATTGATTCCTAGCAATACCTTTCAACTGTTTTACTGTTTTTAACAACCAATATCATTTTATTCGTTCATTTCGTGTTTTATTTTATATCTTTTATATACTTTTATCATCCTTCTAAAAACTTTTTTTCATTTTAAACTTTATTTGAGTTGTTATACCTACCCTGATTCTAGTTTGTTAATAAACGTGTAGAATTTTTATTTTTATTTTTGGGGTATTTGTAAACCGTAACTTTTAACATAAGTTTCCATCAATGTACCCTTCTTCTATTTGTAAGAGTTAAAACTTTACCCTTTCAAACTTTTCCATCCACTTCTGTAATTTCTTTGATTTTAAGTATCACATTTTTTGGTATTTTTTCCATTTCATAGTTTCCTGATTCTTTTTTTATCATCCTCTTGTAGGACCAATTGTTCTTTCAAACAGGACTAATATTTGTAAGGGTAAACAAAAACAGGGAGGGGGCGGGAGGCAACCCACAAAAGATCTTCACCACAGATCCAATATCGAAGTATGATATCAGTGAACTCCTTTCTACGGCCTAAATATAATTCGAAAGAAATCCCAACGACAATACTTTTCTCCGGACTCCCTGCATATGAAAGGTAGACTATAAGGTTTTATGGACCAAACAGCCAAGTTGGAATAACTTACAGAAGATCTAGACCATAATGTCCAAATCATAGTCTGCAATTACTGACCCCGTACCATCACTCAATTAAAAGTTACGACAACATTTTTAACCGCGGGTGATGCAAATTTAAGGCAGTGATCTTAGGTTTCCTGCAACAAAAGGCCCATGTTATACGACTCACGGAAAGTCTACATTGTTGGTCCAATATAGGGTCTGATATAAGTGACTCCTTAGCCACTCTAAACGTAACTCCATACATCAATGCTTTTAAAGACTCTAGGAAAAAATAAAACCAATGCCTTACGGTTTCTTGAGTCAAATGGCCCAACAACTCTTGGAAAGTCTACACCACATTTCCAAAATTGGGGTCTCAACTTACTGGCCCCTTTCCACGGCCTGAATTGAATTCTTAAAGATTTCCTACGTCGATAATTTCATCCGCACTAGGTGCATATAAAAGTCAGAGACCAAAGGTTTACTGGACACAAAGGACCTGGTGGGACAACTCAAGGCAGACCTACATCATTGGTTCTTAATCGTGGATTGACCTAACTGACCACATACTTACTCTTAATTTAACACTTAAAACATCCGTACTGCAATGATTTGATCCAAAATAGATACAAGAGGATTGCAACACAATTTCATATAGCAGTCCTAAGTATGAAACCGTTCAAATTATAATGGCATATTGTTATTCTAAACTGTTTCCCAAAATTGATCGCCCTGAAGATCATAAAAAACATTTTATTAAAATAAAGTATGTCAATAAAGGTTTTGATTTTGTAAATATTGCCGGTATTTTTAACGACCATTCTGTTAAAGAACAAATTCCTGGATATTTTGATAATACTGAGCTCCCTCTTATTTGTTATATTTACAAGAAATCTACCCGGAAATATGTATTTAATTATAGCCAATTGTGTAAAGATGTTAATATCAGTGAAAATACACCTACTTCATGTAATTGCAGTAATTCCGAATACATTTATGGACCCATTTCCCATGTTATAACAGGAGATCTTAACATCGTTCAAGACCGAGAGTTAAAATCATTCCTCAGTAAAGGACCTAAATATCGTCCCCCGTCAATCATTAATTGGAATGAGTGTCGTAATATCATCCACGACTCACTCCGTACTTACTGTTTAAAATGGATAAAACGGGAAAAAGCTGACAAAAATCTTTGGACTCTTTTTAATTCAGTAATGAACATAGTTGATATACGTATTCAACATTTTAAAGAACATTTTACTCTTAACAACAACCATAATAAACCTATTTCTCGTATCAAACATAAACTTAAAGAACTAGCCAAGGAATTTGTTTTGTCCCGGCCGATAAAGCTGCTAATAATATCATTATTGTTTGACGTAAATTTTACATTGAGGTTCTGAAAAAAGAAATCACCAATTCACCAACATTCCAACTGACTCCATTTTCAGAAAACGACATCTGTAACAAACATAAACTTTTAGCTACCTCTTTACAAGCAGAACCAAATACAATGAAAGTCCCAACTATGTACTGGCTTCCGAAGCTACATAAAACACCTTACAAATATAGATTTATTTCGTCTTCAAGCCATTGTTCCACTACTAAATTGTCTATTCTTCTTACCAGTTCACTTGGTACAATCAAAAACCTGATAATAAATTGTTCAAATAAGGCCTTTGAAAATAGTGGAATTAATTACTTTTGGAGTGTCAAAAACTCGTTGGAAGTACTTGATAAATTGCATGCTTATATTGGTGATTTTGAATCTGTTCAAAGTTTTGATTTTTCTACCCTGTATACCACATTGCCTCACATTCTCATTAAGAAAAATTCACACCTAATTAAATGGGCATTTAAAAGTCAGAATGTGAATACATATGTTCTAACTCTTTTAGGTCATTTTTTAGTAGCAATAAACAAAAGAACTATGTCAATTGGACATGCTTTGATACTATATCTGCCCTTGAATTTTTACTAGATAATATTTTTGTTCGCTTTGGAGATTCCGTATATCGTCAGGTTATCGGAATTCCAATGGGACTAACTGTGCACCACTTATTGCGGACCTGTTTTTGTATTGCTATGAGTTACAATTTATGACTAAAATCAGCAAAGACCCATCGAAACAACATCTGATACAAAATTTAATAATACTTTTAGATATTTGGATGATATATTGGCTCTCAATAATGACGACTTCAGTATGTATACTAAAGAAATTTATCCTGTTGAACTTACTTTAAATAAAGCTAATACTAACAATGACCACTGCCCTTTCCTCGATCTTGATATCTATATCATTAACGGAAAGCTTAATACAAAAATTTATGATAAAAGAGATGATTTTCATTTCCTATCGTTAATTATCCATTTTTAGATGGTGACGTTCCTTGTCACCATCTTACGGTGTTTATATATCTCAACTTGTACGATTCGCTCGTGTATGTAACAACGTTTCAGATTTTAACGAAAGAAATTTATGTATTACAGAAAAATTATTACACCAGGGTTTTCGATATCACAAACTAGTCAAAACATTTACTAAATTTTATCATCGGTACAAGGACATCATTCGTAAATATAGCTCAACATGCAGACTTCTTATACGTTCAGGTATTTCACATCCAATCTTTTATGGTAATATTCTTTATAAAGCACTAAAATGTCAGTATTCACCTCAGAAGCTAACAAAACCTTTAAATAGACTTATTAAGAAGGGATATAGTTACGATACTGTTGTCAGGTCATTAAAGATTGCATATTTTGGCTTTAATATTGATTCACTTATAGGGTCTTTGCATCGGAACTAAACACATTTATTTAAAACCAGTTGTTGGCATGACACGGGTTATGCTCTTCTCATATATTTTATGATGGTATGATACTAAACCCTAACGGGAGGGATTGTGCCTGATATTCATATGATGAAGACATAATCTTTCAATCAGTTTAATTGAGGTCTGGAGCTGGCATGTCAGTTAACTGCTAGTAGTCTGTTGTTATTTATGTATTATTGTCATTTTGTTTATTTTCTTTTGTTACATCTTCTGACATCGGACTCGGACTTCTCTTTAACTGACTTTTAATGTGCGTATTGTTATGCGTTTACTTTTCTACATTGGCTAGAGGTATAGGGGAGGTTGAGATCTCATAAACATGTTTAACCCCGCCGCATTTTTGCGCCTGTCCCAAGTCAGGAGCCTCTGGCCTTTGTTAGTCTTGTATTATTTTACTTTTAGTTTCTTGTGTATAATTTGGAGTTTAGTATGACGTCCATTATCACTGAACTAGTATATATATTTGTTTAGGGGCCAGCTTAAGGACGCCTCCGGGTGCGGGAATTTCTCGCTGCATTGAAGACCTATTGGTGACCTTCTGTTGTTGTCTGTTCTGTGGTCGGGTTGTTGTCTCTTTGACACATTCCCCATTTCCATTCTCAATTTTAAATAAAAGATCGTGACCTATAGTTTTTGGACCAAACGGCTAAGGTGGGATAACTCATGGAAGGTTAACACAAAAGGTTCAATATAGGGTCTGGCATTCCTGAACCCTTCTCACCCTAAACATAATTTCTAAAACAATTCCTCCCCAAGGGTGACTGGGGAATAGAAATATGGTCACCATTTGTCTTCCTCCGACCGGCGGTAAAAACCCTCGCTAAAGTGGGGCGTCCGTTTGGCTGTGCGGGATGTACAAGTTCGTTGTCACGTCCGGTCAGAATGGGGACGTTAAATCGGATGCCTCGTGTAAAGAGAGTGCCACGTTCTTTGCACGTTAAGAACCCTGCAACAACTCTTTGAGGGGTCCGTAGGTGGCCTGTTGCAAAGCTAAATTTCTGTCCTTATCCAATATACCCTCATTTTCCTGTGGCAGTCTAAATTTCCCGACCTTCATCCCGGACGGCCTCTATTACAGGACCTACCTATTGTATTTATTGTTAACTTGTTCTCGTCCTGAACATGCATGAAATAGTTGCCACTGGACGTTAAGCAACCAACAATCAATCAATCAATAAAACAATTCCCTACGTCAATATTTTAATCTGCACCAGATGGTAATGAAAGGCAGTGGCATGTGGTTTTTTAATCAACAGGCGCAAATAGGACAATTCACGGAAGGCTTAAATTATAGATCCAATATCAGAATAAGACATAACTGACCCCTATCAACCCTATTTTGACTCGTAATAGGAGAATCGATACGGCAATGCTTTTATCTGCACTATGTACAAAAACAAGCCAGAAGCCCAATGTTTTCTGAACCAAAAGGCCAAAGTTAGACAATTTACGGAAAATCTCTACCATGGGTCCAATATCGGGGTCTGATTTATCCTATCTAAATATTACTCATAAACAAATCCTTATGGTACGCTCTTATATGACCTGCACAAGATTGAAATGTAAACTGTAAAATGTAAAGGTTTCCCGGACAAAGGCCAAGGTGAGAAAACTCACGAAAAGTCTTCACCTCAGGTTTTACATTACTGACCCTCGTCACTCGCCCTAAATTTAATTTAAAAGAAAATTCTCTTTAACATTATTTCATCCTCACTAAATGCAATAAAGGCAGTAACCTATGATTTCCAGGACCAAAATGTCCAAGTAGGACAACTCACGGAAGGTCTACACCAAATATCGGGTTTGACATAACTGACTTCCAACCACCCTTCAACTTGTATTAACATCTTTACGACAATGCTTTTATCCGAACTAGGTACAAATAAAAGCCAGGGCATAAGGTTTCTTGGACCCCAAAACCTACTTGGGACAACTCATGCAGGTCAAATATCGGGTTCTTGTATAACTGTTTCGCATAGCAATTCTTTTATTCGCACTAGGTACAAATAAATGTCAGTGGCCTACGGTATCCTAAGCCAAAAGGCCCGGTGGGACAACTCTTGTAGAGTCTACAACACAGGTCCAATATCGAGGTCAGATATTACTGTGTCTTTCATTCATATACAATTCTCTACGGCAATACTTTTATCTCCACGTGGTGCATATGAATGGCAAAGACCAAAATCTTCCTATATTAAAAAGCCCAGCTTAGGGTGAAAAGGGGTCGGGTGAGCTGATGGGGAGGAGGTACCGGGTAGGTCACATAGTCCTGCTTTTATTACTGCCTGCTGGCAAAACTAAGAGATTTTCCACTTTGCTATTGCATGATACCAGAGGATGCTATAGACATTACCTCTAAAATGGCCCATAGCACTTATGGTCCTAGGCCCGTACAGGTTTGTCAGCATAGGGTGGGCAGGGAGAAGGGGTTACCTGGTATGTATTAGTCTAGTATAGTCTAACTTAACTATTGCTGGCTGGCAAAACTGTGATAATCTATTCTTCACGTTGGCCATTGTACCAGAGGTATAAGTAAACATTGCCTCTAAAATGGCCTATATTACTAATGCCCTAGACCTGTAATAGTTTTTATGATTGGGGGGGGGAGGAGGGGAGTTGTACTGTCGATTTGATAATTTAGGGACAGTTAAATTACTTCAAACGTTAACGTCACTTTGAGCGCAGTTTTCCATTTTACCATTGGTATCGTCACTATATCCTTTGTTAACTTTGTTCTAGTACAGATTTTAGCATCTATCACAAGCTACCAAAATTGAATCGTCCATATTTTAATGGTAATTTGTTAAAATGGCAACCTTTCTGGCATGCGTATCTATCAACAATACATGCTAACCAAATATTAACAGAGGTACAAAAGTTTAACGTATTTACATAAACAAATTTTGGGCATAGCCGCACAATGTCTCGCTGGATTAGCACTCACAAGTGCAAATTACTATCAAGTCGTATACGTAGCAATACTATGATAGAGGTTTTATTGATTTACCTGCGCCGAGGTCAAAAGCAGGCAACTTTCCATACAGAACTGAGTGTAGCATACACTGTATAGAATCTCTAGGAACAAGCAAGAGAACATTAATAACCATTCTTACTCTTATTATATACAATAAGTTGCCGTCTGATGTACGAAAAAACATAACCCGAGACCGCAGAAACGACGATTGGGACTGAAATCTTTGAGGGCAGCAATAATAAGGGAAGTGTGCGTTCAGGTCGCAGGACAATCAACAAGCGCAAATCGTGAAAAATGATACATTTTACTGGCCGCTTCGTTTTTTACCGGAACGAGAAAGGAATGAACGGAAAACACTTTCAGTCGATGACACGTAAGAAATTCTTGTTTTGTGAGGATTCGCATCATCCGAATACGTGTAAATAACGCATAGAAATTTTTAAGCGGAAAAGGTATGTTTTAACTGTTTTGAAAATAACAGTAGTTGAATTTTAATCTGAATTTAATTTTCGACAGTGCTGAAAGAAACAGCACACTTGTAAACATGTACATACACATAATCAAAGACCTTGACAGCAAACGAGAATAGCGCACACAAGATCGTAGCACATACTGCGGTAGATAAAACACTATTAGAGCAGACATCATTGTTGCATTCTACTGTTACCGCACATAGAGATGTTTTTCTTGAACCTGCCGTGACACCAGTTTGGTCCGAATATCTTACTTGAAGAGAGAGCGCAGAACTCATTTTTAACTGAAACCTTAGCGCGCAAATTTGAAATTGAGTCCACCGAAAAGATTACACTCCAAATATCTGGATTATGGGACAACGAAGGATACATTCGTCACCTTACCAAAGCAAAATAGCGATTGAAACAGTTCGTTGAGAAATTGAAGTAATCATCGTACCTAAAATAGCCGCTCCTATTCGGACGAAATCACGAAAGAAAATCAAAGCACTGTCATTCTTACATGGATTACGACTTGCACATTCGATAAGCGCAGAGGGCAAATTCAACATACTTTAGTATGCTTGTAGGTTGGCGCGATTATTACTAGTCAATAGTTGAAGATGAACTTGGTAGAGGAGATGGATCGACCGCAGTAAAATCAGGATGGGTTATCTCTTGTCGGGACCCGTAATAAGTAAGAATGAAAGTAGTTCAAATCAATCTGCCATGAGGAACATTTTGACTAATCACAGATCAGTTGCTTGCGACTTGAAAATGTTTTGAAGCTTAGAATCGTAGTGATTTTAAGGAAGCGATCACATAAAAGCAAGTAGAAAGTTGTAAGGGAGTTCGAGAGAAGTGTATAATGGAAAATATAATATAAAGCTAAGTTACAATGGAAATCAGACGTTCGTCCGCTGCTGCATAATATGGAATTGGTTAAACAAAGGATAGAAAACATTATTAGGAGTTAAGCAAACAAGCCCGATTTACTAAAATTTATGGAGATATTGTAAGCGAGCAGGAGAGTAGACACTTTATTAAAAGGTTGAGGAAACAAAACTTCCTATTGATCGACCAGTACACTATATTCCGCATCATTCGGTCACCAATAAATCATCTACTACGCCGAAACGCATTGTTTATGATTGTAGCTGCAAAGATGGAAGAGGTTATCATAGTTTAAATGAATGTTTAGAATCACACCTCCTGTTATGAATGATATTACAGGAATTCTTATAAGATTTCGTGCTAAGAAATATGCTACGTCCGCAGATTAAGAAAATGCATTTCTACAGCTCGGCGAAAAAGACCGAGATGCAACGAGGTTCCTGTTGCTTAGCGACCCTGCAAAATACATCAAGTCCGCTAATAACACGTTGCTTCAAGTTTGTACTCTTCGGAGCTACATGTTCGCTCTTCATTTTGAGCGCCACATTCCGGAAGCACTTCAAGGAAAATCTGGGAAAACTTTCAAATACGCTAGGAAATGGATTATATGTGGACAACATTTTAACTAGATAACGAAAACAGCGTAAAAGATTATTGCAGACGATACATGGAAAAACTCACCGAAGGCAGATTCAAACTTCACTTTTGGAATTCAAACATTCCAAAATTACAAGAAATCGATTGCAAAGAAAAAACCTTAGGCAAAAATTCTTGGTATGCAACGGAACGCTCAAACGGACAAGTTGTTTTATCAAAGTAACAACTTCGAGAAAGACGAATAAGAAAATTGACCAAACGTTATATTTTACGACAATCATCCAAAATTTTCGATCCGTTAGTATTATTAAGCTCAGTAACTGTAAAAGCAAAAATCTTTATGCAATCACTTTGGAAGCTAAATTGGACGAAATATTACCGGAAGATATTCAATAAAATGGATATCAATTTCACGAGATCTTGCATTTAGCTTAGAGATCATTCGAAGTACTACAACACAAAAAGGGAGTAACACAAAATTTACCGATGCATCAACACATGATAACGGCACATGCGCACACTTCATGTACCACAGAAAACCAACAATAGTGATGGCAAAGAATCGAGTTGTGCGTATCAAGAATATTACTTTATCAAAACTAAAGCTCCAGGGTGATGTAGTTGGATCAAGAATTGCTGATCACATCTGCAAAACTTTCCGGGAACTTTCATAATATTTTGAGTGACAGTCACATCATACTTGGATCCGTTAAACTACAGAGACAATATCAATTTGTCAGAGTTCGACATTGCATCTAGAATAGCTCATGACACTTATGCCCTAGACAAGTATGAGTTAATCAGCATATATAGGGTGAAAATGGGGGTTAGTGGTACCTGGTATGACATAGAGTTCAAACTATCTATTGGCTCCTGGCCAAATCAAGAGATTCTCCACGTTGGCCATGGTACAAGAGGTACAGGTAGATATTGCTTCTAAAATTGCCAATATCACTTATACCCCAGACCCATACCAGTTTGTCAGCATAGGGTGGTGGGGTATCTGGTGTGACAAAATATACCAACTTAACTATTGCCGGCTAGCAAAACTAAAAGATTTTCCACGTTTCCCTTGTTACCAGAGGAAAAGATAGACATTGCCTCTTAAATAGTCTAAAGCACTTACGCCCTATATCCGTATGAATAAGTCAGCATATGGTGGGAATATCTGGTATGTCAGATAGTCCAAACTTACTATTGCTGGCTGGTAAAGCTAAGATATTCTCCACGTTGGCCATGGTACCAGAGATCGAGGTAGACATTGCCTCTAAAATGGCCTGTAACACTAATGTCTTAGACCCGTACTAGTTTATCAGCATAGGATGTGTGAGTGTGTGGGGTGGGGTACCTAATATGACAAATAGTCCAGCTTCACTAAGAGAGTGAGCCCATATGCACTATACCTGTACGAGTTTGGCAGCATAGAGTTGGTGCTACCTGGTAAGTCACACAGTCTAAGTTAACTATCACCTGATGGCCATACAAAGAAATTCGTCACGTTGGCCATGGTACCAGAGGTAGAGGTAAACATTGTCTCTATGTCTGATATTTTTAATGAGATTCTAGACGTAGGCATTGGAAACAAAGGAAGAGATAGACATTGCTTTTAAAAATGCTCATGTCACTTAATTATTGCCGGCTGGCCAAACTAAGAGTTTTTGCACGTTTGTCATGGTACCAGAGGGAGAGATAGACATTGCCTCTAAAATGGCCCATAGCAATTGTATGTACCTAGACCCTAACGATATATTCAGCATATAGGGTAGGGAGTACCTGGTTTGTCACATAGTCCAACTTAACTATTGCCGGCTGGCGGAACTTAATGATTCTCAATGTTGGTCATAGTACCAGAGGTAGAGGTAGACATTGCCTCTGAAATGGCATATAGTACTTCTGCCCTAGATTCGTTCGAGTTTGGCAGCATAGAGTGGGTGCTACCTGATATATCAAATAGTGAAATTTAACTACTGCCGGCTGGCCAAACTAAGAGATGCTCAATGTTGGCCTTGGCTCTAGAGGTAGACAGTGACTCTTAAATGGCCCATAGCACTTATGCCCTAGACCCGTTCGAGTTTGTCAGAATAGGGTGAGGGTACTTGGTATGTCACAAAGCCAAACTTAACTAATGCTGCCTGGCCAAACTAAGAAATTATCCACCTTGACGATGGTACCAGAGGTAGGAGTAGATATTGCCTCTAAAATAGCCTATAGTACTTATGCCGTAGACACGTGCGAAGTTTTCTGCATTAGGGAAAAGGGGTTGTAACCTAGTATGTCACAGAGTCCAGCTTAACTATTGTAGGCTGGCAAAACTAAGAAATTCTCCATGTTGTCCATGATACCAGAGGTAGAGGTAGACATTGCGTCTAAAATTGGCTATAGCACTTATGCTCTAAACACACCCTAGTTTTTCCACATATATTGAGGGGTACCTGGTATGTCACATAGTACAAATGAACTATTGCCGGCTAGCAAAACTTGGCCCCGGTACCAGAGGTAGAGGTAGACATTGGCTCTAAAATGACAAATAGCACTTATGGCCCTAGACCTGAACGAGTTTATCAGCATAGGGTGGGCGCAGTAGCGGTGTTATCTGGTATGACTTATAGTCCAACTTAACTATTGCCGGCTGGCCAAATTAAGAGATATCGACGTTGGCATTGATAACAAAGGAAGAGATAGACATTGCTTTTAAAATTGCCCATGTCACTTATGCCCTAGACTCGTACGAGTTTGCCATCATAGGATGAAAAGGGGATGGCTGGTATGTAACATAGTCCAACTTAACTATTGCCGACTGGCCAAACGTAGAGTTTCTGCACGTTTGCCATGGTACCAGAGGAAGAGATAACCATTGCCTCTAAATGGTCCATAGCAATTGTATTGTCCTATACCTGTACGAGTTATTCAGCATAGGGTGGGAGTACCTGGTATGTCACATAGTCCAACTTAACTATTGCCTGTTGCTCAAAACTTTTATATCTTAATGAATAAAATATGTTTCAAATCAAACTATTGTCGGCTGGCGAAACTAAATGATTCTCAATGCTGGCCATGTTACCAGAGGTAGAGGTAGACACTGCCTCTAAAATGACATATAGAGTAAGAGTAGGTGTTACCTGGTATGTCAAATAGTCCTACTTAACTATTGCCGGCTGGCCAAACTAAGAGATTCTCCATTTTGGCCATATGGTTCCAGGAAAAGATAGACAATGCCTCTAAAATGGCCTATAGCACTTATGTTAAACACCAATATGAGTTTGTCAGCATAGGATGGGGGATACCTGGTATTTTATATATTCCAAACTAGCTATTGCTGGCTGGTCGAACTAAGAGATTCTTCACCTTGGTCATAATACCAGAGGTAGAAGTAGATATTACCTCTAAAATGGCCTCTAGCAATTTTGCCCTAAACCCGACGAGTTTTTCTGCAAAGGGTGAAAAGGTTGTACCTGGTATTTCACAACTTTACTATTGCCGGCTGGCAAAACTAAGAGATTCTCCATGTTAGCAATAGCAAAACTTTTTTCCCCACTAGGTGCAAATGAAAGTTGGGACCCTTAGGCATGCTTGACTGAAAAATCCAGGTGGGGTATAGCACGGATTTTTTTAAAAATTGGTCCAAAGTTGGGCTCCGACACCCTACCCCACCCTAACTTTCAAAGTTAATAAAAATTTCCTACGGCAATACTTTTTCCCCACTAGGTGCAAATGAAAGTTGGGACCCTTAGGCATGCTTGACTGAAAAATCCAGGTGGGGTATAGCACGGATTTTTTTAAAATTGGTCCAAAGTTGGGCTCCGACACCCTACCCCACCCTAACTTTCAAAGTTAATAAAAATTTCCTACGGCAATACTTTTTCCCCACTAGGTGCAAATGAAAGTTGGGACCCTTAGGCATGCTTGACTGAAAAATCCAGGTGGGGTATAGCACGGATTTTTTAAAATTGGTCCAAAGTTGGGCCTGACACCCTACCCCACCCTAACTTTCAAAGTTAATAAAAATTTCCTACGGCAATACTTTTTCCCCACTAGGTGCAAATGAAAGTTGGGACCCTTAGGCATGCTTGACTGAAAAATCCAGGTGGGGTATAGCACGGATTTTTTTAAAAATTGGTCCAAAGTTGGGCTCCGACACCCTACCCCACCCTAACTTTCAAAGTTAATAAAAAATTTCCTACGGCAATACTTTTTTCCCCACTAGGTGCAAATGAAAGTTGGGACCCTTAGGCATGCTTGACTGAAAAATCCAGGTGGGGTATAGCACGGATTTTTTTAAAAATTGGTCCAAAGTTGGGCTCCGACACCCTACCCCACCCTAACTTTCAAAGTTAATAAAAATTTCCTACGGCAATACTTTTTCCCACTAGGTGCAAATGAAAGTTGGGACCCTTAGGCATGCTTGACTGAAAAATCCAGGTGGGGTATAGCACGGATTTTTAAAATTGGTCCAAAGTTGGGCTCCGACACCCTACCCCACCCTAACTTTCAAAGTTAATAAAAATTTCCTACGGCAATACTTTTTCCCCACTAGGTGCAAATGAAAGTTGGGACCCTTAGGCATGCTTGACTGAAAAATCCAGGTGGGGTATAGCACGGATTTTTTAAAATTGGTCCAAAGTTGGGCTCCGACACCCTACCCCACCCTAACTTTCAAAGTTAATAAAAATTTCCTACGGCAATACTTTTTCCCCACTAGGTGCAAATGAAAGTTGGGACCCTTAGGCATGCTTGACTGAAAAATCCAGGTGGGGTATAGCACGGATTTTTTAAAAATTGGTCCAAAGTTGGGCTCCGACACCCTACCCCACCCTAACTTTCAAAGTTAATAAAAATTTCCTACGGCAATACTTTTTCCCCACTAGGTGCAAATGAAAGTTGGGACCCTTAGGCATGCTTGACTGAAAAATCCAGGTGGGGTATAGCACGGATTTTTTAAAATTGGTCCAAAGTTGGGCTCCTGACACCCTACCCCACCCTAACTTTCAAAGTTAATAAAAATTTCCTACGGCAATACTTTTTCCCCACTAGGTGCAAATGAAAGTTGGGACCCTTAGGCATGCTTGACTGAAAAATCCAGGTGGGGTATAGCACGGATTTTTTAAAATTGGTCCAAAGTTGGGCTCCGACACCTACCCCACCCTAACTTTCAAAGTTAATAAAAATTTCCTACGGCAATACTTTTTCCCCACTAGGTGCAAATGAAAGTTGGGACCCTTAGGCATGCTTGACTGAAAAATCCAGGTGGGGTATAGCACGGATTTTTTAAAATTGGTCCAAAGTTGGGCCTGACACCCTACCCCACCCTAACTTTCAAAGTTAATAAAAATTTCCTACGGCAATACTTTTTCCCCACTAGGTGCAAATGAAAGTTGGGACCCTTAGGCATGCTTGACTGAAAAATCCAGGTGGGGTATAGCACGGATTTTTTTAAAATTGGTCCAAAGTTGGGCTCCGACACCCTACCCCACCCTAACTTTCAAAGTTAATAAAAATTTCCTACGGCAATACTTTTTCCCCACTAGGTGCAAATGAAAGTTGGGACCCTTAGGCATGCTTGACTGAAAAATCCAGGTGGGGTATAGCACGGATTTTTTAAAATTGGTCCAAAGTTGGGCTCCGACACCCTACCCCACCCTAACTTTCAAAGTTAATAAAAATTTCCTACGGCAATACTTTTTCCCCACTAGGTGCAAATGAAAGTTGGGACCCTTAGGCATGCTTGACTGAAAAATCCAGGTGGGGTATAGCACGGATTTTTTAAAATTGGTCCAAAGTTGGGCTCCGACACCCTACCCCACCCTAACTTTCAAAGTTAATAAAAATTTCCTACGGCAATACTTTTTCCCCACTAGGTGCAAATGAAAGTTGGGACCCTTAGGCATGCTTGACTGAAAAATCCAGGTGGGGTATAGCACGGATTTTTAAAATTGGTCCAAAGTTGGGCTCCGACACCCTACCCCACCCTAACTTTCAAAGTTAATAAAAATTTCCTACGGCAATACTTTTTCCCCACTAGGTGCAAATGAAAGTTGGGACCCTTAGGCATGCTTGACTGAAAAATCCAGGTGGGGTATAGCACGGATTTTTTAAAATTGGTCCAAAGTTGGGCTCCGACACCCTACCCCACCCTAACTTTCAAAGTTAATAAAAATTTCCTACGGCAATACTTTTTCCCCACTAGGTGCAAATGAAAGTTGGGACCCTTAGGCATGCTTGACTGAAAAATCCAGGTGGGGTATAGCACGGATTTTTTAAAATTGGTCCAAAGTTGGGCTCTGACACCCTACCCCACCCTAACTTTCAAAGTTAATAAAAATTTCCTACGGCAATACTTTTTCCCCACTAGGTGCAAATGAAAGTTGGGACCCTTAGGCATGCTTGACTGAAAAATCCAGGTGGGGTATAGCACGGATTTTTTAAAATTGGTCCAAAGTTGGGCTCCGACACCCTACCCCACCCTAACTTTCAAAGTTAATAAAAATTTCCTACGGCAATACTTTTTCCCCACTAGGTGCAAATGAAAGTTGGGACCCTTAGGCATGCTTGACTGAAAATCCAGGTGGGGTATAGCACGGATTTTTAAAATTGGTCCAAAGTTGGGCTCCGACACCCTACCCCACCCTAACTTTCAAAGTTAATAAAAATTTCCTACGGCAATACTTTTTCCCCACTAGGTGCAAATGAAAGTTGGGACCCTTAGGCATGCTTGACTGAAAAATCCAGGTGGGGTATAGCACGGATTTTTTAAAATTGGTCCAAAGTTGGGCTCCGACACCCTACCCCACCCTAACTTTCAAAGTTAATAAAAATTTCCTACGGCAATACTTTTTCCCACTAGGTGCAAATGAAAGTTGGGACCCTTAGGCATGCTTGACTGAAAAATCCAGGTGGGGTATAGCACGGATTTTTTAAAATTGGTCCAAAGTTGGGCTCCGACACCCTACCCCACCCTAACTTTCAAAGTTAATAAAAATTTCCTACGGCAATACTTTTTCCCCACTAGGTGCAAATGAAAGTTGGGACCCTTAGGCATGCTTGACTGAAAAATCCAGGTGGGGTATAGCACGGATTTTTTAAAATTGGTCCAAAGTTGGGCTCCGACACCCTACCCCACCCTAACTTTCAAAGTTAATAAAAATTTCCTACGGCAATACTTTTTCCCCACTAGGTGCAAATGAAAGTTGGGACCCTTAGGCATGCTTGACTGAAAAATCCAGGTGGGGTATAGCACGGATTTTTTAAAATTGGTCCAAAGTTGGGCTCCGACACCCTACCCCACCCTAACTTTCAAAGTTAATAAAAATTTCCTACGGCAATACTTTTTCCCCACTAGGTGCAAATGAAAGTTGGGACCCTTAGGCATGCTTGACTGAAAAATCCAGGTGGGGTATAGCACGGATTTTTTAAAATTGGTCCAAAGTTGGGCTCCGACACCCTACCCCACCCTAACTTTCAAAGTTAATAAAAATTTCCTACGGCAATACTTTTTTCCCACTAGGTGCAAATGAAAGTTGGGACCCTTAGGCATGCTTGACTGAAAAATCCAGGTGGGGTATAGCACGGATTTTTTAAAAATTGGTCCAAAGTTGGGCTCCGACACCCTACCCCACCCTAACTTTCAAAGTTAATAAAAATTTCCTACGGCAATACTTTTTCCCCACTAGGTGCAAATGAAAGTTGGGACCCTTAGGCATGCTTGACTGAAAAATCCAGGTGGGGTATAGCACGGATTTTTTAAAATTGGTCCAAAGTTGGGCTCCGACACCCTACCCCACCCTAACTTTCAAAGTTAATAAAAATTTCCTACGGCAATACTTTTTCCCCACTAGGTGCAAATGAAAGTTGGGACCCTTAGGCATGCTTGACTGAAAAATCCAGGTGGGGTATAGCACGGATTTTTTAAAATTGGTCCAAAGTTGGGCTCCGACACCCTACCCCACCCTAACTTTCAAAGTTAATAAAAATTTCCTACGGCAATACTTTTTCCCCACTAGGTGCAAATGAAAGTTGGGACCCTTAGGCATGCTTGACTGAAAAATCCAGGTGGGGTATAGCACGGATTTTTTAAAATTGGTCCAAAGTTGGGCCCGACACCCTACCCCACCCTAACTTTCAAAGTTAATAAAAATTTCCTACGGCAATACTTTTTCCCACTAGGTGCAAATGAAAGTTGGGACCCTTAGGCATGCTTGACTGAAAAATCCAGGTGGGGTATAGCACGGATTTTTTAAAATTGGTCCAAAGTTGGGCTCCGACACCCTACCCCACCCTAACTTTCAAAGTTAATAAAAATTTCCTACGGCAATACTTTTTCCCCACTAGGTGCAAATGAAAGTTGGGACCCTTAGGCATGCTTGACTGAAAAATCCAGGTGGGGTATAGCACGGATTTTTTAAAATTGGTCCAAAGTTGGGCTCCGACACCCTACCCCACCCTAACTTTCAAAGTTAATAAAAATTTCCTACGGCAATACTTTTTCCCCACTAGGTGCAAATGAAAGTTGGGACCCTTAGGCATGCTTGACTGAAAAATCCAGGTGGGGTATAGCACGGATTTTTTAAAATTGGTCCAAAGTTGGGCTCCGACACCCTACCCCACCCTAACTTTCAAAGTTAATAAAAATTTCCTACGGCAATACTTTTTCCCCACTAGGTGCAAATGAAAGTTGGGACCCTTAGGCATGCTTGACTGAAAATCCAGGTGGGGTATAGCACGGATTTTTTAAAATTGGTCCAAAGTTGGGCTCCGACACCTACCCACCCTAACTTTCAAAGTTAATAAAAATTTCCTACGGCAATACTTTTTTCCCCACTAGGTGCAAATGAAAGTTGGGACCCTTAGGCATGCTTGACTGAAAAATCCAGGTGGGGTATAGCACGGATTTTTTAAAATTGGTCCAAAGTTGGGCTCCGACACCCTACCCCACCCTAACTTTCAAAGTTAATAAAAATTTCCTACGGCAATACTTTTTCCCACTAGGTGCAAATGAAAGTTGGGACCCTTAGGCATGCTTGACTGAAAAATCCAGGTGGGGTATAGCACGGATTTTTTAAAATTGGTCCAAAGTTGGGCTCTGACACCCTACCCCACCCTAACTTTCAAAGTTAATAAAAATTTCCTACGGCAATACTTTTTCCCCACTAGGTGCAAATGAAAGTTGGGACCCTTAGGCATGCTTGACTGAAAATCCAGGTGGGGTATAGCACGGATTTTTTAAAATTGGTCCAAAGTTGGGCCTGACACCCTACCCCACCCTAACTTTCAAAGTTAATAAAAATTTCCTACGGCAATACTTTTTCCCCACTAGGTGCAAATGAAAGTTGGGACCCTTAGGCATGCTTGACTGAAAAATCCAGGTGGGGTATAGCACGGATTTTTTAAAAATTGGTCCAAAGTTGGGCTCCGACACCCTACCCCACCCTAACTTTCAAAGTTAATAAAAATTTCCTACGGCAATACTTTTTCCCCACTAGGTGCAAATGAAAGTTGGGACCCTTAGGCATGCTTGACTGAAAAATCCAGGTGGGGTATAGCACGGATTTTTTAAAATTGGTCCAAAGTTGGGCTCCGACACCCTACCCACCCTAACTTTCAAAGTTAATAAAAATTTCCTACGGCAATACTTTTTCCCCACTAGGTGCAAATGAAAGTTGGGACCCTTAGGCATGCTTGACTGAAAAATCCAGGTGGGGTATAGCACGGATTTTTTAAAATTGGTCCAAAGTTGGGCTCCGACACCTACCCCACCCTAACTTTCAAAGTTAATAAAAATTTCCTACGGCAATACTTTTTCCCCACTAGGTGCAAATGAAAGTTGGGACCCTTAGGCATGCTTGACTGAAAAATCCAGGTGGGGTATAGCACGGATTTTTAAAAATTGGTCCAAAGTTGGGCTCCGACACCCTACCCACCCTAACTTTCAAAGTTAATAAAAAATTTCCTACGGCAATACTTTTTTCCCCACTAGGTGCAAATGAAAGTTGGGACCCTTAGGCATGCTTGACTGAAAAATCCAGGTGGGGTATAGCACGGATTTTTTTTTTAAATTGATAATATAGCTAATTAATAATGTCCTTGCACACCATACCTTGTTAGTTATGTCCTTGCACACAGATTTGTTTGAGATGAAAGTATTAAAGTACGAACGCTACTTTGTATTCTTGTAGCGTATACAAATTGTTACATTTTAGGAACTATTTTACAGGATGCCGAGAATATGGAAAGCTATTTCACACAATATCGCACAGAAATTTTCTGATAAACAAGTCAATACCATCTTAATACATGAAAATTAGGCCAACATTCAAACAATGTCATTTTTTCAGTGTTGACAGTTGAAGCGAAGTCTTAAAGCGTGCAGCACGATGTTGAAAGCACATATCATTGTTTTTAAAATATTGAACACGAAATGAAATTTCAAAATTCATTGAATAGTGTTTTTGACTGCTAAATTCAAATTAAAACAGATATTGTAGTGGTAATAAAAAAATTAAAACGTTTCAGTACGTTTGAATCTTATTCAACTTTTGGGTTTATAGACATATCTGAAAACTGGCTGCTAGCGGAGTGGCTGCTAGCGAGTGGCTGCTAGCTTGAGTCTAGCCCCGGACAGGAGAAGATATTAAATTACAGTACGGCCATTCAAGACCCGATCAACAATTATTGCTTCATGTTGACGTAATTTATGATAATCTTTACCTTTTAAGAAAGGTTAAACTTGTAAATGTTTAGATCTTACGACATCTGGGCTTTTTATAGATAGAAAAGTATCTAACAGTTAAGATTGTTGCAAATTAAGTATAATAAAGAATGATATGCTTGCCATTGTGACATCTATTTATCATAAATAAAAAAGGAGAAATGGAGTATCCATCGTCTCAACTGGCTAAAACCGTGATGTAAAATGCGAGTTATAAATAATTGCCATGAGTAAAAAGGGTCGTTACCGACACTCAATTTGTACGTATAAAACATAGACGGAAAGCAAACATAAGACAAAGACCATTACATCCCATGTACTACTGGCTAAGGATAGTCATATAAATGGTATGAATCGACTCTCACCTTAACATATGAAGGGGTAACTAGTATTTTGAGAACTTGTTATTTGGTATTTAGCAACTCTTAAAACTTGTTGCAGCTAACATTTTGCATTTAAGAAATCCACATTACAATTGAATTGAACCATGTGAAATGAGCCTCTGTTGAAACTATATAATAGGTATGGTTTGAAGCAATGAAACCTATTTTACTAAGCAATGTGATGCAAATGTAACAGTCGGCACCCCTGATGAAGGACTGATGGTTATTTGCTTAACGTCCAGTGGCAAATATTCCATATTTATTAATGACGAGAACAAATACACTATGGGTTTTGCTCATTATTGAAGGTATTTAGTGATTAGTTGTCTCATTGGTAATCGTACCACATCTCCTTTTTTTCATAACAATATATCCAGAAGTAAGGTTGTGCAATGTAGGTCGACTGGGAATACGGACTGGAAATTGAAACTGTCACTGGAATAGAGGAATGTTGGAAAGGGACAGAAATTTGCCTTGAAACAGGCCACCGACGAAACCATCAAGAGTGCAGAAGGTCGTTGGTACTCCCCGACTACTTCGGGTTCCTCCACTAATAAAAACTTGCCGTCATGATATAGCCAAGAGTGCTGAAAGTGGTGTAAAACACCACTAATTAATCAATCAGTATGTAATGAGATTGCTGCCTCGTATAAATGTTCATCATAAAGGGTAGTGTGTTCCTCCTGTATGACATACCACAGTTTTAACAGTATAGTCAGCTAGTCTCCTACTCAAGGCTAATGTTCTTATCACTGTATAAGAGACCTGGTTGGTTAACAACGTTATATCATTTGTATTCTATTTAAATTATCTACTTGAAAGAAACGTGTGATGGATGCAGACCATTTGATGTCTTTGTCAGTTCATGCATTTATATTTGTTCCAATAGAGAACCATTATGGGATAATTACATAATAACCACTTTCATATTTGCCTCGTAAATCATTGAAAAAATAGCAAGTTTATAATGATCAGCAAATATAAATGATTAAAGATATGAATTTGTACTAAAAGTGCTATTTGATATTTAAAGTTGAAAATTACTTCAATACGGACGTTTAACATTTTAAAAACAAAAAAAAGTATAGACTACTCATTTATAATTATAACTAGAAGAAGATGTTATTATACTTCATCAAGGCACCAACCGAAAAATAAAAAAAAATACAAAGACATCCAGAGATCAACAAAAAGTCTTTAAAAAAAATAAAAAATTACGAGAAGATACCTGGAGGTGAAATCAAAACGCATCATTCAAAACCATTCCAAAGAAAAGAAAAACGAAATGACCAACAAAAGCCGCAAGTCACTACATAGAAAACTTAACTTGGCAAGTGAGCAACTTAAGCACCACAAACAATTTCTATTCCATTTCATGTAACTATAAAAACGCTTCTGATCCTCATGATTTTAGAGCAACAAAAGCAAAAAGGCCAAAAACCTCATTTCATAAGATTCTTCGGGTACTTTTTTAATACCATTGAAAAACAATACTTGTTTTGTTTTCCTAGTCATTGTACATTGCGCCTGGAATGTCCTTTTCTCGACAAATCTATATAAAGATATTCTAAAGTGTTTAAAATGTATGCACATTTACATGATTGATGCTAAAAAATGTTATTTAAATTTGTTTTTAGTTATTTACAACAATAATAAAAAGAAACTTGTATTTCATATTTCCACCCGGCTAGTCGGCTTGACTCGTCGTTTTGTCAATCATTGCACATACCTTTCTATCAAACTTGAAACACTATTTTCTCTTGACTTTGTGGTTTTCGCTGATGTTATAGACTGAATGGAAATGAATTTATATGACTTTAAATCTAATTGAATTTTTGTCATAAATCACAATTCATTATATATGGAGAAAACGTTTTTTTTAACTACTGCATTAAAATAACACTTTATAAATTTGGTGCATCCGAAGCGCTTTTCTGGATTAACCTTCATTGGGAACGCTCAGAACCAAAATGTTATGCATAACTACTCGGAATACGTTAGGAACTTATAACCGAAAGAGACTTAAATCATTTAAGTGGAAAAGCCAAATCCATAGAAGATCAACTTTGCCTAAGGAAGGAGTTAGCACCTTAGTTTCTTAACTAATTTTAAATTTATCAACGACGAATTTAAGAAATGTGTGTTATTAATCAAGAAAGAACAAAAGCATTTGTTATATACTAAGCTGATTATATATGTACCTTACGGGACTAACAGACTGCACGCAGCGGTAAAGACCCAAATGCTTGAATACGAAAATAACACTTCATAAATGTAATAGCTTGAAAACTCTATGGAAGTCATAATTCATGTAAACCCAATTAAATTGTATTCGTAATGTTCGCATAATTCAGAATACGGGTTTCAAAACACTTTCTCATGATCATGATTAAGTATGATTTTGAAAATTCCGAAGTTTACATATTTCAATGCATATTTATTCAACTGTAACGAGTAAGTGATTTTAACACGTGATTTATAATGAACCAATTATTTTAACACGTAATTAAGTTATCACACCATTCTACTGTATCAATGTGATTCAAACTCTGATTTCCCAATCTGTTTCAAATATTACTTTAGTTATAAGGGTAAACTAGATGCTTTACGTTTGTAAAATAGATATCATTTTCTATGAATAAAAAGAGTTAAAGATATAGGTCAATCAGACACCAACCCACTATAAAATAAGGTAGTGTGGTATGATTGCCAATGACACAACTATCCACCGGAGACCAAATTATGTAGATGTTAGCAACATCAGGTCACCGGACGGCCTTTAATTATGAGCAAAGCCAATATTACACAGCAAGCTATAAAAGGCACCAACATGACAAAATATTACACAGCAAACTATAAAAGGCACCAACATGACAAAATATTACACAGCAAGCTATAAAAGGCACCAACATGACAAAATATTACACAGCGAGCTATAAAAGGCACCAACATGACAAAATATTACACAGCAAGCTATAAAAGGCACCAACATGACAAAATATTACACAGCGAGCTATAAAAGGCACCAACATGACAAAATGTTACACAGCAAGCTATAAAAGGCAACAACATGACAAAATGTTACACAGCAAGCTATAAAAGGCACCAACATGACAAAATGTTACACAGCAAGCTATAAAAGGCACCAACATGACAAAATATTACACAGCAAGCTATAAAAGGCACCAACATGACAAAATATTACACAGCAAGCTATAAAAGGCACCAACATGACAAAATATTACACAGCAAGCTATAAAAGGCACCATGACAAAATATTACACAGCGAGCTATAAAAGGCACCAACATGACAAAATATTACACAGCAAGCTATAAAAGGCACCAACATGACAAAATATTACACAGCAAGCTATAAAGGCACCAACATGACAAAATATTACACAGCAAACTATAAAAGGCACCAACATGACAAAATATTACACAGCAAACTATAAAAGGCACCAACATGACAAAATATTACACAGCAAACTATAAAAGGCACCAACATGACAAAATATTACACAGCAAACTATAAAAGGCACCAACATGACAAAATATTACACAGCAAACTATAAAAGGCATCAACATGACAAAATATTACACAGCGAGCTATAAAAGGCACCAACATGACAAAATATTACACAGCAAACTATAAAAGGCACCAACATGACAAAATATTACACAGCGAGCTATAAAAGGCACCAACATGACAAAATATTACACAGCGAGCTATAAAAGGCACCAACATCACAAAATATTACACAGCGAGCTATAAAGGCACCAACATGACAAAATGTTACACAGCAAGCTATAAAAGGCAACAACATGACAAAATGTTACACAGCAAGCTATAAAAGGCACCAACATGACAAAATGTTACACAGCAAGCTATAAAAGGCACCAACATGACAAAATATTACACAGCAAGCTATAAAAGGCACCAACATGACAAAATATTACACAGCAAGCTATAAAAGGCACCAACATGACAAAATGTTACACAGCAAGCTATAAAAGGCACCAACATGACAAAATATTACACAGCAAGCTATAAAAGGCACCATGACAAAATATTACACAGCGAGCTATAAAAGGCACCAACATGACAAAATATTACACAGCAAACTATAAAAGGCACCAACATGACAAAATATTACACAGCAAGCTATAAAGGCACCAACATGACAAAATATTACACAGCAAACTATAAAAGGCACCAACATGACAAAATATTACACAGCAAGCTATAAAGGCACCATGACAAAATATTACACAGCGAGCTATAAAAGGCACCAACATGACAAAATATTACACAGCAAACTATAAAAGGCACCAACATGACAAAATATTACACAGCAAGCTATAAAAGGCACCAACATGACAAAATATTACACAGCGAGCTATAAAAGGCACCAACATGACAAAATATTACACAGCAAACTATAAAAGGCACCAACATGACAAAATATTACACAGCAAACTATAAAAGGCACCAACATGACAAAATATTACACAGCAAGCTATAAAAGGCACCAACATGACAAAATATTACACAGCGAGCTATAAAAGGCACCAACATGACAAAATATTACACAGCGAGCTATAAAAGGCACCAACATGACAAAATATTACACAGCGAGCTATAAAAGGCACCAACATGACAAAATATTACACAGCGAGCTATAAAAGGCACCAACATGACAAAATGTTACACAGCGAGCTATAAAAGGCACCAACATGACAAAATATTACACAGCGAGCTATAAAAGGCACCAACATGACAAAATGTTACACAGCGAGCTATAAAAGGCACCAACACAGCGAGCTATAAAAGGCACCAACATGACAAAATATTACACAGCGAGCTATAAAAGGCACCAACATGACAAAATATTACACAGCGAGCTATAAAAGGCACCAACATGACAAAATGTTAAACAATTAAAACAAAATCCTGTTTACTGTACACAAAAAAAATAAAAACGAAACGAAATACAAATATGTTATACCCCATCAAACGACGACCACTGAATTTCAGGCTCCTGACTTAAGACATGCACCTACAATATGTGTCGGGATTGAACATATTTGCCCAACCTACCCCTAACACAGGCACTTGTTTCTGCCTATGGGAAGGTCGACTATCCATATCCACCTTCCCATGGATAGAAACAAGTATGTATAGATAGTCGCCCTTCCCATAGATAGAAACAAGAGCCTGTGACTCCTAATCTTGGACAGTGGTGTAACAACACAACATAAGAACAACGTATAAAAATCAATACTTAAAAATAATAATGGATTTATTTTAAAGGCGTCCTATTTGTTGTTATCTTCAGTATAGGGGTTCCCATGTGAAACTGAAATATCAAAATTTAGGAAAAGGCAGTTATTGCTGTTTATATTAGATTTAATTAAAGTAAGTTTCCTTTGGTGAATTTCGGCAGTATAAGGTATGTTTTGTTTTGTTTTTGTTCCACTTGGCAATGTTTTTACTTTTTATTACAATGAATCCCTATTACAGATGATGATAATATTGGTACTTATTGCCGTAGTATCATGTCAGGAAGACGTTTGGGAAGAACTATTTTCGGTTGATAGCATTGAACCTATCAGCTTGGATGTGTATTCTGAAATTCCGGTAAGTACTTTAAGTAATGAAATGGTTTATCTGACAAATGGTTTATCTGACAAATGGTTTATCTGACAAATGGTTTATCTGACAAATGGTTTATCTGGTTTATCTGACAAATGGTTTATCTGACAAATGGTTTATCCGACAAATGCGGTACGTTTAATCTGTTCCCTGTTCATAATTATAAACAACACGAAGAATAAACGCAATAAGATGTATCACACACGAAAAAAAGATCTAAAAAGTATGATTAAAGACAGCAACCCGACAACAAACTACCGAAAAGAATAACATACAATGTTCCTTGTAAAATAGACCCAAAAGTTTTACGTAAGATGTTTCTTCTTACAAAAAGATCTAGCATTTAGATATGGTGTTCTTTTGTAAACCTTCGTAAATATAAAACTAGAGAGCCAATGGCCGGATATATGACAAAACAATATATGAAAAACAAATATGACAGACACCAACCAACAACAACAATAGAATTTTTGGACAAAGACAAGTATAATGTTGCGGGTTTAAACATTTTTGTGAACGCTCCCCTAACCTGGGACAGTAGTTTTAAGCAAAACATAAGAACAAACTGTAACACTCAGTTGGAAACAGCTAAACTTATCAGATCGTCACGAACACACAATTTAAAAAAAAAAATAAACCAACTTACATTAAAGACAAAAGATACATATTGCCGATTTAAAAGTAATCGTTACTGAAAGCTAGTTGAAAGCCAAAAACAACTAACAAACTAATCTGTTTCTCCCAGAATGGTCTTCCTTAGTTCACATAAGGTCTTCAATGATGGATACTTGAAACCTCGGGAAAATGATTTATCTGTTTTTGAACTTATAACATGAATGTCTTATAGATTTAAGCTAATGATATTGACAGTAAAGTCTCGTTTAACTTATAACGTGAATGTCTTATAGATTAAAGCTAATGATATTGACAGTAAAGTCTCGTTTAACTTGTAACGTGAATGTCTTATAGATTTAAGCTAATGATATTGACAGTAAAGTCTCGTTTAACTTATAACGCGAATGTCTTATAGATTTAAGCTAATGATATTGACAGTAAAGTCTCGTTTAACTTATAACGCGAATGTCTTATAGATTTAAGCTAATGATATTGACAGTAAAGTCTCGTTTAACTTATAACGCGAATGTCTTATAGATTTAAGCTAATGATATTGACAGTAAAGTCTCGTTTAACTTATAACGCGAATGTCTTATAGATTTAAGCTAATGATATTGACAGTAAAGTCTCGTTTAACTTATAACGCGAATGTCTTATAGATTTAAGCTAATGATATTGACAGTAAAGTCTCGTTTTAGTTATGGTTGTCATTCGATGCAAAATTCTATAAAAAGGAAAAAAATATGTAAAACTTGCAACAATGTATCAAACTTGTCTTCAACAGCAATGTGTAGCAGAGAATAGTGTTTTAAATGATTTTAATTTGGTTTTATTGATCTTTATGGCTAATTGGAAATCTTTAAAGCACATATTTCTATGTACATGTACTCACGTTTTATATTTTTACTTCCCGATTGTTACGCTCTTAGTTCAAATACAAGGGGTATAATGGAAACAACTATACATAAAAGATAAGATTGTTCAAAAACCGGGAAATTATCTTATAAAAGGAAATTGTGTCTACTGCAAAAACAATTATATGTCTTCAGTTGGCAGATGATTGGTATAACATCTAATATCTATAATTTAGGGAAATATTAAATGGCAGCAATCTAATATTTATAATTTAGGGAAATATTAACTAGCAGCAATCTAATATTTATACTTAAGGGGAATATTAAATGGCAGCAATCTAACAGAAGTACAGCTGTGACAGCAAAAGCAAAGTTATACCAAAAAGGAACAGAAGATTTACCTAGTGATCTTCTTTCCAGTCAATGCAGAATAGACACCGAAATAAAAGCGGGGAAAATTACTGTTAGAATATTTCCTAGCATCCAGGAGCCAAAATTCACCAGTTACCAACTAAATGGCGGATTTCCATTATTATACAGCTATTTTCTGACATTATGTATATTGGCATCAGTCCATGGATGGCGGATTGCTGTCACATATGGGGTTCTTCTGTCCGCAATGTTCACATTTGCTAATGTGTGTTTAGATAACATTACACGCATAGATATAGTTGTGGAATATCCAGAGTAAGTGCTTACATTTCTTTAAGAATGCAATTTTTAAAAATTCACTGTCATTTCGAATCTCAGTCACAGCTTCAATAAATATTCAAGACATTTACTAAATAATATTTAATGTAAATCATTCACAGTAACAAACTTCTGTTAATACAATTTAATTTTTGAATCATTCAATTCGAGGTTTTTCAAATGATTGAAGGAAACAAAAAACAAAGAAACATTTTTTCTCACAGAAACATGACATTGGTCTTTGATGTATTACTTGTGTCTTTGTTTAGATCAACAGAAATGAGACGAATACTGTTCAAATAAACTGCACTGCGTCTTTTTTTAAATTATGACCCGTGCTACTTTAAACATGTAGACAGACTGGGGATGAAATAACGTTTATGATGTGGGTGTCTTCTTTATCTCTAGAGCAGTCAAATATAACTAGAACATCGGCACTGTAATTGTGTGGCTTCTTTTCCCTAGTTAATCGACATTTATTATGTGATATCATTCGTTCGTTTTGATTAAATATTAAAGTCTTATACTTATATATCTTAAGTACAAAAGTTTTGTATATTTACACTATTCGTACTTAAAAACAAAACAAAAAGTTAATTGACTTCCTGATCCGACCTTGAATACTGATTTTTATTTTTTTTGTTTTGTTTTTACAGAACCGTTCAGTTTAATAAGATCAACGTGTTCATGAAAAATGGCAATATAACATTACCAGAGAGTGTAACATATAATTCCATCGTTGATTGTTCAACAGACCATACCTTCAATAGATCAGGTAATTTGTCATTTGGATGATACACTTAAAACTCGTTACAGATTACCACTCAATAGTCGTATTCAGTTGAACTTATATTTAAATAGTTCACCAAATGTTATGAACTATTTCGGGATTCAAGGTTCTATGTAAACTTTTGGAAGAAAGAGACTTTCTCTCTCTCTCTCTCTCTCTCTCTCTCTCTCTCTCTCTCTCTCTCTCTCTCTCTGTAGCTATGCTCATACAAATGAAACACCGAACATCTTTTGTAGAAAAATGAGCGTTATAATTCAATAATCTTGAACTATATAAACATGAATTATTAACAAAAGAGCAGATATATATATATCACCGAAGAGACATTAATTGTCGAAATCCGGATATGGTGTACAAATTTTTGCACCTCATGTTTGTGGTATACCATCTTTTCCACAAGTTTATTGTTTTCTGTTTGGTATTAAATTAATGATTAAGATCCATTTTGTTACATCTGGTGATCCGTTTATTTGGCAATCGCCAATGGCAGTCAGCAGGGTTTAAGAACATCAGTTGTTCGACCTGCTAGTCAAATGCGTTTTGTTGAAATATACTTTTTCACTCATTTCGTCTTTTGGAAAATGTTGTTTGTGCTGTATTTAGACCCCTCTACCAAAAAATTTGTTTTGCATGCACACGTATAAAAATTGCGGTTTTTATCCAACGCAATCATAGGTTTGAACGTTGTTTTCAATTTAGACTTGTTTATATTTTTTCGTTTGGTCTTGTATTATATTTGCCTTCGGGTTTATATGATCCGTTCATCCTATTTTGACTCTTTCAAAATTCAAGAGTCTATCCTAAATTGAGGTAAATTATATGGCCTTCCAAATACCGTTTCGATTCCTAACATCACTGAAGAGACATTAATTGTCGAAATCCGGATATGGTGTACAAATTTTTGCACCTCATGTTTGCGGTATACCATCCTTTCCGCAAGTTTATTGTTTTCTGTTTGATAATAAATTAATAATAAGATCTATTTTGTTACATCTTGTGATCCGTTTATTTGGCAATCGCCAATGGCAGTCAGCAGGGTTTAAGAACATCAGTTGTTCGACCTGCTAGTCAAATGCGTTTTGTTAAAATATACTTTTTCACTCATTTGGTCTTTTGGAAAATGTTGTTTGTGCTGTATTTAGACCCCTCTACCAAGAAATTTGTTTTGCATGCACACGTTTAAAAATTGCGGTTTTTATCCAACGCAATCATAGGTTTGAACGTTGTTTTCAATTTGGACTTGTATATATATATATATATATATATATATGTGTGTGTGTGTGTGTGTGTGTGTGTGTGTGTGTGTGTGTGTGTGTGTTATATTATATATACAATTCAGAACGGAAACGGGGAATGCGTCAAAGAGACAACCCGACCAAAGAGCAGAAAACAGCCCAAGGCTACCAATTGGTCTTCAATAAAGCGAGAAAATACCGCATCCGGAGGCGGGCTTCAGCTGGCCCTTAAACAATAATGTATACTAGTTCAGCGAAAATGGAAGTCACACTGAACTCCGAAACATGTTTGTATGTGATTCAAACTTGGTAGAACTATAGTTCCGAAAACATCCTCCGCATCTTATATTGCATGATTGGAGAATGGTAAATTGCAAAGAGATCAAAAGACAAGCATAATGATAAAAAAAAAAAAAAAATACAAAAAACATACCGTTCAAATAACGTAATTGTTTGTTTGAACAATCCTTGATCACAAGCTAATCGTGTGTAAAATTATTTACATTTGAGGGTGTATATCCTGTTGTCATGGAAAAGGGGTTTGTGGTATTGGAAATAAATGTTATTGTGAAGATGGACACGAAGAACGAACACATTGTAGTGAGTATATAGAGTCTGCTTGCTAACAACGAATTAAATGCAAAACGTCTTATCGTTTTTATTAACTCACTGTAATGCGTTTGGAGTCGGATTTTCTCATTGATAACGAACTCATTGTATTGAGATTATAAATTGAATTAATGATTTATTTATATTGAACCCACTGTAAACACATTGTATAACGAACACACTGTTGTGAGTAAATATCTTTTTAGTATTGAATGAATTCACTTTAAATTGTATATATACTCGTTTATAACAAAGGAATTGTAATGCATAAAGAACTCGGTATATAGGGAGTATAGAATCTGTCCATTCAAAACGGGACAAACGGTATCAAATATTAAACTTGTATGTCTTTTAACAAACCCGGTGTAGAACAGTAAGACGATTCCACAGATGGCATGCAACTGAAACGAAAGCCACACAACGACACGGCCAAAAAAGAAAACTGAATATCACGAACAAAACAAACACATGGAGATGAACCAAAGTTTTTGGGATGGGTATTAAGCAATTCCTGCTCTAACAGTGACACACGTCTTATTTGCTGTAAACAAAATCGGGAAAAAATAACAACTATACATATATTTATAAATTATAAATATGCATTCGTATTCAATGGCAGTTTATCATATCTATGGTCATCAACGGTCAACCAAATCATGATTACGCCAATCGATAAAAGTGAAAATGCAGCTCCTACATAATTGATAATCTGCTCGTTCATATATTACGATTTCCTATTGCAATGAATAAATTATCTTTTCAGTTATAAGGAACGCCTTGTAGTGAGTATAGTATATGCTCGTTTATAACCAACTTACTATATTGACTTACGTTGATATTATATGTCCTCAATACTTTAGAAGTGCTTATATCTTTAGAATTTTTTTTCAGAAATGAAGAAGACACCTCGACATACAATTTTTATCAATACCGTCGACCAAAGAATAATTCATGTTAATCTTCCAACTAATCAAAACATCACAGTATATGGAAAAAGAGACTTGAATGGAAGTGTTAGGTCATTGAAAAGTTTCCGGTCACATGATCAGTATGGGGTTTCATCTAATATAGTAATGGGAAAACTACGCAAAATCTCAAGAATTGTCTCCTCTTCAGGGACAACAATTTCATTTGATTGGAAAACGAAATGCTCTGTGCACGTGACCGTTATTTTCAACAAAGGCCAAGGCCAAATTGACCAGGATATAACTGTCTGTAAAATGAAGCCAAAGCAGGAGAAAGTTGAATTAGAGGACAATAAAGAGACACAAAATATATTACCGTCTAGTGTTGACGAGAAAAGAAACCTACAAAGGAGATCAAAGAATGTCATCAATCATCATCATAAAGGAGATTTTATCAAAATTCCAGTGGAAATTAAAAGTTGCAACGAACCCGACTCGTCTGCCGAAGTTTCTGCAAAAATAATCACAGCAAATCATTCCGAAAATATCATACAAAACGATTTTCTGGGGTCATTGACGTCTCACCCTGGACTTTATCACATCAGGATACCGGTTAAACCTGTACATCAGACAGACAGTCAGGAATCAGCTGTTTGCCAAACCTTCATCCATTCAACAAATCATCTGTGTAAATATGCATCTTCAAACTATCATAAATTTCAACGTCATATTTGCAAGCAAATAAAATCATCAATAAAAGTAATGTCAGGAGTATCATTTTCACAAGTAGGTGACGTCATCACAACATGTGAATCGAGTTTTCAAACTGTCATATCATTTTGCAAAGAGTTTTATACAAACATTGAAAACAATTGCAATAGAGATTCTATAATATTTTATGATTCATTCGTTTCTGGAAATGTTTCCGTACAAATTATTGCTACATTTCCAGGAAACTATTCAGTTTACTCGGAACGCTTTGATTTGAAGGTCAAAGAGGATTCGCCTTTTCCGGTGTCAATGAAGAAAATAAACGACATACGCCCAAAACCAAGATTTATAGGCTTTAGTGTAAATCCAAGGGATCCAAAGCCTTTTCAACGTTATAACGTCAAAATAAATTACGCGTGTTCATCATCTACCACAAAACTTGACATGCGTATTGAAGGAAGTGATAATTACCATAGCAACATAACTTGCCATGGTGTGACACAATGTAACTGTTGTATATTACATGTTGCCGGTGCTGCAGCACATGTTATGGACAAGGTTCTGGTCACTCTTAACGACCCTCTGACGCAGACAATTACCACAAGAGAAATAGCCGTTCTGTTTTGATATAAATCATAACTGCAAATGAATGTGTTGTTTTTATAAATTTTATTTCGACTTCAATGGATTTACATACACAACTTAAATTCACTTTACAGTCTTGTTTTATATATGAAAAAAAAAAATATGAAATTGAAAATATGCCGAAGGGAGTGGGTGACAATTCAAAATCACAATTTGAAAAACGATTGATTAATTAATGTTTGCTTAACGTTCAGTGGCAAATATTTATGCATATTCAAGACGAAATCAAATTAATAATTAATACCACTGGTTTGTTCTCCAAGGTATGGTTAAAAGGTATGAAGGGTGGAAAATTTGGACTGCCAATGGGCAAGTGGGGTATGTTGGATAAGGCAAATATTTTGTCTTGCAACAAGCAACCTATAGACCAGTCAGAGAGTTGTTGCAAGGGTTCTTTAACCTGTATAGAGCGTTTCATTAAACGAGGCACCGGATTTAACGTCCCATTCCATACGGACGTTTCTGCATATTTATACACCCCTCACAGCTAAACGGACGCCCACCTTTTGCAAGGGTTTCACTGCCATACGGGAACAGTCTTTGGATGATCATAGTTATATCCCCCAGTCAACCCTTTGGTTTCCGAAAAAGGACTAAAAACCAATGACCACATGAAAAAGGACGAAAAGAAAAATAAAACTCCACAACCTACAGAAAAACTTTAAATTGAATACCGCAAACAAATTGAATACCGCAAACCCCATCAAAAAGACGAGTTGAACTCGGAGTGGTCGGAAAGTAAGCAGTAAGTAATCTTATTTCTAGTACACTGCAGCGAAAGCCTAGAGGGGATATTGATGTTGATCAAAGTAGCTCGTACAAACTATACTTAATTACAACGGAGAGAGATGGACGGCTTCAAGAATATTATACTCCTCTAGAAAGCACTAACTGCTTACCATTCCGGATCACCTGAGGTCAACCTAGGTTTTGGGTTAGTTTGTTTTGTTCAGTCTTTTAGTTTTCAGATTGGCTTTGCGGACTTATAAGTCTTTTCGTTTATTTTTTGCCATTCTGTTGTATTTTTTTCGACTTCTGGTTTTTGCTTGCCCCTTGGTATCTTTTCCTTTATCATTTTATACTTGACGTTATCAAGAAACCTAGAATCGATGTCAAATGGCACATACGTTATAAAGAAACCTAGAATCAATGTCAAATGGTACATACATTATCAAGAAACCTAGAATGATTGATTTTGGTGTTTTAACGCCACTTTAAGCACCGCTTTTGGGCTATTTCGTGGCGGCCAGTTTTATTGGTGGAGGAAGCCGGAGTGCCCGGAGAAACCACCGACCTTCGATAGGAAAACTGACAATCCTAGTCAATTAAGACTGAGTCGAGTGCACCCGCACGAGCGGGGTTCGAACTCACAACCTCAGTGTTAAGAAACCTAGAAAAAATGTCAAATGGTACATACGTTATCAATAAAACTAACATCGATGTCAAACGGTACATACGTTATCAAGAAATCTAGAATTGTTGTCAAATGGTACATACTATATAGATATAAGAAGATGTGGTATGAGTGCCAATGAGACAAATCTCCATCCAAGCCTAAATTCATAAAAGTAAACCATTATAGGTCAAAGTACGGTCTTCAAGACGGAGCCTTGGCTCAAACCGAACAGCAAGCTAGAAAGGGCCCCAAAAATTACTAGTGTAAAACCATTCAAACGGGAAAACCAATGGTCTAATCTATATAAAAAAACGAGAAACGAGAAACACTTAAGAACCACATCAACAAACGACAACTACTGAACATCAGATTCCTGACTTAGGACAGGTGCAAACAATTGCAGCGGGATTAAACGTTTTAATGGTACCAAACATTCACCCTTATCTGAAACAACAGTGTAACATCATAACATAGAAAGACAATCAATTGAAATGGCCTAACTCAATCAAAAGACATATGAACACCAGTGAACATACACTTAACAAATAAATTTGATCTATGATACAATGTAAATACAAAATAAATAAACTAAGGGAAGAATAATTAAAGTAGCATGGTATACCGCTGTGAAATGTTAAACAATTTAAGAAAAACAATATGCTTGAACAAATATATCAGCCATTTGCAATTACTTTAAACACAGGTAAATGAAAATACGCTATAAAGAAACCAAGAATCAATGTCAAATGGTACATACTTTATCAAGAAACCTAGAATTGTTGTCAAATGGTACATACTTTATCAAGAAACCTAGAATTGTTGTCAAATGGTACATACGTTATCAATAAAACTAACATCGATGACAAACAGTACATACGTTATCAAGAAAAACTAGCATTGATTTCAAATGGTACATACGTTACCAAGAAACCTAGAATCGATGTCAAACGGTACATACGTTATCAAGAAACCTAGAATTGATGTCAAATGGTACATACGCTATCAAGAAACCTAGAATCGATGTCAAACTGTACATACATTATAAAGAAATCTATAATCGATGTCAAACGGTACATACGTTATCAAGAAACCTTGAATCGATCTTCAAATCAAATAGGTTTTATTTTAAGTCGGCAAGTTAAGTAACAAAACAACATAAGCTCTGAGTGAGCTTTTGAACCGACATACATAATTAATTTAAGACATTCATATTATATACAGTGCATGCAGACACAATAGGACAACACAAGACATACAATAGTTTACATATACACAACTGTCAAATAAAAAGCAGTATTCTAGCATTAAAAGCATATAGCATTTAAGCAAGCACATAATGTAGCAACTAAAACAAATAGCAGTGAAGATTAGCAAAATACACTAGAAGCAGAATAAAATAAAAATAACAAACAAAGAAAGGAAATATGTATTTTTCGGTACGCTGCTGTAGTATACATGTATGGATGGAAATGTGGGCAATATTTACAAGCTTTCGGTACGCTGCTGTAGTATACATGTATGGATGGAAATGTGGGCAATATTTACAGGCAACACACGAGGATGTTTACCACTCCAACACCAGATCATGGACTTAAACTCAATCAAATTTTAGCACTGTCTGAATTCCTCGGGGAGGAAGTTCCAGAGAACTGAAGCAACATACCTAAAAGATTCTTTACCTTACCTTGTTGTTTTCACTTGTGGTATCTGTAAAAGATTAGAATATCTGAAATTATACATATGGCCTTATTTATTAATTAAGTCTAATAAAACAGGTAGGGCCAAATCATGTCAAATTTTGTAAGTCTTCAAGGCCATTGTTCTTATCCTTCCAACATGTAGGCTAGATCTAACAGATCTTCATAATTATGTAGAGACAAAATCACAATATACAAATTGTAATGCCCTGTCTTGAATTTTTTCTATTTTCTTTGTTTTTGACAACAGAACAAAAGTGTCATGACAAGGGCCAAAGTTAACATTTGACATATAAAAGTATGAAAAATAGTAAGTCTACTTATTTTTTATAGATTTCCACCAATTCTTTTCAAGATTTTAGGTTGCTGAACAGCTTTTTTACATATGGTTTCAATATGGCTATCACAATTTAGCATAAAATCTATATCAACACATAAAAGCTTGACTGTTTCTTCACAGGTTTTATCAGTATTTCCAATTTTAAAAGAAGGAGATCTATCCGCTGACTTTTTACCAACAGCAGTTGCCTGGAATTTGTCGAAAATGAAACTAGTCAATCAAGATATTGCTCTCAGATGCTAAAACTGTAGTAAGTTCTTCATAATTTGGAGAATTAAAAGACAAAGTATTGTCATCAGCATAGTTGTACAAGAAGTTACATTTTTGGATGAAATAAAAAATATCGTTAATGAAAACCTTAAAAAGCAATGGGCTCAATATTGATCCTTGGATCACATCTTTCTGTACATTTGCCCAACTACCTCCTATTTTTATCTGTTATGTGTATCTATATGTCTGATTGACAGATATGATGACAATAACATAGTGTCAAATGGTACAGACGTTATCAAGAAAAACTAGCATTGATTTCAAATGGTACATACATTATAAAGAAAACTAAATCAATGTCAGTTGGTACATACGTTATCAAGGAACCTAGAATCGATGTCAAATGGTACTTACGTTATCAAGAAAATTATTCAATAGAATCAATGTGAATTGGTACAAACGGTATTTATGAAAATAACATCGACGTCAAACGGTACATACGTTAAGAAAAGTATAACTGATGTCAAACGGTACATACATTATCAAGAAAACAAGAATCAATGTCTAACGGTACATACGTTATCAAGAAACCTGGAATGGATGTCAAATAGTACATACGTTATCAAGAAAACTAGAATCGATGTCAAATGGTACTAACGTGATCAAGAAAACTGGAATCGATGTCAATTGGTACACCCTTTTGAATAAAACTAGCATCAATGTCAATTTGTACATACGTTACCAAGTAAACTAGGATCGATGTCAAATGGTACCTACGTTATGATGAAAGCTAGACTCGATGTCAAATGTACATTATTTTATATACAATTATGTATATACGTTTTCAATAAAACTAGAATCGATTTCAAATTAAGCATACGTTATCAAAATAAAAGCATTGATGTCAAATGTTACATAAGTTATCAAGGAAACTAGAATCGATGTTAATTATGCATAAATTATCAAATAGATAATATAATCGATGTAAACGAGTATTGTCGTCAGACGTTATAAAGATACTCTGCGACCATTGCATACCAGCATTTTACTCCTCAGAGATATCGTCACTGCATACGACCGCGCCAATTGGTAAGCATTATTATTTTACTACGCAAAGATGTAATCTAGGTCTTTCTGCTTTTCAACTGTTTTAGTTCTTATAAATTCCTGGCTTTCAAATATTCGGCTTTGAGCGTTCCTGCTGAGGTTAACTCCAAAAAAGCACTTAAGACGCATGTAATTTATGAAGTGTTGTCATTTTTTCGACACACGACCACGCCAATTGGTAAACACTAGTATCTTACTCGGCAGAGATGTCGCCATGTCACATGACCACGGCCAATTTTAAACACCAGTATCTTACTTGGCAGAGATGTCACCACGACACCATTGGTAAAACCTGTATCTTATTCCTCAGAGAGGTCCACAAAACAATGACCATTGGTTTATACTCTGATATAACTCCAAAGAGATGTCACCACTACGTCATTGATAGACACCAGCATTTTACTCCTCAGAAGTCACAACGACATTATATAGATATAAGAAGATGTGGTATGAGTGCCAACGAGACAACTCTCCATCCAAGTCAAAATTTATAAATGTAAACCATTATATGTCCATTTGTAAACATAAGTATCAACTAAACTAAACATTTTGATATAAAGCTGGTGGTTAGTGTGGTCTGACATACTGCCCTTTATTTAAAAACCTATTCTCTCGGAGGAGACAAAAGTTGGTCTCTTGTATTGTCCTTTATTTGAAAGTTTATTTTCTCGGAGGAGTCGGGAGATGATGGGTTGTGTTGTCTGATGAAACGTCATTAATTTAAAAGCCTATTTTCTCGGAGAAGTTGGTGTTAGTTTTAGGTAATTCTGTTGTATTGTCATATATTTAAAAGCCTATTTTCTCAGAGGAGTCGTGTGATGGTGTTTGGTGGTCTGTTGTATTGTCATATATTTAAAAGCCTATTCTCTCGGAGGAGTCGTGTGTTGGTGATTGTTGGTCTGTTGTATTGTCATATATTTAAAAGCCTATTTTCTCAGAGGAGTCGTGTGTTGATGGTTTGTGGTCTGGTCTGTTGTATTGTCATATACTTAAATGCATATTCTCTCGGAGGAGTTTGGTGTTGATGGTTGGTGGTCTGTTGTATTGTCATATATTTAAAAGCCTATTCTCTCGGAGGAGTTGTGTGTTTGTGTTTGGTGGTCTGTTGTATTGTCATATATTTAAAAGCCTATTCTCTCGGAGGAGTTGTGTGTTTGTGTTTGGTGGTCTGTTGTATTGTCATATATTTAAAAGCCTATTCTCTCGGAGGAGTTGGGTGTTGATGGTTGGTGGTCTGTTGTATTGTCATATATTTAAAAGCCTATTCTCTCAGAGGAGTCGTGTGATGGTGTTTGGTGGTCTGTTGTATTGTCATATATTTAAAAGCATATTCTCTCAGAGGAGTCGTGTGTTTGTGATTGGTGGTCTGTTGTATTGTCATATATTTAAAAGCCTATTTTCTCAGAGGAGTCGTGTGTTGATGGTTTGTGGTCTGGTCTGTTGTATTGTCATATACTTAAATGCATATTCTCTCAGAGGAGTCGGGTGTTGGTGGTTGTTGGTCTGTTGTATTGTCATATATTTAAAAGCCTATTCTCTCAGAGGAGTCGGGTGTTTGTGATTGGTGGTCTGTTGTATTGTCATATATTTAAAAGCATATTCTCTAAGAGGAGTCGGGTGTTGGTGGTTGTTGGTCTGTTGTATTGTCATATATTTAAAAGCCTATTCTCTCAGAGGAGTCGGGTGTTGGTGGTTGGTGGTCTGTTGTATTGTCATATATTTAAAAGCCTATTCTCTCGGAGGAGTCGGGTGTTGGTGGTTGGTGGTCTGTTGTATTGTCATATATTTAAAAGCCTATTCTCTCAGAGGAGTCGGGTGTTTGTGATTGGTGGTCTGTTGTATTGTCATATATTTAAAAGCCTATTCTCTCGGAGGAGTCGGGTGTTTGTGATTGGTGGTCTGTTGTATTGTCATATATTTAAAAGCCTATTTTCTCGGAGGAGTCGGGTGTTGGTGGTTGGTGGTCTGTTGTATTGTCATATATTTAAAAGCCTATTCTCTCAGAGGAGTCGGGTGTTTGTGATTGGTGGTCTGTTGTATTGTCATATATTTAAAAGCCTATTCTCTCGGAGGAGTCGTGTGTTTGTGTTTGGTGGTCTGTTGTATTGTCATATATTTAAAAGCCTATTCTCTCGGAGGAGTTGTGTGTTTGTGTTTGGTGGTCTGTTGTATTGTCATATATTTAAAAGCCTATTCTCTCGGAGGAGTCGGATGATGGTGTTTGGTGGTCTGTTGTATTGTCATATATTTAAAAGCCTATTTTCTCGGAGGAGTCGTGTGTTTGTGTTTGGTGGTCTGTTGTATTGTCATATATTTAAAAGCCTATTCTCTCGGAGGAGTCGTGTGTTGGTGGTTGGTGGTCTGTTGTATTGTCATATATTTAAAAGCCTATTCTCTCAGAGGAGTTGTGTGTTTGTGTTTGGTGGTCTGTTGTATTGTCATATATTTAAATGCATATTCTCTCAGAGGAGTCGGGTGTTGGTGGTTGTTGGTCTGTTGTATTGTCATATATTTAAAAGCCTATTCTCTCAGAGGAGTCGGGTGTTGGTGATTGGTGGTCTGTTGTATTGTCATATATTTAAAAGCCTATTCTCTCGGAGGAGTTGTGTGTTTGTGTTTGGTGGTCTGTTGTATTGTCATATATTTAAAAGCCTATTCTCTCGGAGGAGTCGGGTGTTTGTGGTTGGTGGTCTGTTGTATTGTCATATATTTAAAGCCTATTCTCTCAGAGGAGTCGGGTGTTTGTGATTGGTGGTCTGTTGTATTGTCATATATTTAAAAGCCTATTCTCTCGGAGGAGTTGTGTGTTTGTGTTTGGTGGTCTGTTGTATTGTCATATATTTAAAAGCCTATTCTCTCGGAGGAGTCGTGTGTTTGTGTTTGGTGGTCTGTTGTATTGTCATATATTTAAAAGCCTATTCTCTCGGAGGAGTCGTGTGTTGATGATTGGTGGTCTGTTGTATTGTCATATATTTAAAAGCATATTCTCTCAGAGGAGTCGTGTGTTTGTGTTTGGTGGTCTGTTGTATTGTCATATATTTAAAAGCCTATTTTCTCAGAGGAGTCGGGTGGTCTGGTCTGTTGTATTGTCATATACTTAAATGCATATTCTCTCAGAGGAGTCGGGTATTGGTGGTTGTTGGTCTGTTGTATTGTCATATATTTAAAAGCCTATTCTCTCGGAGGAGTTGGGTGTTAATGGTTGGTGGTCTGTTGTATTGTCATATATTTAAAAGCCTATTCTCTCGGAGGAGTTGGGTGTTGGTGGTTGTTGGTCTGTTGTATTGTCATATATTTAAAAGCCTATTCTCTCGGAGGAGTCGGGTGTTGGTGGTTGGTGGTCTGTTGTATTGTCATATATTTAAAAGCATATTCTCTCGGAGGAGTCGGGTGTTTGTGATTGGTGGTCTGTTGTATTGTCATATATTTAAAAGCCTATTCTCTCGGAGGAGTTGGTGTTGGTGGTTGGTTGTCTGTTGTATTGTCACATATTTAAAAGCCTATTTTCTCGGAGGAGTCGGATGTTGGTGGTTGGTGGTCTCTTGTATTGTCATATATTTAAAAGCCTATTTAACCAATATAGATTGTGAAACAGATCTATAAATGTATTTAATGTTCAAAAAGCAACGTAAAATGCATTCATTCTCTTTAAATTGCTATTTGTCGAAAACATGTTTACAAAGTTTTGTTTGAAAAGCGTATATTGGTATGAATATTTCCGTTTTAATGATATGATATGAAATTTATGTGAAAGTTAGTTTTTCATTAAAAAGCAACTATATGTAGTGAGAAAATAACGTCAAAAGGACAAAATAAAAAAATATAACTAAAATAATCATGAAGTCAAATCGAATCCGGTAACCCATAATATTTTCATATTAAAACGGAAATGTTCACAGCAATTACATATTTCTATATATAAAAAAAAAAATGTGGACGCTATTATGAGGTATCATTTTTAAAACCTAACAAACTGCATTTTTGCCGCTTTTTGCGTGCAGTATATTATTTGTAGATCTAATTCTCAACTATCCTCTTTTTCGGTGATTTTCAATATCTCTTTAATTTTTTGTGTTTCATTTTTCTAATAGTTACCCATAACTAGTTAGATCGAGTTATCCTGCTTAGTCCGACGATGATCGCCTTTAACAATATAAGCAAAATTGCACAATTTAAAAATTCCTGCTGTATTAGTTTGCTTCAAACATTGCTCGCAAAATAGAAAAAATTAAAATTAAACACGGTCCTGTAAAAAGATAAAATTTTATTAAATTGGCTACATTTTGAACTATCTGGTTTGATATAAAAGGGGAGGCAAATGGTTTTACCTTGTACTAATGTTGAATTATTCAGTTATTTTCCTTTTATTTTTACATTTTAATTATTACGCGGAAAAAAAAAAAAAAAAAAAAAACTAGAAAAAAACATTGTTTAAAAAATATCTTAACATTGTTGCAATACTTTTAAATACCCTTACAAGCGATTCAGATTAAACTGTTATATCTCGTCAATGTACAATGCCGTCAATGCACTATGTATCTAGAAAACTTAACCAGAAGTCAGGTTTGTGCATGGTCCTTTTTTTTTTTCGTTTCTCTGTTTCTGTTTCTGTTCAGATGTCTTACAGAATATATAATCTGGAGATAATTTAATGAATAAAAATCGACGAAAACTTTAAAAAGTTCAAAGTTCTCCTCTTTGACTTGAATATGGGTAAGATTATTTATGTTTTGTTTTTTTTAAACGATCATATTTCGCCAGCGAAGAGCTGTATTCCAGTGGATTTCGTTGGAAGATATTATTTGTTTGTTTGTTTGTTTCTATTTTTATTTAATCAGACCGCTATTCAAGCCCTGTGTAGCTTACTATATATAACGGTATAATTTATGGGTCGTTGTTTAAAAGGCATACGGTAACACATCCTTGTCCTTTTGTCTATTGTGGATAGTTGTCTCATAGGCAATCGTGCTTTTGTATTTATAGTTTATGATTCTTAAATCTGTTCTCTGTTTGTATGACACAAAATGAAATATGTGTCACCAGCTATAAAGTACATGTCATCAAATTCAGACGGTATTGTTCATGCTGGTCCGGAAGAACTATAAACTTTCAATTTTAACATGGTTGGTAATTTTTAACATTGCGTTAAAATGTCGAGCATGAATTGTCATTAGAAGATTCTATATTGCACTTTAATGTCAAGCATGGATTGTCATTAGAAGATTCTACATTGCACTTAAATGTCAATAGATATAAGAAGGTGTGGTATGAGTGCCAATGAGACAACTCTCCATCCAAGTCGAAATTTATAAAAGTAAACCATTACAGGTCAAAGTACGGTCTTCAACACAGAGCCTTGGCTCACACCGAACAGTAAGCCATAAAGGGCCCCAAAAAATTACTAGTGTAAAACCATTCAAACGGGGAAACCAACGGTCTAATCTATATAAAAAACAAGAAACGAGAAACACTTATGAACCACATCAACAAGCATGAATTGTCATTGGAAGATTCTACATTGCACTTGTGAGCATGATGCAAATAACAATAGTTTGTAAATTTCTGTCACGGGTCCATTATGAATCAATAATAGTTTCTAAAACAAAAACTAACGGAAGTTTAATTATATTAGCATTGAAAAGAGAAGAACCCAAGCTTTTGAATAAAAGGAAATTTATGGTATTCGTATTTTTAAATTAGCTCACTGGGCTAATATAATCGAAAAAGGTATAAATGTATACCAAACCAAGATAAGGAATCAGAAGGAGATTTGTTCCTTAGTCCAATTATTTCACATTCTATCACTGCAAATTTCATGTACATACGATATTCGTTATAAATGATATATTTTTTTTTCACGCTGCACTGAAGTACTGGGCTAAGTAAATGTACGTAAAACAAACAATAGCCAATCAATATTGAGCTAATAATCATGTTCGAATTAGCACGTGTGTCTTCTTAATATTCTCTAGATCAGTCGAATATAAAGACACATGTCTTTTTCTTCTCTAGATCAGTCAAATATAAAAATATACAGGTGTCTTCTTCATCTCTAGATCAGTCAAATACAAAGACACGGGTGTCTTCTTCGTCTCAAGATCAGTCAAATATAAAGACAAGGGTGTCTTCTTCGTCTCTAGACCATTCAAATATAAATACATGGGTGTCTTCTTCATCTCTAGATCAGTCGAATATAAAGACAATTGTGTATTCTTCTGCTATAGAACAGTCAAATATAAAGATATGGGTGTCTTTATTATTTCTAGATCAGTCAAATATAAAGAAATGGGTATCTTCTTCAACTCTAGATCAGTAAAAAAAAGACATAGGTATCCCCTTCGTCTCTATATCAGTCAGATATAAAGACATATATATATAGGTGTCTCTTCTGGATCAGTCGAATATAAATAGAGGATCGACAAAGTAATTGTGTGCATACTTTTCCCCAATTAATCGATAATCGCCAATTTCATCAGATTAATATTTTACAGAAAAGGTAATCAATACTTTCATTAAAAATATGATACGGGAAACGACAGAAAAATATACAAGGCAAATCTGATACGAGAAATGACAGAAAAATATACAAGGCAAATCTGATACGAGAAATGACAGAACAATATACAAGGCAAATCTGATACGAGAAATGACAGATATATATACAAGTCAAATCTGATACGAGAAATGACAGAAATATATACAAGTCAAATCTGATATGAGAAATGACAGAAATATATACAAGTCAAATCTGATATGAGAAATGACAGTTTTGTAGTTGCTGTATAGCCCATATGTGTTATTTCTATTGTAACCAGTTTACGTCACTTCTCGGAAAATTACGTAAGGATTTTTTTTCAAATTCAAAGTAGAAAAGCGAATTACGCATGATTTTGCACTTGAACAAACCATAAGCATTGGCTAGCTGAGATTGTTTTGAAGAAAAAAGAAATACACAACACATAGCACAAAATAAATCTTAGCTTTGCTGAAAGTACTCGAACACACATCTGTTTTTATCGTTATCAGTTCCAATAAAGGCGATAATTTTTTTCGTCATGCTCTTATCAAGGTCATTTTATATACATCATGTTAAAAACAAATATGTGTAATATATATTTAATATCCCTTGAGAGCCCTGCATGTATACAGTGTATGTACACAACTACAAGTCGCCTAATGGCCTTCAACATTGAGCAAAACCCAACCTGAATGTCCCGGCATAACAAAATGTGACAAGATATAAAAGAGGAAACTCGCGGCATGATTTGAGTTTTAACATCAAACAGAAAATGAATATAACAGACGGTAACGATAAGTTATTATTCAATTCCCACCCTCTTGTGGGGAATGGATAATACTCTGTGCGTGTTAGAGCAAAAGTCTTTGCGGGGTCCGTGAAGGCTATTGGAAAGCAATCATTTTGGCTCTATCCATTATACCCTCTTGTTTACCCATATAGATGATAAATTCGTTACTTTTTTTATGATTGAAGCATTGGATTACTATATACATTAAATCTATTATTTGTTTATGATTAAAGCATTTAATTTATTTCTAAAGACAATGAATCTATTACTAATATTTATTGTCTTTAGAAATCAAATGCTTGAATCATAAACAAGTAATAGATTAATTGTCTATAGAATTCCAACAATCATAAGCGATTGATAGATTTATTGTCTCTAGTAATCCAATGCTTAGATCATAAACAAGGAATTCTTGTATTGTCTATAGATTCAGAATTGAAATTAAAGTCTGACAAGCGAGTCTTCCCTGACAAAGCAGACATGTAATAAAGTCTGACAAGCGAGTCTTCAAAAAAGTGAAAAAGTATATCTTAACAAAACGCATTTGACTAGCAGGTCGAACAACGGATGTTCTTAAACCCTGCTGACTGCCATTGGTGATTGCCAAATAAACGGATCACCAGATGTAACAAAATGGATCTTAATCATTAATTTAATACCAAACAGAAAACAATAAACTTGCGGAAAAGATGGTTTACCGCAAACAAAAGGTGCAAAAATTAGTACACCATATCCGGATTTCGACAATTAATGTCTCTTCAGTGATGTTAGGAATCGAAACGGTATTTGGAAGGCCATATAATTTACCTCAATTTAGGATAGACTCTTGTGTTTTGAAGAGTCGAAATAGGATGAACGGATCATATAAACCCGAAGGCAAATATAATACAAGCCCAAACGAAAAAATATAAAAAAGTCTAAATTGAAAACAACGTTCAAACCTATGACTGCGTTGGATAAAAACGGCAATTTTTATACGTGTGCATGCAAATCAAATTTCTTGGTATATATATATATTATTGTGATACTATCCTTTTACAACGGGGACAAGCGCCAGCGGGGTACTGACACCTGCGTCATCAAAACATAGTATTTACAAACAACATTATATGATTGTAGTAAAACATGGTACAAGATACTTGCAAATATTTAAAAGTCTAATAATTACATTAACGCTAAAATAGCATAATACATTGGTTATTTCGTAAAAGTACATTACAGTAACAAGTTCATATTCATATATTATTTGAAGTCTATCTGTCGTCCATAAACGACATAAAAACTCAAATCTTGAAACTAAAAAACGTTCGCGCACAGTTCATGATATTATAAATTTGAAATTTTATCAAGTAAAAAAGAGTATTCGTTCATAACGTCTGTAAGAGATTTTTCCCGATCTTATCTAAACTATAACTTAGGTACGGACAATACAAGTAACCCAGATCACCTATCATGAACTGTATTTGTGCTAAGGGCGGCAACTCTGAAAAGCAGATATCCATTTTTAGACTATCGAAACATGCTTGTATGTCAGTAATTACTCTTTTTCTGATAGACGAGAAAGAAGGACAATTTAACATAACGTGAAAAATATTTTTAGTCGCATTTGAGGAACATAACTACACTCATTGTTTGTTATAAGATTCATTCGTTGGAGCGTGGCATGTATAGGCAGACAATTCGTTCTAGACAAAAATTTTAGCCTTGTTGAGCGAAAGTCGTCAATGTTTGATAAATACAACTGCTTACGTTTCACAACCACAAATGATTGGTACAAGTTTAAACTACTCTTTTCTAAAATATTGGATAGTTGTGTATTTGTCGTTTCGTTACCATAAAGTTTATTAAAGATATTAACGTTTATGTTTTCATTTGCATAATGGTCAAAGCCCGCAGTCTGTAGAATAATTTCGATATTTTCTATATATTTCCATTCAATACATTTTAACATTATAATTTCATTTAGGATAATTTTAAACACTCGATAAACAGGCAGGTTTTTAAATCTAGCGTAGTATGCAATTCTTTGTCGATTCATAAATCTATTTATTGATTCCCAGTCAAATTCAGCTAGTAGCGCACATTTATGGATATTCATTTTTTTGTGTTTAGGATAATTTTTCCCACTGACGAGAACCATACCGAACACCCGTACGTCAGTGATGGTCGAATAGCCGACATCAACAGAGAATGTCCAAAATTTATACGATTAAAATCCCCATGTTCACCTAAAATACGAATTGCATGATTTATTTTCCGTTGAAAATTTCCTTTCAGGTACTGCTCTATATGGTATGTAGATTTAAGGGATCTTGAAAAATATACGAGTAATAAAGCATGACAAGCAAGTCTTCCCTGACATAGCAGATATGGTAATAAAGTCTGACAAGCCAGTCTCCCTGGCATAGCAGACGTGGTAATAAAGTCTGACAAGCGAGTCTTCACTGACATGGCAGACTTGGTAATAAATTCTGATAAGCGAGTCTTCCCTGACATAGCAGACGTGGTAATAAACTCTGACAAGCGAGTCATCCCTAACATAGCAGACATAGTAATATAGTCTGACAAGCGAGTCTCTCCTGACATAGCAGACATGGTAATAAAGTCTGACAATCGATTCTTCCCTGACATAGCAGACATGGTAATAAAGTCCGACAAGCTCTTCCACGACATAGCAGACATAGCAATATAGTCTGACAAGCCAGTCTCCCTGACATATCAGACATGGTAATATAGTCTGACAAGCGAGTCTTCTCTGACATAGCAGACGTGTTAATAAAGTCTGACAAGCGAGTCTTCCCTGACATAGCAGACATAGTAATATAGTCTGACAAAAGAGTCTTCCCTGGCATAGCAGACGTGGTTATTAAGTCTGAAAAGCGAGTTTTCCCTGGCAAAGCAGACATGGTAATTAAGTCTGACATGCGAGTCTTCCCTGACATAGCAGACATGGTAATTAAGTCTGACACACGAGTCTTCCCTGACATAGCAGACATGGTAATTAAGTCTGACATGCGAGTCTTCCCTGACTTAGCAGACATGGTAATTAAGTATGACATGCGAGTCTTCCCTGACATAGCGGACATGGTAATAAAGTCTAACATGCGAGTTTACTCTGACATAGCGGACATGGTTATCAAGTCTGACATGCGAGTCTTCCCTGACATGCGAGTCTTCCCTGACATAGCAGACGTGGTTATTAAGTCAGACATGCGAGTCTTCCCAGGCATAGCAGACATGGTAATAAAGTCTGACATGTGAGTTTTCCCCGACATAGCAGACATGGTAATAAATGCACTACAACCACTGTCTACTGTTTTTCCTAACTGCTCCAAATTTGAATAAAGATACTAGTATACGTAATTATAGGGGTAAAGTAATTAGGTTTTTTTTGTTATAATTATATACATAAAAGCATTATCCATTGCATTATAATGTGTACCTTTTATACTACTGCTACAAAGTGATTTTGATACGGGTAGGATAATTGTACATCTAATTAAGAAGCAAAAGCATAACAGTCTGGTTTTGTGATATCCTGGTGTCTGAGGATGTCAAATATCGGGAATATCAGAGATAGAGTATACCGGGTATTAAAGATGGAAGATGTCAAAGATTGAGAATGTCAAAGATTGAGAATATCAGAGATAGAGTATATTAAAGATGGAGGATGTCAAAGATTGGGGATGTCAAAGATTGAGAATTTCAGAGATAGAGTGTATTAAAGATGGAGAATGTCAAAGATGTGGGATGTCAAAGATTGAAAATTTCAGAGATAGAGTATATGAAAGATTAAGAATTTCAGAGACAGAGTATATCAAAGATTGGGGATGTCAAAGTTGAGAATGTCAAAGATTGAGAATATCAGAGAAAGAGTATATCAAAGATGGAGGATGTCAAAGATTGGGATGTCAAAGATTTGGGATGTCAACGATTGAGGATGTTAAAGATTGATAATGATGTCAAAGATTGAGAATTTCAGAAATAGAGTATGTCAAAAATTGGGGATGAAAAATATTGAGAATGTCAAAGATTGAGAATTCCAGAGATAGAGTATATCAAAGATTGAGAATGTCAAAGAATGAGGATGTCAAAGATTGAGAATGTCAAAGATTGAGAATTTCAGAGATAGAGTATATCAAAGATGGAGGATGTTGAACATTGAGAATGTCAAAGATTCGAAATTTCAGAGATAGAGTATATCAAAGATGGAGGATGTCAAAGATTGAGAATGTCAAAGATTCGGAATTTCAGAGATAGAGTATATCAAAGATGGAGGATGTCAAAGATTGAGAATGTCAAAGATTCGGAATTTCAGAGATAGAGTATATCAAAGATGGAGGATGTCAAAGATTGAGAATGTCAAGGATTTGGGATGTCAAAGATTGAGGATGTCAAAGATGGAGAATGTCAAAGATTGGAGATGTCAAAGATTGAGAACATTTAAGATTGCCAAAGGTTGAGGATGTTTAAGATTGAGAATATCAAAAGATTGAGGATGTTTAAGATTGAGAATATCAGAGATTGACAATATCAAAGAGTTAGGATGTCACATAATGAGGGATGTGTATATTTGTTTCTCCTAACAGAGATTCTTCTGGCAACAATATAAACAATGCTATAATTTATTTTTCTTTTGGAACAAATATTAAATACTCTTAATTCCATCAGAAACAACTGCTGTGATATTTCTTCCTGTGGAAGTAGTATTTCAGGAAATTTATTCATTTTATAACAAATACTACAAAGAATCTTCTATTTCTTGACAGTTCAATATAAAAATATCGATATGTGGTATAATTGGAAAATTTATTAAATACCAAAGGACAAAGGAGTGAACGATTACAGGCCACAGAAGTGCCTTCAACAATGAGCAAAACTCATACCGTAAAGTAAGCTATTAAAGGCTCCTGAGCGTCAAAATGTGAAATAGCCTTAAAGAGAAAACCAACGGCGTGATTTTAGTACAAACATACACGGAAACAATTATGGAAAACATCAACAAAATTCGTCCACTAGATAAGTTTCCTTCCTATCTTTGGACAGGCACATAAAGTACAGACACCATTTTACTTTCCCGTTTAGTACTTTTAGTTTAAAAGTTTAGACCATATCCATTACGGGGAAAAAAACAAAAAAACAAAAAAACAAACGTAGATGGTAGGCGCTCAACCAAATAAATGAAAAATATAAATCATACCTGCAATTACATAACTTGAACGTGCACATACAAGCAGATACAGTTTATTATTGAACACTCATTTGCAAAAATAGATTGAAATAGTGATGCTGCTGGTTAAGTGAATAAATTTGATAAACTTTACATATTTTCTAACAATGTTCTTAATCTGAAGTACAAATAAAAAAACATTGGGATTGAGCACAAGATGTGGTAAACATATTAATCATAAAAAATAATAAAAGAATAAATTACGTTTTAACGTGACAATCAACGTGCTGTATTGAATAACATATTATATAAAATACCGTAAAAGGCAAATATAATATGCGTTAATTTTCCTAGACAAAAATATAAAAGGCTTCGAAAATCGATAGTATAAAAAGGCCAATATTTTGTCTAAATTGAATAAATCATAGCTATGGCAATATCATTAACAAATGAAAAACTTTGATTAACTGGTCGGATAACTGTTAAATCGGTAAATAAGAATTCAAGATTTTACTAAATAAAAATTCCAAATTTAAAAAGGACCGAGTGGTTACATGCACAGTTCAATTCATTAAAAAGAATAGTCTGTGCTATACAAATATCTTGTGTTAACGTACATGTAGTGCAACAATACAAAGATTTTTATCCAATCTCACAATTGCATGGAAATTAATAAAACATATAAGGATAGGTAACAGATTAATCTTTCAAATGACTGCTATGTTTATGATATGCAACTATTATGTAAACTATAATGATGTAATCAGTAGAATAAATCACGCTTTGTTACAACATAAGCAAATAGAAATAAATAAAAAAAAAAACACTTCTGATTCAAACAAAAGAAGTTAACAGATGTTGCCTGATCAAAATGCGTGGTTGACACCATATGTGTTCCATTTCTTGGGTGTATTTTTCAACTAACATGTCATTGCCGATTGACAATAATCGTACATATGAAGACTTCATACAGGGGCTTCTAAAAATAATTAAAAGAATCTAGAATCATGATTAACCTTCACATTCCGCTATATAGACGATGTACCGCTATTGTTAGGATACTGTGATGATCAAATTGAGCTTTGAATAAAGGGTCATGAAACTTCATGCCGGTATTTTGATTTACGGCTATAAAACTTAGGGTTGGTCGAAAACTAAACTTTACCACAAAAGAGATGTTTTCATGTTTCATATTTCCATGGCAGTTAACCCCTCCAACATTTAAGCAGCACCTGCATATGGAGCATACATTTCCCAGTTGGTGAGATATTCGAGGGCTATCATGACTTCTTTGATAAAGCTAACTACGAAGCAATTGAACCAATGATTCTCAATGGAAGAAAAGAAGTAACTTCCTCGAAAGTTTTAGGTGGCAGACATGATTTATTTGATCGTAGGGAAGTATCTGTGTAACAGATGACCATGGATATGACACACCGAGCCGCAGTATCTTCCTCCTTTTGTCGAGTATTTTTAAGCTTGAGATAAATCATCAAGATTCTGAACTAGCAATACTCTCTCACGTACACGACTACTAATTATAACCCGGACATGTTCAATCGATTATTTATCTCAAGCTTGGACCCAGGAATGGCTATGACTGACACAAAACAACTTTAATCGTTACGCAGTGGATTTAATGTTATTAAGAGACAGCCATTGTTACACAGGGGACATACATGTACAGCAATATACGAATTCGTGTTCGTACATACGAATAAAGTATATATTGATGTATATAAGATCTTTAGCTGCTTACGTCATTTGGACTCATGTGAAACGATGTCGCATTGAAAATCATACCACTTCTCTCTTTTTTTAAATAAGAGTGTTTTTTTTTTTTAGCAACAAAGTTCTATCGTATGCTTATATAATAATATCGTAGAATTTAGTCAACAACATCAGTATTTAGTGTTTACATCACCTTTTTAAACTTTCAATTATGAATATAGGAGGATGTTGGGTATGCGTAAATGCGACAGTAACCCAACGACACAAATAACTAAAAGACATCTAGAAGGCAGTTTGTGGTCTTCAACGAAAGTCAAATAACAATGTCAAGCTTAAAATTGTTCCCAGTCGTATGTTATATCTTAGTGTTTTAGTTAAAATTGTTCCCAGTCGTATGTTATATCTTAATGTTTTAGTTAAAATTGTTCCCAGTCGTATGTTATATCTTAATGTTTTAGTTAAAATTGTTCCCAGTCGTATGTTGTATCTTAATGTTTTAGTTAAAATTGTTCCCAGTCGTATGTTATATCTTAATGTATTAAGAAAATTGGGTGTTAATGTCAGATCTTTTGTTCTGTTAAATATATTCTCAACTTTTTACTCAACAATTAACAGTCTTCAAAACACAATAAGACAAAAAAAACTAAAGACAGAGCAACACGGGCCAATCAAAAACCGGGGGGGATCTCAGGTGCTCCGGAAGGGTCACGACTCTCGTATTACTCCTATATAATTTGTTGATAAGTTATCATTTAATGATTAGGCGTCATGCAATAGACTCATCAGTGACGCTCGAATAAAAAGAGTTTACTGGCGAAATAAAGTACGAAGTTGAAGAGCATTAAGGGCAAAAAATTTCGAAAGGATTTTCCAAATACAACTAAGGTCATCTATTCCTGGGGTGGAAAATCCTTAGTCAGCCCTAAGACTGAAATTGAACAAATTTTTTAATACAATACAGTGAAGATAAAGTTCTTCGTCTATGGTTGAAATTCCAAAGGAACATTGAACAGACCTATGATTATTTAGGATTTAATTTTTGGTAAGTATCGTCGGGGTATATGTTGAGTTTCCAAGTGAATCGTCAAAACCATGGAGGTAGGACAGGTTCTTAGCAACATTTTGGTCTGTATAGTCCCATTCAGTGTTTTGGTTCTAATTTGAATCAACCACCTCACGTGTACAGTCTCAGTCATTCGTAAAGAGTATCTACGTCTTCTTTTTTGCGTTTAGCCTATTGCCTGGTATATTTCTCGACTGAATCCATCGGTATTTTGAAGTTTGTTTCCAATTAATGGCTTTAGGCTGACAATATTTCGGGCCTTTGGATAACACATTTCGCAGAAAATTGTCATTGACTATGTTCAGTTCATGTGTGTGAAAACGGAGGTTTTTTTCTATTGAACTGATTTATGATGAAGGATATTGCACAAGGTGATGGCTTAGAGACCTTTGTTGGCAAAGAAATGTCTTAGAAAGGATCTTTTCTCCGTTCTGTCTTTTCCAATGCGCAGTCGTTCTGTTGGTTGGAATAGTCGGACGTTTGTTTTCTTTGTTCTGTCTTTTACAATGCGCAGTCGTTCTGTTGGTTGGAATAGTCGGACGTTTGTTTTCTCCGTTCTGTCTTTTCCAATGCGCAGTCGTTCTGTTGGTTGGAATAGTCGGACGTTTGGTTTCTCCGTTCTGTCTTTTACAATGCGCAGTCGTTCTGTTGGTTGGAATAGTCGGACGTTCTGTCTTTTCCAATGCGCAGTCGTTCTGTTGGTTGGAATAGTCGGACGTTTGTCGTTCTGTCTTTTACAATGCGCAGTCTTTCTGTTGGTTGGAATAGTCGGACGTTTGTTTTCTCCGTTCTGTCTTTTACAATGCGCAGTCTTTCTGTTGGTTGGAATAGTCGGACGTTTGTTTTCTCCGTTCTGTCTTTTACAATGCGCAGTCGTTCTGTTGGTTGGAATAGTCGGACGTTTGTTTTCTCCGTTCTGTCTTTTACAATGCGCAGTCGTTCTGTTGGTTGGAATAGTCGGACGTTTGGTTTCTCCGTTCTGTCTTTTACAATGCGCAGTCGTTCTGTTGGTTGGAATAGTCGGACGTTTGGTTTCTCCGTTCTGTCTTTTACAATGCGCAGTCGTTCTGTTGGTTGGAATAGTCGGACGTTTGGTTTCTCCGTTCTGTCTTTTCCAATGCGCAGTCGTTCTGTTGGTTGGAATAGTCGGACGTTTGGTTTTGTTATGTTTTATGGACTTCTCCCGTTTTGAGTCTACTTTGCGGTTCAGTATTTTTGTTAATAATTTTTTTTCCAATCCGAAACAGTCTGAAAAGTCTATGACTGGCAATATCTGTGATAATAGCTTCAAGTTTGTATTAGTTTGAATGGGGATTTGTAACAGTGGTTTCCAAACATAAGTTTCAAAAGAGGTAGTTAATAAAGCTTCGTGTGAATGCGGTAAATACTACCCAAACGGCTTATGCATAAATGACAGAAGGTTATTGATACTAGTAGTAGGATTCATCACATTCACTCAGCTACGGGAAGGACTAGATAGAATACCTATACCGTCAATTTTTTCATTGCTCCATATGTCGTCACAGTTTCCAATTCTCAAATCCAGTACAGTGGTTTACCTTTTGTCTACGGAGAGGTGTTGCATGATGAGGATTGTTAGTCCTGTGGTATATTTCAAGTTTCAATGATTCGAACTCGTATAGAAACGAATGACCAGACTGATTAAAATGCTGGTAAACAATGTCATTTGCGTTGTTGCTAATGTCTGATCTATATATCAATCCACATAGTTTATACTTCTGTGTACTAAAATTTTACCTGTTTTGCAGTTTTTTTTAGTTTTACATTTACATTAGACAGTGTTGTTAAGAATCATTAAATTTTAGTAGAATAATCAATTGTATACGGTACAGTACATATCAAGTGGGAAATACATAAACATACAGTACGGTACAATACAGTACATATCAAGTGGGAAATACTTAAACATACAGTACGGTATAATACAGTACATATCAAGAGGGAAATACATAAACATACAGTACGGTACAGTACAGTACATATCAAATGGGAAATACATAAACATACAGTACGGTATAATACAGTACATATCAAGTGGGAAATACATACACATACAGTACGGTACAGTACAGTACATATCAAGTGGGAAAAACATACACATAAAGTACGGTACGGTACAGTACATATCAAGGGGGAAATACATAAACATACAGTACGGTACAGTACAGTATATATTAAGGGGGGAATACATAAACATACAGTACGGTACGGTACAGTACAGTACATATCAATAGAGAAATACATAAAGATACCAACAATGCATAACATTCCTTATTGTCATAGAAACTGTACATACTATTCATTCTATTCATTAACTAGGTGCAGATTTGCACTTTATGTTACTCGAAGTATGTATGTACACTTTAGAATGAAGTACAGTGTCACCAAAACTTATCAAATGCAATTTTAAATTGTTTTCTGGTATACTGTAGCCTAAAGCACACTAATGCTCACTAATTGGTGCCATTTCTGACAAGGTTATAGAAGTAGTCATGATGGTAATTACGTTACCACATAAATCTACTATTACCAGTTTACTTAAACCAGACGAATATACTGTTACCCGCGGTTTACTAAAACCAGACAAATCTACAATTACCGGTTTACTAAAACCAAACAAATCAACTATTACCGGTTTACTAAAACCAGACAAATCTACTAGTACCGGTTTACTAAACCACAATCCTTAATTCAATGGACCGTAACATGTTAATGGGAGAAATATTTTACTATGAGTTAAGAGACAGTCAATAATTTTAGAAATAATAACACTTATGCTCACTAATGCTACCTTATTACTTGCACTAGTAGAAATATTCTTCATTGTATATTTGTTGTGATAAAATTTTTTTTTCCACAAACTGCAAAAAAGTGTTTTTAATCCAGCCAAGCTGGAACTGTGTTATCACTCCCGATTTAAGATGGTGCAGAATTCTGAATTGAAGGCATATCATGAAACCGTAAATATGTTTTATGGCGTTCAATTGATCTTGAATTAAAAAAAAGAGATCGAACAGCTACTAAATTTAGATAAACGCACTTGCATATATATAGTTCCTTTGTAAATCAAAGTTTATAAAGTATTACTATTTATGAATGAATTAATGTGAAAGGGCGATATCGAATTAATGTGGTTAAAAGAATTATGAAGTATTTGAACATCATCTTAAGCTTGACTGTAAGTAATTGTATATGAAGTATTTGAGCAGCATCTAAAGCTTAAATGTAAGTAATTTAACATCATCTTAAGCTTGAATGTAAGTAATTGAACATCATCTTAAGCTTGAATGTAAGTAATTAAACAACATCTTAAGCTTGAATGTAAGTAATTGAACAGCATTTTAAGCTTGAATGTAAGTAATTGAACATCATCTTAAGCTTGAATGTAAGTAAGTTGCACAGCATCTTAAGCTTAAATGTAAGTAATTGAACAGCATCTTAAGCTTAAATGTAAGTAATTGAACAGCATCTTAAGCTTTAATGTTAGTAATTGCATACACATTGGTTCAATCTGCGTATTTATTTCACGTGGATTCCGTCACTTTTCACAAATAAAATTTCAATTCTTTCCCTAGGCATTGACCTCACTAACCTGGATGAAACTAGGTTAGCCATTAAATCAAAACAAACTGAAATATACTTCCAAATATTTATATTACGCAACTGAACAGACACTTTATTACACAACTCAATCATGACAAAACTACATACAAAATTCTTGACCTCAGCAGTATGCTAGATCGCTAATATATATATAGTCGTGACATATTTAATTTTTCCTACATTACACAATTCTGGACCTCAATAGTATGTTGGATGGTTACCTATGATGTTTTATACCCTTTTAAGTCACTTACACGTCATAAAATTATCCTGCTAATTATATGTCAAAGATGAATGATCAAGGATTTATAAGAATTTTTTTTCAAAGAAAACCCACAGAAAAAAATATGATGTGTATAACAAGGTGTGCATTTAAACAGGGTTTAGTATGACGATAAATGTTCACTTCCGTACTCCTACTCTGAACAAAAAAAATATTATTTTTGTAAAAAAATTTCCGTTCTCCTAACAACAAAATTATTATATTTAAATTTACCTGTGTACGTTGTTTTATTTAACGCCGTTTTGTCCCAAGTTAGGATTGGCTTATTGACACTCTTATTCATCTTTTGTATTAATGCATGTAACGTCTATGTTATATAGGCACCTACGTTTTAATATTGTATTTATATTGTGTCATAGATCAAATTCATGCGTTTAGTGTATGTTTACTTGTTTTTGTTTTAATGTCTTTTTGATCGAGTTAAGCCATTTCAATTGATATTTTATAGTGCGTCTTTTTATGTTGTAATGTAACACTACTGTATCAGGTTATGGTGAAGGTTGGCGCCTGTTTAAACGTTTAAACCTGCTGCATTTTTATGAACCTGTCCTAAGTCAGGAGCCTGTTGTTCAGTGGTTGTCGTTTGTTGGTGTGGTTCATAGGTGTTTTTCGTTTCTCGTTTTTTTAGATTAGACCGTTGGTTTTCCTGTTTAAATTGTTTCACACTAGTCATTTTGGGACCCTTTATAACTTCGGTGTGATCCAATGCTCCGTGTTGAAGGCTCTACTTTGACTTATAATTGTTTACTTTTAATACATTGTGACTTGGATGGAGAGTTGTCTCATTGGCACTCATCTTCTTATTTATATCTATCTAGTGTCATAATCATCAGATATAAGTCAATAATTTAGATGGTGTAAAGTACATGTATATTTGAATACAGGAAATATATTTTTCCTATGAAAAATGAACGCCAATTTCATTAAAAACCAGTAACTTGTTAAATGTTGTTAAAAATGTGCATTTGCAATGCCTCTTTCCGACCGCACAATATTCAAAAAGTCAAAATTCAATAAAAATATAATACCCCTCTGTTGAAGTTCCTCTTTCCATTCATAACAAAATTATCAAACTGAAAAATGATTTAAAAAAAAAAGAAGTAACAAATCAGTGCACCAGGTTGCACTATTTTATATAGCTGATTCACAAACCACGCCTATTTTGGGAAGATATATATAATATTCATGATCATTCATAGATATTTTGTATTGTTTATCTACTGGGAAAGTCTCATTTCATAGAGACACAACCAGTATAAATGCAGTTGGATAGTGTCAATTTGAATTCTCATGAAGACTCGAAGTAAAGAGAAGGGGTAGTACAGAATTTTAGTATAAGTTTAAACTCGTATGAATGATGCCGCACAACCCTATGTTTTTACCTTTTCAAAAAAATAGTAGTGCATGTGAATTTTCCATTCCAGGATATATTTTTTACGAAACTTCATAGTAAAAGTGCCACAGATTTAGCCGTAAAAGGAGTTCCTATTGGAAATTGTATTTTCTATATTTACAGAAGTGCAATCTTTAAAATCAAAATATTAAAAAAATAATTTGTATCAATTTTGAGAAACTTTCCACCTTAAGGGACAACATCAAAAGATCGAAGTAGGACACACACAAAAACCAACTTAATTTACATAGTTAGAGGGTGGGGTCAAAATGGCTGCAAGTTTCATTGTCCTACATTGATTTTTCAGGTTAAAGGAATACGTATGAAAGTTCGCTCCAAAATATGTTTTGACTGTTCATGCAAATAAGAGGTAATACATGTACAGGTTAGTCATTCGGAAGGGGGACTCTTAAAAGATACAAGGCCTTTTATATCTAAATAAGACTCGTCAGTGGCGCTTTTATCAAAATAGATGGAAGGCCAAACCAAATACGAATTAAAACTGATGAGCATTAAAAACGGAACATTCGAAGGTGAAGTGTATCATGGTATCCAAGTCCTTGGAACCATATTAAATGGCAATTTTGAATCTTAATGAAACATAATACAGATCAATACAGATTTGTATCGATTAATGAAAAAAATTATGTTCAATAAAGTTTTTAAAAGTCATATAGAATTAGTGGGGACGGATGAAAAATGTAATACAGGACCTAGATTTACAATTACAGAGATCATTTCATGTAAACTACAGTCATTATAGATTTTGCCATGGTCACATGTTGAGCACAATTGCACAGCCCACTCATATTATAAAAAATTAACAATAATAATGGGTCACTACTTAAGTTTTGAGCTACATATCTATTAAATAATGAATTTATTCCAATAAGCAATTAAAAAATATATTTATAACAAAACAACATCCAAACTCTATCCGCATGCCCATAGTGGGCACGTAGAACATGCAGATGCCTCATGATTGTAGTGTATGTAAAAATAAAATCTACAGTACTTGTATTGTTTTGATGTATCAAATATCAGTATATGCTGATGTATCAGCATATGCACATCAATGTTTCCTGTCAGGTAGGCCCAAAGTCAATACAAACAGAAGGCAACAATCGTTGTTGAAGAAAACAACTTTCATGATACTGCACGCTAAAATGCATTTAAAACCATTCTCTCAAAGCATATGCCTGTACCGGTCAATCAATAGTTTCCAAATTAAGTTACAAGGAGGAGGTTGGGGTCCAGGAAAAAATGTGTGAATTAAAGTTGTGTATACTACACTAAACTTTTGACTTAGTGCCAAAAAATTAAATATCAAATTAAAAAAAAAAGTTAAATATGTTTTATATATTTGAATTGCTAAGTTTTACTATAAAACAAGTGTATACATATAACTTTCTTGTGAACGAAAATCCTTTAAATTATCAAAATCTTCATAAATGTACTGCTATTGAATTATTGTCGTCCCGTACTTTAATTTGTCGATATTTTCCTGTATGCAGTGACCTTAACTCAGGCGGAAATTAAGTTGAAACTAAACAAAAGAAATGAGCTCTTTGTTAGAGGAGGTAAAAAAGGCCTAGTTGGAATAAAATATGAATATATTCATCGTTTTTAATATAGATTAGACCGTTGGTTTTCTTGTTTGAATTGTTTTACACTAGTCATTTTGGGGCCCTTTATAGCTTACTGTTCGGTGTGAGCCAAGTCTCCGTGTTGAAGGCCGTACTTTGACCTATGATTGTTTACTTTTTACACATTGTGACTTGGATGGATAGTTGTCTCATTGGCACTCATACCACATCTTCTTATTTATGTATCTGTTTCTATGAGCTTTAAAAGTTTTATGAATGTGCCTTATTTAGGATTTTATGCATCTTACGTATGTGTTTTCACTTAAATTATGGTATAAAGCTTCGAGATATTTGTAAACTTTTAAATCATAGACAAATTTTCACAAAACAGTCGATTGTGGTAGGTGCAAATACACGTGGATCTTTTTTGTGCATAAGCATAAATTCCGCCGAAAAAAATCCAAAGAAAGGTAATAAATTGGTCTTTTAAAAGCATTAATTTGCATCTCTGCCCCAGTGACAGTTTTTTTTAAATCCCAAAATGGGCAATAATTTGATCGAAAATAGAAAGTCGAGTACGCCTTTTCATGTTTAGGCGTGTTTGAGTTGACTATTCTGTCTTATAAACGTATAAAAGAAAAATATTTGATACATCATATTGCTTCAGATTCTATTATTTTTACATATTTAGGCTCTATGTTTATATAATAACATTAAACATTTACAGTACTAAAAATGAAATATATGGGTCAAGTGAAATACCTTTCTAATGAGTCATAACAACACAGTAGGTGTGTTCCAATAACAATTTTTAACTAAAAGTACTTGACAACAGACTTTTCAAATAGATCTTAAAATGCATAACTTCAAAAAAACTTCATTTTTAGTGTGTGTTTTCTATGGTAATTAGTCTTCACCTTTGAAAATTTTTAGTCTGCCCTTCAACGAAATATCAAATTAGAATTTTTTTAAATATTTTTTAACTTCGAAAAGTCCCCCTGACAACCGACCAGACAATAGTTTTAAGTTGACCAAATACATAAAAGTACATTAAATGATGCTAAATAGCTAGTAGATACATATGTCTTTTAAATACAACTAGCATATACAGATCGTAATGATGCTATGTGAATACATTTTCGGTTTTCAAGAGCTAAACTGACAGCGCGTCATCACTACAATGGCTTCCATTTTACGATTATGGCTGCAAGTTTCATTGTCCTACATTGATTTTTCAGGTTAAAGAAATACGTATGAAAGTTCGCTCCAAAATATGTTTTGACTGTTCATGCAAATAAGAGGTAATACATGTACAGGTTAGTCATTCGGAAGGGGACTCTTAAAAGATACAAGGCCTTTTATATCTAAATAAGACTCGTCAGTGGCGCTTTTATCAAAATAGATGGAAGGCCAAACCAAATACAATTAAAACTGATGAGCATTAAAACGGAACATTCGAAGGTGAAGTGTATCATGGTATCAAGTCCTTGGAACCATATTAAATGGCAATTTTGAATCTTAATGAAACATAATACAGATCAATACAGATTTGTATCGATTAATGAAAAAAATTATGTTCAATAAAGTTTTTAAAAGTCATATAGAATTAGTGGGGACGGATGAAAAATGTAATACAGGACCTAGATTTACAATTACAGAGATCATTTCATGTAAACTACAGTCATTATAGATTTTGCCATGGTCACATGTTGAGCACAATTGCACAGCCCACTCATATTATAAAAAATTAACAATAATAATGGGTCACTACTTAAGTTTTGAGCTACATATCTATTAAATAATGAATTTATTCCAATAAGCAATTAAAAAATATATTTATAACAAAACAACATCCAAACTCTATCCGCATGCCCATAGTGGGCACGTAGAACATGCAGATGCCTCATGATTGTAGTGTATGTAAAAAAATAAAATCTACAGTACTTGTATTGTTTTTGATGTATCAAATATCAGTATATGCTGATGTATCAGCATATGCACATCAATGTTTCCTGTCAGGTAGGCCCAAAGTCAATACAAACAGAAGGCAACAATCGTTGTTGAAGAAAACAACTTTCATGATACTGCACGCTAAAATGCATTTAAAACCATTCTCTCAAAGCATATGCCTGTACCGGTCAATCAATAGTTTCCAAATTAAGTTACAAGGGAGGAGGTTGGGGTCCAGGAAAAAAATGTGTGAATTAAAGTTGTGTATACTACACTAAACTTTTGACTTAGTGCCAAAAAATTAAATATCAAATTAAAAAAAAAAGTTAAATATGTTTTATATATTTGAATTGCTAAGTTTTACTATAAAACAAGTGTATACATATAACTTTCTTGTGAACGAAAATCCTTTAAATTATCAAAATCTTCATAAATGTACTGCTATTGAATTATTGTCGTCCCGTACTTTAATTTGTCGATATTTTCCTGTATGCAGTGACCTTAACTCAGGCGGAAATTAAGTTGAAACTAAACAAAAGAAATGAGCTCTTTGTTAGAGGAGGTAAAAAAGGCCTAGTTGGAATAAAATATGAATATATTCATCGTTTTTAATATAGATTAGACCGTTGGTTTTCTTGTTTGAATTGTTTTACACTAGTCATTTTGGGGCCCTTTATAGCTTACTGTTCGGTGTGAGCCAAGTCTCCGTGTTGAAGGCCGTACTTTGACCTATGATTGTTTACTTTTTACACATTGTGACTTGGATGGATAGTTGTCTCATTGGCACTCATACCACATCTTCTTATTTATGTATCTGTTTCTATGAGCTTTAAAAGTTTTATGAATGTGCCTTATTTAGGATTTTATGCATCTTACGTATGTGTTTTCACTTAAATTATGGTATAAAGCTTCGAGATATTTGTAAACTTTTAAATCATAGACAAATTTTCACAAAACAGTCGATTGTGGTAGGTGCAAATACACGTGGATCTTTTTTGTGCATAAGCATAAATTCCGCCGAAAAAAATCCAAAGAAAGGTAATAAATTGGTCTTTTAAAAGCATTAATTTGCATCTCTGCCCCCAGTGACAGTTTTTTTTTTTAAATCCCCAAAATGGGCAATAATTTGATCGAAAATAGAAAGTCGAGTACGCCTTTTCATGTTTAGGCGTGTTTGAGTTGACTATTCTGTCTTATAAACGTATAAAAGAAAAATATTTGATACATCATATTGCTTCAGATTCTATTATTTTTACATATTTAGGCTCTATGTTTATATAATAACATTAAACATTTACAGTACTAAAAATGAAATATATGGGTCAAGTGAAATACCTTTCTAATGAGTCATAACAACACAGTAGGTGTGTTCCAATAACAATTTTTAACTAAAAGTACTTGACAACAGACTTTTCAAATAGATCTTAAAATGCATAACTTCAAAAAAACTTCATTTTTAGTGTGTGTTTTCTATGGTAATTAGTCTTCACCTTTGAAAATTTTTAGTCTGCCCTTCAACGAAATATCAAATTAGAATTTTTTTAAATATTTTTTAACTTCGAAAAGTCCCCCTGACAACCGACCAGACAATAGTTTTAAGTTGACCAAATACATAAAAGTACATTAAATGATGCTAAATAGCTAGTAGATACATATGTCTTTTAAATACAACTAGCATATACAGATCGTAATGATGCTATGTGAATACATTTTCGGTTTTCAAGAGCTAAACTGACAGCGCGTCATCACTACAATGGCTTCCATTTTTACGATTATAAAAATAAGGTGGCGTAATTGGGAGATAATTTTGACGAAGTAGAATTCTTACTGAACTACGAGACCTCTCGTTAGCGCAAGTGCGAGGGGGAAACCGTGATGAAAGAATGTAAACAAACGTGCACTGGACGGTAAATAGATATAACTGATTCTTAAAGAACAAATTACATATACATAAAGCAAGGGCGCATTTTAAGCCCTACATTGTTCTCACTTTATATAAATGACTTAGTTACCATATTTGATAGCTCTCGTGACCCTACTATATTAAATGATAAAATGTATCGTGCTTGTTATATGCAGATGACTTTGTGTTAATATCTGAATCAGAATCTGGCTTACAACAATGTTTAGACAAACTCAACACTTACTGCGATAAGTGGAATTTAACTGTAAATTCAAACAAAACTAATGTTATGATATTTAATAAATCAGGTAAAGTTCTAAAAAATTATAACTTTAAATTCAATGAACAGACAGTTGATTTGACCAATGAATATGAATATTTGGGTATCTTATTTAAGCCCTTAGGAATTTTCTCTTATGCTGTTAATCATCTGTGTAAAAAAGCTTCAAAGGCAATGTTTTGCATTAGAAAGCTCTTATTCTCTGATAAACTTAATATTTATCCACATTTAAAACTGTTTGAAAGTTCTTTAAAACCTATACTACTTTATTGCAGTGAAATATGGGCACTTAATATATTATTTAATTTAAAAGACAATTCAAGTCTTGAATGTAGATATTTATCTTTTTTACCATCAAAATTTCAAATAAAATTTGCTAAATATCTTGTTGCTGTAAATAAAGCTGCAGTTAACACAGCAGTTTTAGCAGAAATAGGTATGTTACCTATTGCTATTGATGCTGTAAAGGCTTCTATAGGATTTTGGTGCCATTTGATGAATGCAAAAAAAAAAAAAGGTTATGCTTCAAATGCCTATAAATGTAGTTTAAATTTAAATAATGGTTTTGCTGTCAAATTAAAAAATGCTCTTTCAAAAGTAGGGTTCAATCATGTATGGGAAAATCAAAATACTTTCTCAAAAAAAAATGCCTTATTAATGCTGTAGGTAAAAAATTAGCTGAAAGATATACAGATTTCTGGAAAGACAGTCTTCTTAACGACCAGAATAACCCTAATGGAAACAAACTAAGAACATACAGAAAATTTAAAAAGACTACAAATTAAAATTTTTTTCATTAATAGATTTAGACCGATACATGATATCAAATTTATTAAAATAAGATTAAGTAATAGTAATCTAAATATTGAACAGGGTAGACACTGTAAATTACCTTTGGAAAAATATTATGTCCCCTCTGTAAAAAGGAGGTAGAAGATGAATATCATTTTGCTTTAAAATGTCAAATTTTAGAAAAATGTAGGCAAAAACTTTTTCAGGAAGTAGAGAGTATAGTTTCATCTTTCACCAAAATGTCTGATGAGGAAAAATTTACATATATGTTTACATTTAATGAGTATGACATAACTAAAATTATTGTCAAGGGAGTGTATGATTTATATGTATTAAGAAATAGCCTAGCTGATAAGAAAAACAACAATGTAACAAAGTTATGACTATTTTATATGTTTCTTATAGTATTTGTTATGTTATATTTTATAACATTATGAATATTGTACTTGCACTTTCAAATTTGCAAAAGTATCACCTCATCCAAAACATCTAAATATAGTTTAATAATGTATGTTTTATTTATGACGTCATCTTTATCTGGACGCGTCTGACCAGGACGAAAAGTTCACTTTGTTTTGTGGCCAAGCCGAAAATAGTAAAAACATGGACAGGGAGAAGTTGAGGTAGTATTCAAAATTAATTCAAATAGATTATTCCGAAAATAATATATCATTTTATTCCGTATATGACAAGGAAAAAAATTAAAAGTTTTGTTACTACATTTCAAAAGATCGTGGCAGAATTTATGATTATATGAAATTTTTATTTCTGTCACAAAACCCAAATCTCTCATTTATAAAGAGCTCTTAAAAATTCAAACGAATGCTGCAGACCCAAATCACAATTTACATGTCCACCCTTCCTGTGTCATAATTATACAATAAATTATAACTTTCTATTTCTTTCATTAGTAAATATTGTTTAAATTATGTCCTAAATTGTTCGTTTTATCAAATCCGTTGAAATGTCACACTCGCCGTTTTTGACGTTTCGGCATATTTGTTGAGTGTCTTATGAAAACATTAGGCATTTGCAGTCTTTTCTTCGATCTGAAATTTTATTTCAACGTGAAAAGATGTTTTTAAGTGTACGAAAAAAATATGTAGAAGTTTCAAGGAAAATATTAAAAAAAATTCACGCGATCTTTTGTTTGTGTCTAGTCGAAATGTCACATAAAGCCGTTTTTACATTTTTGTTACAAGTATGATAAGACATATAATACAGTTTTGGAGGAAATTTTGAATTTATAATAGCACGAAAAATACTATATTACATGAAAATTTACATTTCAGGATTTATTTGAACCCATTTTCGACTACATGTCGAAAGTATTAACGACACAGTCAGCGACTACTTTTGTCTAGTCATAATGTCACATCGTGCTTTTTACTCGTTTTGACGTTACGTTCTGTATAACTTGACATGTTGTGCCTAACGTCGCAAATATCTCATGCAAAACCATAACTTTTTTATAGTTTTAACTTTTGGATACAATATCTCCTTATAGAATATGAATGTTGTTTAAATCTAAATATTGTATGTTTGTAAATATTGTCATGTTTGTCTTGTTAACAATCCAATATTTGGATTTTACACCAATAAAATGATTTGATTTGATTTGATTATACACCAAAACATTTAACAATTGTTAATGAAAAGTTGAATTAACAAATGGAAAATAAAATATATAATATACATTATGGTTCTATTAATTTACTTATTTTCTCGCGATCCACGTGTTTTGTGTTGATTGATTGATTATAAATGTAAGTTTATTAGCTTGCATTGGTTCAATAATTTCGATAACATTATAATTACAAAAAAAAATCGTTTCATATGACTTCAATGACAAAACTATCGCACATGAGGCCACCATACAGAGCAGAAAAGTACGCCTATGGAAGACTTAAATATTAATAGAAATTATACATAAAAAATATTGAAATTAAAATAAAAATTTTATGTCTTGGAATCTAGTATGAGCGAAAAAATGTAAATAGAATATAACCAAATCTGGTCTCCTTATTTGACAGCTTTATATGAAAGAAGACGGTGCTTCATGTTAGGTTGGACTATACGAATGTGTGGGTAAAACACCAAGCTAGTTAAACATTAACAACAAACTTGTATCCTGCGATGACAGAAAGTGCTTGTAAAAATTCGAATAACTTGTAAAACAAATCTCTACAAATAATAATTTGTACTTTAAAAAAAAGTGGAAGTGGAAGATACCAAAGGGAGAGTTATTATTCAGAAATGGATGATGATGCATGGCTGCTTAACGTCCAGCGGCAAATTAATATGCATATTCAGGACGAGAACATGTCAATATAATATTCAGAAATGGATGATACCAAATTAAGGGAGAGTTATTATTCAGAAATGGAAGATACCAAAGGGAGAGTTATTATTCAGAAATGGAAGATACCAAAGGGAGAGTTATTATTCAGAAGCTGAAGAGCGAACGACAACTCATTGCAAAAACGATTGATTGATTGATGTTTGCTTTACGCCACATCAGTGCAAAAAGGCTACATCACTGCGAGAGCTTTTTTTCAAATAGTTATAAAACGCTTACAAAAGTAAAAATTAACGAAAAGACAAACAACAGTCTACAAAATACTACTTGATAATCTAAAGAAAAAGACTAAACAACACCAGTGGCGGATCCAGAGGGGGGGTTCCGGGGGTTGGAACCCCCCTTTTTTCGACGATCAATGCATTTGAATGGAGACATATAGTTGGAACCCCCCTTTATCCTGGGTTGGGAACCCCCCCCCCCTTTTTTAAATGGCTGGATCCGCCACTGAACACGAACCCACCAAAAACCCAAGTGATCTTAGGTACTCACAAAGCAGATCCCTGGTCAACAGTAGCACCCGAAAAATGACAACATATATTAGAATGGAGATAGATTCTTTATCATAACATATGAAACAGTGGTATTCTATTGAAAATCATAGAAACGTTGACTCAAATGCGACAAACTGTATACTTTTGAATACATTTTACTTATACCAGTAAAATAATTTTAATCTGATTGGATTTTAATAATTATTGGAAGTTGGCAAACTATTCCGGCACCAAAAAATAAAATAATTCATTTCTGCCTGAAACCCAAAATATTTATTAGTTTTAAATAATCTGTCCTTCGGGGTCATTTAGTTGACAATAAAATTGTTGTATTCAATTATATATAGTGTAAAAGAGGGACGAAAGATACCAGAGGGACAGTCAAACTCATAGATCGAAAACAAACTAACAACGCCAAATATACACACTTCTATAAATTTAGATAAGTATATAAAAGGCCGATACAATAACAATCTATTACATGCAGTCAGGGTTATACCGTTTATGATTTGTTATATCACAATCCATACAGTGATAATCTGCGTTTTTCATATACGTAAATATAAGTGTAATTTAATCGTATGTAATTTACTGCGTAACAACAATTATTAAAGAGATCTCTCTTTCAGCCAATCTTTCCAATGACGTTTTTCTGTCAGTATAAATAGCACTGGATACGTCGTTTTATTTGCTAATCGATATCTGTGTCTTTAACCGACATTCTTGCACCCAATATGTCATAATCGTGATATAAAACATTTATTTACGAAATTGAAACACGGCTCAGCGTGAAATGTAAAGCCATGCGGAACAGTTAACTTTGGGATTTGTGTTTACAACCGTAACAAAAATGTCGGCTGGATATGTATGTCCTTTGTGTATTTGTTCAAGGATTAAATCTAGACACGTGTGTTTGATCACAATGTATTGTGCATAATAAACAACATATCAACGTCAATCTTACAGTAAGTTTTAATCTGTATCGTTTATATGTAATTACACAAATATGTATACATGTACATATATATAATGTAATGATTTTCACATAAATAATGACACGTGTATATAATTTATGAGAATATTTTTTTAATATATCAAATACAGAAATGTTCAGTTCTTAAAAAAAGTTGGACTGTAATATAACCGCGAAAGTAAAAATAATGTATTTCATTTCAAGACTAAGCTATACAAAACTAACAGACAACATCGTGTATAAGAGATTGTGGTATTAAATAAACATGATAGGTGTACATGTACTCTAAACTGCACATATAGAGGTAAATGGATTATAGGCGAGAATTGTTTTGTCACCGGACATTTAGATAATACTACTGTCCCATTTTCCTGTCCTAGTCAAATGCGACGAAAGCGTAACTTGCGGAAGTAAATTCAAATAGCGTACAAACATATGGGTGCCAATATACAACCAGTCAGGGTGCCAATATACAAACCAGTCAGGGTGCCAATATCAATGTATTATCGGGATTCCATATAGCTACAATAAACAAATTTAATTGACAAGAAAATTAACTTTCTCTCTGACACAAGATCAATATCGACATAGGCACAGCAAATTAATTTACCAGAGAAGTAGGTCATTGTCCGTGTCTAGGTCAGTGTACTAACTTCGTCGGTTAGTTATTACGAGCAAAGGTAATGCCCTATATATCTCATACATATATGAATTGAAAAGGTAATGGTGAAAATATTGCAATATATTTCTGTCATGGGTATTTGTTTAAGTATAGCCGCGAAACTAGATCTGTCCTGGCATATATACGAGAAAATAAACTTACTTTTATTCATTTTTTAAAAGGTCTTCGCGTTCAAAATGTAATGTTATTGCAATTACCCACTCAAGTAAAAATCTTCACGTTCAGTACTAATGTAATGTTATTACAATTGCCCACTCAAGTAAAAATGGTAAAACACCGACAGGGCAACAGTGTCCTCATACAGAAGTTTGCATTATATAACATGTAAACGTTGAAAAGAGGAAAGTGAGTTTTTTTTAGTCATCATAGAACAATATAAAGAGAGGCGAAAGATACCAAAGGGATACTCTAACTCATAAGTAAGATACCAAAGGGATAATCTAACTCATAAGTAAGATACCAAATGGATACTGTAACTCACAAGTAAGATACCAAAGGGATACTCTAACTCATAAGTAAGATACCAAAGGGATACTCTAACTCATAAGTAAGATACTAAAGGGATACTCTAACCCATAAGTATCATTTTAGGATGTACAGAAGGAAAGGAAATGACAAATATTTCAAGCGTCAGATATTTGTTGTCTGTTGAATCTAATCGTAATGGTGGACTATTGTCCTTGGAGTGTACGCCGGTAACAACTTCCATTTGAGTTAACTTGTATTGTATCGTAGTTACCATTCATATGTTAATCCCTCATGCTGTAATGTCGGTATACGGATGAACCCCGGGAGCACCTAAGGGTTTAGAAATTGGAACCAGTGTCTCCAACTGAGGAATAAGATGTCCGTTTGGCTCTGTGGGATGTATAAATACGCACCCACGTCCAGACGGAATGGGAAATGTTGAATCTGATGTCTATTGTAGGGAAAGTACCACGCCCTCTGTCTCGGTCTGTTTTCACATTAAAGAACCTATAGAACAACTCTTTAACTTAGGGATCCACAGGAAGTTTGTTACAAGGGACTATTCTGACCCAACCAACATTCACTCTTTTTTCAGTGGTAGTCCAAATTTCCTTTCCGCCAACCCGGTCAACTCATTTTGCAGAACCTTTACCATTTAAATATATTGAATACGAATACAATATTTGCCCCTACCATGCCTACGTTAGCCAAAACACAATCGACCAATTAATGATTTGTTTCGTATGAGCTACATGGTAGATTTTAATTTCAAACGTAAAGTATTCAGTTTGTCATTTTGATTTCTCATTACACAGCATCATCGCAATTAACAATTATAAGATCAGTGCTAGGAGATACATGTACCAAGCGCTGGGAGATATCAAGTGCATGTAGATACCAACAGCTGTGCGATATCAAGTATTGGTAGATATCAAGCAGTGGGAAATTTCAAGTGCAGGATAACATCAAATGGTTGGAGACATATTTAGTGCTTGGATATACCAAGTGCGTAGATATATATCTAGTGCTTGGATATACCAAGTGCCTACAAATATATCTAGTGCTTGGATACACCAAGTGTTTGGAGATATATCAAGTGCTTGGAGGTATATCTAGTGCTTGAGTATACCCTGTGCTTAGAGATATATTTATAGTGATCGGATACACCAAGTGCTTAGAGATATAAATAGTGCTTGGATATACCAAGTGCGTAAAAATATATCTAGTGCTTGGAAACAAAACGTGCTTAGAGATATTAGGTACTTGGATACACCAAGTGCTTATAGAGATATATTAAGTGCTTGGAGATATCTAGTGCTTGGATACACCAACTGCTTACAGATATTAAGTTCTTTGATACATCAAGTGCTTACAGATATTAAGTCCTGGTGGATATCAAGAGGATTTATATGTTCAGAAGTGGGATGTATAAATTAGTGCTTGTATCTATACAAAGAGATACTAAAGCGACTCGTTAAATAATTTGATTCTTATTGTTCTGCGATAATTGTGTGGAATTGGAATCAATACCTTGATATTTGACTATACACCACATTATCTAATAACACAGATAATGTCATATCTAACTTAAAGGTCCTTTACTAAATCTGAAATGTCAATTTATTTGTTTTGGTTTTTACAAACTTACAGTACACAATTATGTCTACACTAATTCAACATACAGAGAAGGGATTAATTTTTTACGTAAGAAGTCGCCAATATGTAGGTAATCAATTTGGACAAATTGTGTTACGCTTCCTTAATTTACTGTTTTATGCATCTCACTTATTACAATTTGTTTTATCAACAAATATAACATTACACTCCGGGCTATATGTTTATGGACCGAAGCAACGGAACGGTGCTTAATCTGCAATTTGGCATTATTATAAAAGAAGTTGCAAACAGTAGTGTGTTTTTGTCGAGCCTTCGACTTTAGTCGAAAAAGCGAGACATAGCGATCCTACATTCCGTCGGCGTCGTCGTCGTCGTCGTCCACAAATATTCACTCTGTGGTTAAAGTTTTTGAAATTTTAATAACTCTCTTAAACTATCCTGGATTTCTACCAAACTTTGATAGAAGCTTGTTTATGATCATAAGATAGTGTCCAGAAGTAAATTTTGTAAAAATAAAATTCCATTTCATTTTTTCCGTATTTTACTTATAAATGGACTTAGTTTTTCCTGCCAGGAAATATTACATTCACTCTGTGGTTAAAGTTTTTAAAATTTTAATAACTTTCTTAAACTATCCTGGGTTTGTACCAAACTTGGACAGAAGCTTGTTTATGATCATAAGATAGTATCCAGAAGTAAATTTTGTACAAAAATAAATCCATTGTTTCCTTATTTTACTTTTAAATGGACTTAGATTTTCTGCCAGGAAACAACACATTCACTCTGTGGTTAAAGTTTTTAAAATTTTAATAACTTTCTTATACTATTTTGGATTTGTACCAAACTTGGACAGAAGCTTGTTTATGATCAAAAGCTAGTATCTAGAAGGAAATTTTGTAAAAAAATAAATCCATTTTTTCCGTATTTTACTTTTAAATGGACTTAGATTTTCTGCCAGGAAACAATACATTCACTCTGTGGTTAAACTTTTTAAAATTTAATAACTTTCTTATACTATTTTGGATTTGTACCAAACTTGGACAGAAGCTTGTTTATGATCAAATGCTAGTATCTAGAAGGAAATTTTGTTTTCTTCCAGTTAACATTACATTCAGTCTGCAGTTAAAGTTTTTAAACATTTATTAGATTCATAAACTATCCTTGATTTTTACCAAACTTGGACAGAAGCTTCTTACAATCAAAAGATAGTATCAAGAGGAATATTTTTATTGATTTACTTCCTCATTTTTGTTGAGCCTGCGATTAACAGAAAAAGTAGGCGAGACACTGGGTTCCGCGGAACCCTTACAAATTTTTTAACCGTGAATCGGAACTATATTGACAAAATCGTTTTATTTTTCAGTTTATTGGTCAATCGGTACAATTATTGACAAACTCGCTTTTTATTTGAATAATTCGTTATTGATAACCGGACTTAAACAAAATAGCCCCATTTATTAACAGCTCTTCATACTTAGTGCGATTTAGAATGTTAAAACTTGATATATTGTATTGTTGAAGGCACTGCTGACCAGAGGACTTGACGGTTTTTTTCATGAACTTAGGTTGCTGTCTCATTGCCGTATACCCCACATGAACTATTTACATTCACGATATGACAATTGCAATATACTCATTGACCCGCTTTCCGCGTTCTGGACCAATAACATATATATACGATATGATGAACTGATGTGCAATAGATAAATAGTTATTTGATTAATATTTGCATAACGTATACAAGAATTAAAACACTAAATCTAGGTTCTGTAAAGTGTCAGACGGGGATTTAGAATTGATCAGTGGCGTACGCCCCTTTTGATAAGAAAATATATCATTTTTAAGCATAAAGTCGTCCAAATTTTGTTCACCTCGATCCGCTCGACGTTATTTCTTACGTTTTCGGAATCCGCCCCTGGGGACAATCCCTGGTGTCGTTGTTAACTTAAAACAGATGAGAGTATAGGTATGCATCTAGATATTTAAGCCCTTCCCCTTTACATCACTTATTTTTTCTTTAAAAAAGAACCCACACTTGAGTAATGTGTTTTTTTTATACTACTGTGTTTTGGTGGCATGGAAGCTCGGATATATATAGATGATTTTATTGTTATTATTATACTTCCTTAATCCTACATCAACTCTTAAATTACATCGAGCTCACGGAATGCCACCGATTTGCTGCAATACGGAGTTCAGTGAGAGGTTTAGCTAGCTATAAAACCAGGTTTAATCCACCATTTTCTACATAAGAAAATGCCTGCACCAAGTCAGGAAATTGACAGTTGTTTTCCATTCAGTTGATGTGTTAGAGCTTTTGATTTTGCCATTTGGTAAGGGACTCTGGTAAGGGACTGTATTTTTGTTATTTAACTTTTTTCGTATCGGTATTCACTCTGTAGCGTCGTAGCCTCGAGAGCGGGAGGTTTGGGATTCGATCCCCGGATTTTGATCAAACCAAAAACTTGAAAATTGGTATTTGCTGCTTCTTTGCTAGAAGCACGCGGTATTTATGAGTACAAGCAAAGACTGATCGTCCCAGTCAGAATAATGTGTCCGGGTAGGGTGACATATCTTAATTCCTGCATGCGGACAGTTATTTTGTGAGCTAGCACGTTAACAATCCGGCTCATCCTGTCGGTCTAGTACATAGTAGGAGTTATATTCATATCACATTAACATCTTCTCGTCCTGATTATATATATATAATATATAAATATATATAACAAGTCTAAATTGAAAACAACGTTCAAACCTATGATTGCATTGGATAAAAACCGCAATTTTTGTGCATGCAAAACAAATTTCTTGGTAGAGGGGTCTAAATACAGCACAAACAACATTTTCCAAAAGACCCATAAAGTGAAAAAGTATATTTTAACAAAACGCATTTGACTAGCAGGTCGAACAACGGATGTTCTTAAACTCTGCTGACTGCCATGGCGATTGCCAAATAAACGGATCACCAGATGTAACAAAATGGATCTTAATTATTAATTTAATCATGTTAATACCAAACAGAAAACAATAAACTTGCGGAAAAGATGGTATACCGCAAACATGAGGTGCAAAAATTTGTACACCATATCCGGATTTCGACAATCAATGCATTTAATTTGCCACTGGACGTTATTCCGCCACCACCATCAGTCTATCTTCACTGAACTATTCCAATCGCAACTACTCGGCCATTTTCGCTACGCCTACAATAACGTTACCGTTACAAGATGTAACCAACACTGACAATAAAACTATATTGTAATTGAAAATAGAGGTATAAGTAAATAAATCTCTTTTTTTCTGAAATAGCCCTCATTAGGTACGTTGGTAAAATATCGATTTAACTACTGCAGATGGATCTGTCGATCGCGTGGTACATAAATCAAAATGATTCCTCAGCTGGTTTACAGAAGATATGAAAGTTTGTAACAGCACCATTTGGTCAGTGTTTTACCCAATAATATTTTCAAGTTGTATGAAACTGAGACAAAATGCAAATATTTGACGTGATACGTCCCTAATTTACCACGTATTTTACTTGCATTCATGTTGCTCAATCGGATGTTTTCTATAGAGAGTATTGTTTGGCTATTGTTTCTTTTTTAGGACCATGTATGATTTTTGATCGTCCCTTGGTATCTTATATTATACTACCACTCTACAAGTTGGTCTATATTACAATCGTCGTGTTCGTTCGTCAGTCAATTTGTCCAACAAATACTTATTTTCACACTTTTTCCAGAATCTGCTCTTCAGAATTATACTTTATATTTGGTGAGCAGCTGCTTGACAGTGTTAAGTTGTAATGTGGTATAGCATTTTTTGGATCTGTCAGATACCTATTTTTGTTTGTCAATACATGTATGTTAAATGAACATAAAAATATTTGTTAAAAATTTCTCCAATACTACTCATATATAATTAACAGAAATGACTTCATATTTTGTCAGCAGCTCAACAGTATAATGAGTTATAACTTGTGTGTTCTTTTAGGATCTGTCCGATACCTATCTATAATGTTTTTTCCACACTTTGAATTACGATTGGGGTGCACTAAGCACGACAATTCTTGCATTCTTGATTTAATATAATTTTGTGTACGAACTAAACTATACATCTTTATGCCCCCGCCGTAGCGGAGGGGGCATTAAGTTTTACGTCCGTACGTCCCAAAATTTGTTTCCGTTCTCTAACTTGAGTTTGCCTCAACCAAATGTTATTTAACTTATACACAATGCTTATTACCACAGATCAAGTTTGAATTTTAGTGTCGTCACTTTAACCGTTCTATAGTTATGCCCCTTTATAAATGGAAAAATTGCAAAATTTTTAGTTTCCGTTCTCTAACTTAAGTTTGCCTCAACCAAATGTTATGAAACTTATACACAATGCTTACTACCACAAAACACAGATCAAGTTTGAATTTTGTTGGCGTCACTTTAACCGTTCTAGAGTATTGCCCCTTTATAAATGGAAAAATTGCTAATTTTTTTAGTTTCCGTTCTCTAACTTAACTTTGCCTCAACCAGATATTATGAAACTTATACACAATGCTTATTACCACAAAATACAGATCAAGATTTAATTTTGGTGGCGTCACTCAAACCGTTCTAGAGTAATGCCCCTTTATAAATGGAAAAAATGCAAAATGTTTAGTTTCCGTTCTCTAACTTAAGTTTGCCTCTACCAAATGTTATGAAACTTATACACAATGCTTATAACCACAAAATACAGATCAAGTTTGAATTTTGGTGGCGTCACTTTAACCATTCTCGAGTTGTGCCCCTTTATAAATGGAAAAAAATGCTAAATTTTAGTTTCCGTTCTCTAACTTAGTTGCCTCAATCAAATGTTATGAAACTTATACACAATGCTTATTACCACAAAATACTGATCAAGTTGAATTTTGGTGGCGTCATTTTAACCATCATCGAGTTATGCCCCTTTTTTAAATAAAAAATTGCAAAATTTTTAGTTTTCGTTCTGTAACTTAAGTTTGCCCCAACCAAACATTATAAAACCTATACACAATACTTATTACCACAAAACTCAGATCAAGTACACATTTTGGTAGTGTCACTTTTATCGTTCTTGAGTTATGTCCCTTTATAATGTTGTATGCAAGCGGGGGCATCATCTGTGTCCATGGGGACACATTCTCCATTTATTTTATTTCATGTGTTTGAAGGAATAACACAAAAACCGACAGTGCTGTTGTGGTTAAACCTTCATTACGAACGATAAAATCCACAACTGAGTAAATATAAAGTGAGATTCGTGCGTTGTAGCATTTATTTGAAAATGAACACGATTCAGATTTCTTCTTTTTGTCGATAAACGCTACGAAGAATTGAGTATAAAATATTCTGCGAACATAAAATCCGTAATACTTTAGCTACTTGAAATAAATAAGTCAGAAATCGTGTCACCGGTTGTTACGTGTTATTATCATAAATTTGTGCTTGCCAGACTTTTGTGTTGATGGCAGATCGTTGGTATGAAATGCAATTTATTTGCAACTTGTGAAGACTAGAGGGGCAAATAAGAGTGTTGACATAAAGCATAACCTTAAAGATCGGTATTGTTGACAGCCCTGAGATGTCATTTTGTTGTTAATTTGTTGTGTTGTTTAGGTTCATTCTCATAGAAATATACCCACATCCCCTTTTATGCATTTGTTATATCAAAATTTTGTCTTTGGCAATAGTTGTTACAGTAAAATTATGAATTGCCAAACACAAAATTTTAATATACTAGTAACACATTTTAAATTTTCCGATTATAAATCCTTTTTATGTAGTCCCAACAGTACCAGCTACTTATGTAGTAGATATCAGCCATGAAGTTGAAACGACATTTCAGAGCTTGTGTTTATTATCAGGATTTCCTTTATAGAGAGTTACTGCTTACAAAATTGATACTTTTAACCAACGTTTGGTAAAGCTGAAGTAATCTTTTTCGTACGGAATATTTGTTTTACGATGACCACGCAGTTTTGTCCAATTTCCCAATGGCCACAATACTTTCCTATTTTCTTTGTCAACAACACAACACATACATTTACTTATCACTGATTGTTCCTGTTGATAACAGCACCACGGGAGCCATTAGTTAAGAAGAAACTGCTTACGATCTAGAGAACATGATATGCTGATTGTTGCATGCTTAAGGTGCAATTATCAATTATGGATTTAGACGAGGTCAATACGTTATATATGGACCTGTTTAGATTATATTGATCGAGGACGAAGTCCGAGAGTCAATATACACAGGTCCGGCTTAAAGACCTTAATCTATTTATATCATATGTAAATAGTGTATTATGGAAATGGACTTCAATGTTCTTTCTATGTATTTTACATTGTATTTTGCAAGTTTGCAAGATTTTTAATATTGACCGTCAATATATATGTATACATAGAAATATAGCGTCCATATACTTAAAAATAGAAACAAGGCTTCAGATACACGGAGTACCCTTTGACTCACGTAATCGTAATAACGATTGAAAGAAGAAAACTGCTACACCATATGTAATATTAGCAAATATGTGATGCATATTCAGAACAAGAACAAATTAACAATTAATGAACACAAATTAAGTCAATAGGAAGTTTTGCAAGGTAGATTTAACGGGATGAAATGCGGGAAAATTATACTGTCACTGGGAAATGAGAGTATGTTGGATAGGGGTAGAAATTATTGCCTTTCAACAGGCCGCCAACAGACTCAACAGAATAGTTGTTTCAATGTTGTTCATCTTGCAAAGAGCGTGGACTCAGTCTATACATGGGACATTGAATTAACGTCCATATAGATCCGACCGCACGTGCCTTCTAATTCATACATCTCGCGTTGCCAAACGAACACCCCAAAGAATTTTACGGTCGGACGAAAGAAGTACAAAGATGACCACATTTCTTTTCCCGCGTCAACTATTGGGGTCTCCAGAGAAAATTTACTCCCTCGGATTTTGGTTGAATAAGTGTTTCCCAGTCATTTGTTTTCAGTATTAAGTTGATTAGAATTTTCTCTTCGTCTTTTATCTTTGGCCATGGGACTGTCTGCTCTAATTCTCCTGTACTCTTTCAAAATTGTAAGCTATCTTTAAGTTAATCAACATTCACTGAGTGGTAAACATTTCATGCATTGAAAATAATTTGAATTCACCAACCGATTGTCGAATCAGTCACTACTATTTACTCTTACATTATATAGACACAGCAATCGATCAATTAATCAAGGATAATCACTTTTTTGAAAATCGGCCGCGAAAAAAAAAACAATCGGAAATGTGAGCCATAGTCACGATAGTATTAAACTTAAGCTAATTTCAATATTTATAAATTTTTTGTTTTGTTTCAATCGATTAACACGTACATATATTTGTGAATTATATATGTAGCACCTAAGTAACTGTGCTTAACTATCAGACCTTAAATCATAGTTTACTGTTTTTCATAGAATATTTTTGTTTTTGTTGCTCTGTTGGTACACAGAAAAAGAAAGGCGTTTATTATAAATGCATCATTTCTTATATAAGGAAGTTTATGTGTGTGTATAGTGCACTGCCCTTTAATGACGTCAACAGACTGTATCTACTCGAGTTAAACATTAGTGTGGCAAATCGATTTCATTCTCAACATGTTTGTTTCAAATTATTTTATCTGAGCTTTGAAGGTAAGTGTGTATCTATGGGTTGTAAGTGTGTATTTTTTGTTTGTATGTGTGTAATTACTGCTTTCGCAGTGGTTCGTACTTTACCTCTTTGATACAATGACGTAATTGATATATTATATATACAGCATATTCTTTTGTTTGTGGTATATATCACGTACGCTATCGAATGGTATCCATCCATCACGCTCGTACAATGTTACACATATTCTCTGATTTAAATTAAGATATTTTTTATAAATTGACTGACACTTTTATCTTCATATTGTAATTTCATTAGAAAACATTGTAGGTTAACCGTACTTACATTTTGATCGAATTGCTTTATTCAAATTGTGTTTTCCATCAAAGCTTTACAACCTCTATATAGAAACTATATAGAAAAAATGAAAACAACTCGCAGAATAAAAACGAGCTAGTGATCGAATGCTTGGATTATAGGGTTATTTTTATGATACTGTATTGTCTCCGGAATTAGAGAACCATTTGTTATTATTTTTGGCTTTTTTTTTTGTGCTCACAATTTCTATCTTGTAAGTTAATCAGAACGCTGAGATGAAATGTTCCGGTCGATATAAGTTCTAAACATATTTCCGTAATATTCACTGTATACAGTATTCTTTCTGACTACTATTATTAACTATTCCGTAGTTTCTTTTTCGTCTATTGGCGCCTTTCTGAAGAGGATTGTCAACTATTCCGTAGTTTCTTTTTCGTCTATTGGCGCCTCTCAGGAGACGATTATTAACTATTCCGTAGTTTCTTTTTCGTCTATTGGCGCCTCTCAGGAGACGATTATTAACTATTCCGTAGTTTCTTTTTCGTCTATTGGCGCCTCTCAGGAGACGATTATTAACTATTCCGTAGTTTCTTTTTCGTCTATTGGCATCTCTCAGGAGACGATTATTAACTATTCCGTAGTTTCTTTTTCGTCTATTGGCATCTCTCAGGAGACGATTATTAACTATTCCGTTGTCTCTTTTTCGTCTATTGGCGCCTCTCAGGAGACGATTATTAACTATTCCGTAGTTTCTTTTTCGTCTATTGGCATCTCTCAGGAGACGATTATTAACTATTCCGTAGTTTCTTTTTCGTCTATTGGCGCCTTTTCTGAAGACGATTGTTAACTATTTCGTGGTTCTTTTTCGTCTATTGGCGCCTCTCAGGAGACGATTATTAACTATTCCGTAGTTTCTTTTTCGTCTATTGGCGCCTTTTCTGAAGACGATTGTTAACTATTTCGTGGTTCTTTTTCGTCTATTGGCGCCTCTCAGGAGACGATTATTAACTATTCCGTAGTTTCTTTTTCGTCTATTGGCGCCTTTTCTGAAGACGATTGTTAACTATTTCGTGGTTCTTTTTCGTCTATTGGCGCCTCTCAGGAGACGATTATTAACTATTCCGTAGTTTCTTTTTCGTCTATTGGCGCCTTTCTGAAGACGATTGTTAACTATTCCGTAGTTTCTTTTTCGTCTATTGGCGCCTCTCAGGAGACGATTATTAACTATTCCGTAGTTTCTTTTTCGTCTATTGGCGCCTTTCTGAAGAGGATTGTCAACTATTCCGTAGTTTCTTTTTCGTCTATTGGCGCCTTTCTGAAGATGATTGTTAACTATTTCGTAGTTTCTTTTTCGTCTATTGGCGCCTCTCAGGAGACGATTGTTAACTATTCTGTAGTTTCTGTTTAGTCTTATTGCGCCTTTTCAATGATGATAGTTAACTATTTCGTGGTTCTTTTTCGTCTATTAATTGGCGCCTCTCAGGAGACGATTGTTAACTATTCCGTAGTTTTTTTTTTTGTTTGTTGCGCCTTCCCAGGAGACGATTGTTAACTATTCTGTAGTTTCAGTTTAGTCCATTGGCGCCTTTCTGAAGATGATTGTTAACTATTTCGTAGTTTCTTTTTCGTCTTTTGGCGCCTCTCAGGAGACGATTGTTAACTATTCTGTAGTTTCTGTTTAGTCTTCTGGCGCCTTTCTGAAGATGATTGTTAACTATTTCGTAGTTTCTTTTCGGCTATTGGCATCTCTCAGGAGACGATTGATTGTTAACTACGTAGTTTCTTTTTGTATTGGCGCCTTTCTGAAGACGATTGTTAACTATTTCGTAGTTTCTTTTTCGTCTATTGGCGCCTTTCAGAGACGATTGTTAACTATTCTGTAGTTTCTGTTTGATGAAGATGAGTTTCTCAGGAGACGATTGTTAACTATTCTGTAGTTTCTGTTTAGTCTTCTGGCGCCTTTCTGAAGATGATTGTTAACTATTTCGTAGTTTCTTTTTCGGCTATTGGCATCTCTCAGGAGACGATTGTTAACTATTCTGTAGTTTCTGCTTAGTCTTATTGCGCCTTTTCAATGATGATAGTTAACTATTTCGTGGTTCTTTTCGTCTATTAATTGGCGCCTCTCAGGAGACGATTGTTAACTATTCTGTAGTTTCTGTTTAGTCTTCTGGCGCCTTTCTGAAGATGATTGTTAACTATTCCGTAGTTTCTGTTTTCGTCTATTGGCGCCTTTCTGAAGAGGATTGTTAACTATTTCGTAGTTTCTTTTTCGGCTATTGGCATCTCTCAGGAGACGATTGTTAACTATTCTGTAGTTTCTGCTTAGTCTTATTGCGCCTTTTCAATGATGATAGTTAACTATTTCGTGGTTCTTTTCGTCTATTAATTGGCGCCTCTCAGGAGACGATTGTTAACTATTCTGTAGTTTCGTTTTTGTTTGTTGCCTTTCTGAGATGATTGTTAACTATTCCGTAGTTTCTTTTCGTCTATTGGCGCCTTTCTGAAGATGATTGTTAACTATTCCGTAGTTTCATTTTCGTCTATTGGCGCCTTTCTGAAGACGATTGTTAATATTCCGTAGTTTCTTTTCGTCCATTGCGCCTTTCTGAAGATGATTGTTAACTATTTCGTAGTTTCTTTTTCGTCTATTGGCGCCTTTCTGAAGACGATTGTTAACTATTCCGTAGTTTCTTTTTCGTCTATTGGCGCCTTTCTGAAGACGATTGTTAACTATTCCGTAGTTTCTTTTTCGTCTATTGGCGCCTTTCTGAAGACGATTGTTAACTATTCCGTAGTTTCTTTTTCGTCTATTGGCGCCTCTCAGGAGACGATTATTAACTATTCGTAGTTTCTTTTCGTCTATTGGCGCCTCTCTGGAGACGATTGTTAACTATTCCGTAGTTTCTGTATTGGCGCCTTTCTGAAGACGATTCTATTCCGTAGTTTCTTTTTCGTCCATTGCGCCTTTCTGAAGATGATTGTCAACTATTCCGTAGTTTCTTTTTCGTCTATTGGCGCCTTTCTGAAGATGATTGTTAACTATTCCGTCGGTTCTTTTCATCTATTGGCGCCTCTCAGGAGACGATTGTTAACTATTTCGTAGTTTCTTTTTCGTTTGTTGCGCCTTCCTGAGACGATTGTTAACTATTCTGTAGTTTCAGTTTAGTCCATTGGCGCCTTTCCTCAGACGATTGTTAACTATTCCGTAGTTTCTTTTTTCGTCTATTGGCGCCTTTCCAAGGACGATTGTTAACTATTCTGTAGTTTATTTTTCGTCTATTGGCGCCTTTCGGAAGATGATTGTTAACTATTCCGTAGTTTCATTAACGTGTATTGCGCCTTTCTGAACATGATTGATAAATATTTCATATATTCTTTTTCGTCTGTTGCGCCTTTCTGAAGATGATTGCTAACTATTTCGTAGTTTCTATTTCGACTATTGGCGCCTTCCGAAGGTGATTGTTAACTAGTTTCTATTTCGTCTATTGCGTCTTTCCTGAGACTATTGTTAACTATTCTACAGATTTTTTAACGTCAATTGGCGCATTCCCGAAGACGATTGTGATCTATTCCGTAGTTTCTTTTTCGTCGATTGCGCATTTCCTGAGACGATTGTTAACTATTCCGTAGTTTGTTTTCCCGTCTATTTTCGCCTTTCCGAAGATGATTGTAAACTGTTCCGTAGTTTCTTTTTCGTCTATTGGCGCCTTTTTGAAGATATTGTTAATTATTCCGTAGTTTCTTTGTCATCTATTAGCGACTTTCCGAAGATTATTGTTAACTATTTCGCAGTTTCTTTTTCATCTATTGCGCCTTTTCTGAAGACGATTGTTAACTATTCCGTTGTCTCTTTTTCGTCTATTGGCGCCTTTCCTGGGACGATTTTTAACTATTCTGTAGTTTCTTTTTTGTCTATTGGCGCCTTTTCTGAAGACGATTGTTAACTATTCCGTTGTCTCTTTTTCGTCTATTGGCGCCTTTCCAAGGACGATTGTTAACTATTCTGTAGTTTATTTTTCGTCTATTGGCGCCTTTCGGAAGATGATTGTTAACTATTCCGTAGTTTCTTTTCGTCCATTGGCGCCTTTCTGAAGATGATTGTTAACTATTCTGTAGTTTATTTTTCGTCTATTGGCGCCTTTCGGAAGATGATTGTTAACTATTCCGTAGTTTCCTTTTTGTTTGTTGGCGCCTTTTTGAAGACGATTGTTAACTATTCCGTAGAATGCCAAATGAAATACCAAGTTGAAGTGTATTTTAAATCAAAAATTCAGAAAATTGTGCCAAATACCGTTATACGGCTAATGACAAAAACCAAACACCTGATAAAAATTACAAAAACGACAAATGTAACGTGTGATAGAACACTATGGCTAATACAAAATTACAAAATGAAAAAAGACACGTGTGGTAGAATATTATGGCTAGTACAAAATTACAAAACGACAAATGACACGTGTGGTAGAAACTATTGCAGTACAAAATTACAAATTACTAAATGACAAATGACACGTGTGGTAGAATATTATGGCTAGTACAAAATTACAAAAACGACAAATGACACGTGTGGTAGAATGTTATGGCTAGTACAAAATTACAAAACGACAAATGACACGTGTGGTGGAATATTATGGCTAGTTCAAAATCACAAAATCGACAAATGACACGTGTGGTAGAATATTATGGCTAGTACTACATTACAAAAACTACAAATGACACGTGGGGTAGAATATTATGTCTAGTATAAAATAACAAAAACGACAAAAGACACGTGTGGTCGAATACTATGGCTAATACAAAAATCACAAAACGACAAATGGCATGTGTAGTAGAATATAATGGCTAGTACATAATTACAAAAACGACCAATGTAACGTGCGGTAGAATATTATGGCTAGTTCAAAATTACTAAAACGACAAAAATTACGTTGTTATTAGGAAAAAGACATATCCTACAACTGGACCTTTTGTATATCCGGGTTATATATCCGCATAATATCAAGGGTGTGTCTTATTTATAATTTATTTATTTACGCGTCATGATATATGAATATTCTGTTTGAATGTATATGGAAGAAAAGATCACGTTAGATTTTCATTAATTTTTAAAACTGGTATGCGTAAGCAAATAAACGCCTTACATAAACACGTCATTTGCCTATTTATACTTTAATGATTTGTTCCTGGTTATATGACATTTCAAATAAATAGCTCAATTGAATAGTTTAAACTTGCAGATTGCATTTATTTTTGTTAATTGTTTTTAATCATATACAATGAGGTTAGCACTTATGGATTTTGACATTGCTGTATTACATAAGTACGGACACCGATATACGAGTTTAGGACGACATTACTTCATATCACCAGATAAGCAGTTTGAGTTTGCTGTCAGTATAAAAATAGGAGATATGGTATGGTTGTCAATTAATGGGACAGCTTTCCACCAAAAACCAAAGGACAAAGTTGTGAACAATTACAGGTCACTATCGGTAATGAGGACAAACCGTTTAGTATTTAGTAAGCTATTAAAAGATCACAGATAACCAACTGGAGATCAATTTAAAAGAGAGAGAGAAAAAAACGGCTTTACGTATGCTATAACAATAAACGACAACAGACAGCAACCAACGAAAAACACTAGATTGCAGGCTCCTGGCTTGAGACAGACATATAAATACTGTATTGAGGTTAAACACAAGCATTCTTTTTCTCGATAGTGTTTATCGTTGTTTTGTTTGTACTTTTGTTGTTGTTTTGTGTCTATTTAACCATCGCTTTAAAGTAAACGAGGTTATCATCAGCTCAGTAGCCAGTGCTTCGCTAATGACATGATTTATAACAGATACTTATCTATAAAATCCCCGTTCATAAATTTAGACATTATTTTAGAAACTAAGGTCCCAACTCCTTGGACAAAGTTAACCGTAGAGTAATTTGGCTATTCCGTTCATGTCTCATTTGGTCATATAGCTCCAAACGTTTGTTCGTATGTATACACCCTTGGCGTATGTGTATACACCTTGGCGTATGTATACACCCTTGGCGTATGTATACACCCTTGGCGTATGTATACACCCTTGGCTTCAAATAGTTTGTGCGTTCCTGATGTAGGTAAACCAAGCGTTGTCCTCCAAACACCTTTTTATCTTGAAACAGAAACACTCAGACATAAAAGACAAATAGAAAAGATGTATAAATGAAGATTAAGGAGCAACATCATCAATATGGATCTTTTAATCTGTATTATATGTTGATATCCTATTTTTCGTATTGAATTTAATGTTTTCATAGGATGGTCAAAGTCTTTCCAATGCTACTATATACATGTTGTAGTCATAGATGAGAAATAGTTGTTAGTTTGTTAACAATCTTTCCAATGATAACATGTACATGTGGTAGTACTAGACAGGGCTGTAGCCAGGAATTTTCAAGAGGGGGTTACATCAACTAGCGACAAACAGAATCTCAACTTTAATAGTCACATTTCAAACAGAACATCGACTTTAATACTGCTTATTTGTTTTCAAAAGGGTGGGTGGGGGGGTTCGAATCCCTCGCCCCCACTGCATGGCTACGGGTCTGCTAGATGGGCTCTTGAAATAGACGTCTTAATACACAATCTTTTAAATGCAACACAAGGTATTTATATAAACATATATAAATGAAAACCAGTAGTAGTTGGATATGATAATATAATATAACATTGGAATTTTATGATGACGTGTGCTACGCGAGATAAATTACTACACGTTAATACATGTATTATTTACCTTTACGTATTTATGTTTCTGAAAGTGTATCCGCAGTTACATGTCTAATCATATCATTGTATGAAAACTTGTTTATAATGTAATTACAACATCCCACTATTCTACACGTACACATCATAAACTGACAGATCTGAAACAATTTGATTTTTAGAAGAATTTTGTCCTGATTCACTCAGACATTCTGCTATTGATTTTTCAGAGATAGATTTTATGAGCATTGTGGCACGTCTTGCTCCATATACTTCAATCAAATGGGGAAATTCTGTGCACCCCAACTTTTAAACGTATCGTGTTTTTCCCATGTATGAGCACACGCTTACTTGACGAAAGGTGTGAGTTAAAAAAAAACCCACACATATAACCATATCACAACGCCCACAATGTTCTTAAATGTAATAAAATTTGTGTGAGTAACCCTAATAAAATTGATTCTTTCACAAACGAAATCAATCATTTGAACGTGGCAAAAAAAGTTTTCAACGTAACAAATTACTACATGTAGTCTTATCAGTTAACAATAAGAATTTTGAAAATCAACATAATACAATTAACATGCTCACGATTTCGCGGTTATCGATTAGTTTGTAACCTATTGAAATAAAGCAAAACCTTATTTTTCACATTTTATTTGTACAAAGGTAGCCGATTGCAGAAGAAATAGCCATATTAATTGTTTTAATATGCGGATTAATCAATGTTTGTGTCTTTCGATGTAAGTTTACAAAAACATAAAGAAATTAAAAATTTAAAAACATCTAGTAGATAATTGTCAAATTGTTCAATACTTAATGAAGCATATTATTTAGACCGTTTCATGTTATCTTTGATAAGTGTTTTGATATCGTAATTGGGTTTATAAGTCAAATTTCGGTTTATTTTGCACCTAAGATGATCTAAGATAAACACATCAAAATGATCAATGCGTGATTTACCATACTCGATTGTAGATCGTACAAACAATGATAATGATATCAGATGTCATAACAAAACATTCCGTAATGGCAAAATTAAATTACACTTTTTTTTGTCAGGATTGAACTAAGGTGCTAACGTTTGTCACACCGAAATTTAAGTACTTCTGTTTTTGGTGAAAACCGTTAAACAAATACCCCTTCAAAAATATCTCGTATTAACGCAACAGTAGGTTTCCGCAACTTTCCGATTTTTTAAAATGGGAGTAAAAAAATGAATACGTTCGATCTGACAAATTTGTATACAGTTTTAAGAGTTGGAACGACTTAACCTACGACATACTGTATCGTGACCAGAAATATCTATTGTTAGTTCTTTTAATGCGCTTTTGTCCAACATTCCTTTTTATCATGACCCGACTTTAAACATATGAAACATTAATGAAGCTTATGTTCCCTTTTTTTTTTTTAATTTCAGATGAACAATAACATCCAGCCAGGGTTATCGTGTGATTGGAATGGACAAAAATGGACACCGACTGTTACAAATATACAGGAAAAATGGACAGCACAGAACCCACCTGGTGTAGCTCGAGGGAAGGTATGGCAACCAAAAGTTGCTCCTCCTCCACCGAATCGTCTGCCCCCACTCGAATTAGACGAAATGAGTGATGAAAGTCTGGAGAATGCTGTTGCTAACGGATATCCTCTAGATTTGTCCACTTTTAATAAAACAACAGTGCCACAATCAAGACAGGCGGACAGTCCTTTAGATTTGTCGTTAAAAACACGTAAGCGATGTGCAGATTCAACACTTCATTGTAATCAGTATGGACAAATTGGCAAAAAAATGTGCTTACCTTCTCAGAGTAGATCACACGATAGATTACATGACCGACAATTGCTAGATCAGCAAGTGATTGTTGACAACCTGGGTATGCAAAACCAAGCATGCCAACAGTATACTCCTACAGTAGATCTCATGCATCCTGAAAGTGTGCGCCATAAACGAGACTATCATACTACGTCACGACAGCATATGCAAAATATCGATTCAATGCATATGAAACACAGTTTTAGTTCTGCAAAAAATGTGCAAAATGTACAAACAGTGCAACAAAAAATGTTTATCCCCGATCAAACTGACGTCCGTCAGCGGTATTCAAGTCCATCAATCAGTCGTCAATATGTGACGTCTAGTAATCAAATATATCCTGATGATATATCTAAAGTGTCTTCTCATCATTATGGTAGCTCTGTTCGTAGGGCCAGTAATTCACAAATCCATGAAGCACAAAAATTTTCAAACTACTCTGGGAATAATTCAAGAGAACGGCAACATAATATATATAGGGAACACCCGCAGTATTATGCACAGAGGCAAGAAGTTTCATCTCAAAATCATGGTATTTCACCAGCAAGTAAAAATAATGAAACAACCAACTATCAAATGATGTCTCAGGTTCAAAAGAACGTTTCAAATTCAAATTCAGCTTCATCCTTAAATTCATCGAAATATTTAGGAAACCGCTCTCAACATGATTCATATGGGTTTGTCCGTCATAACACTGCAGCGACATATTCTCCTAGTAGTGTTTCTTTATCCTCAAGATCGCCTTCGTTTCAGGGTCATCATAGTCGACCGAGTGTATTGTCAGGGGGGTTGCAATTTAAGCATCCCCAGGAATGCTGCAGTCCAGACAGTACGAACGTATTACAGTCACCTTCGGAATATATGATTCCATTATCACGTGATCCATCAGCCAATAGTCCTAGTATGTCACGTGAAACTCTGCAGGTTCGCAGAAACGCTGAAATGAAAAGCAGTCGTGTATCTAGTACAAGTTATACCCCTTCATCTTCACCAAGATGTGGGTACGTTTCAAATTCTCCAAGTGGATATGTTTCAAATTCTCCCAATATGATCTCAAATAGAAAATCACCGTCCATTCTACCGCAGTCCATATTGACCTCTTCTCTAGGAATTGACAGTCTTGAGACAACGTCAGTTATGCAGCGTTCTAATCAAAGTCGTTCGATAATTATGGGCACAAGTGGTTCAACAGTAAACGACATTCAAAGCAAAACAATTAAACACAGACCACGATTGTGGAATCCCGATCAGTCGAAGCATAGTTTATGTAATCTAGAAAAAAACACGTTTGAAGAGAAGAATGAAGAGTCAAAAAGTAAATTAGCTAATTATGATCTCAACTCTTGTAGAAACGAAACAAAAAACACTGATGGTTGTGCGAAAACTGTTTCTTCAGAAACAGAATTTACTAGTCCTTTAGAAATAGCAATTCCAAAAACTGCTGAGAACAAATCAGAAAATAGACCGAAACCGTTTTCCAAGAAACATATAATCATGAATGCTTTTAGAAACGACGAATCTATGAAACACATTCTCGAAGAACAAAAGCCACAACCATCTATACATCCATCTGAACAACCAGTTATACAACCACCTGAGCCGATAAGAAGCACTACCTTTATCTCTCCCGAATCTCCTAAAATGCCGACTTTAAGTCCTCAGCAAAAGTTACCTGCACCGAAAGTGTCGCCTTTAATGGGAGAACCGCCAACTCTTGATATCGCCTCTTCTCAAGGAAATCGTCGAAAGCAAAACAAAGTATCCCCGAATAGGAAAATGCAGATAAAACATTCCTCTGAGAAACCAACCAATCACAATGAAAAACAGGATTATTCAATACAGCCACAATCAAGTTTTCCTCAAAGACCAAAATTACCATACAAGAGAATTCCTGTTGCAAATGTTGCACCAATGGTGCACGGTAGATGTAATTCTCCAAAAGATAAAAACATTCCTATGTCAGAGAAAGGCACAGCAAATCAGGACAGTAAAGAGTTTGTGTCAATTCCAACGCCGCAACCTATACAGGTATTCCGTGTGGAAACTATAGTAACGAATCAAAATGACATTTCAGAATTAAGTATTAAAGAATCGTCTCATTTAAAGTCCAAGGAAGAATTTATGTTAAAAAGAGGAAATCCAAAATATAAGGCAACCAAGTCAAAATTAGCCCTCCACACCAACAAGGCAAAACTCAAAGAGAACACCACCGAGTGTACAGAAGATGACAATTGTCCAATGAAAACTCGAGACAACAGCAATGGTCAAATGAAAGTACCTGTTCAGAGCAAATCTTTACTGAAAACGCCAGATCAGAACAATTGTCCTATGAAAACGACAGACCACAAAAATGTTGGAAAAGAAAGTGCTGTTGAAATGCCAATTAGGGAAACTAAAGACCATAATCAGGACAAAACCGTTAGAAAGGTATACATTAACCATAAGCTCACATATATCATGTATATTAAGGTTTCTACCACGTTTAATGCAATGAACTATCAATTTTATTTATTTATACCTCACATTTTATTAGATACACATAATGTTTGTTCACCCACTTTTAAATCAAACTTTTTTTATGCCCCCGCCGTAGCGGAGGGGGCATTAAGTTTACCCTGTCGGTCTGTACGTACGTACGTCCGTCCGTACGTCCCAAAATTGGTTTCCGTTATCTAACTTGCGTTTGCCTCAACCAAATGTTATGAAACTCAAACACAATGCTTATTACCACAAAACACAGATCAAGTTTGAATTTTGGTGGCGTCACTTAAACGGTTCTAGAGTTATGCCCCTTTATAATGGAAAAATTGCAAAATTTTTAGTTTCCGTTTTCTAACTTAAATTTGCCTCAAAAAATGTTATGAAAATTATACACAATGTTTATTATCACAAAATACAGATCAAGGGTGAGTTTTGGTGGCGTCACTCAAACTGTTCTAGAGTAATGCCCCTTTATAAATGGAAAAATTGCAAAATCTTTAGTTTCCGTTCTCTAACTTAAGTTTGCCTCAACCAAATGTTATGAGACTTACACACAAGTGCTTATTACCACAAAACACAGATCAAGTTCAAATTCTGGTGGCGTCACTTTTACCGTTCTTCAGTTATGTCCCTTTATAACTATATGATATGCAAGCGGGGGCATCATCTGTGTCCACATGTGGACACAATCCACATTTATTTTAAGTTAGAACAGTCATTTTACTGTAAAACAAAAAGAAGAAAAAACCAAACGGAAAAACAAAAACAGATTTGTTGCAAGAATTTCAGTCTTAGACCTCCATATCTTTTATAAAGATATTTTCATTATTGGACATATTTAAACAAAATAACATGATTCGAAAGCAATATATTCTTCAAAAGATAACGATAGGAGCCATATTCGTCTACTAAAAGGGACACACAATCTAGTGCACATACTTGTCACTTTTCGAATTTGTTGACTGCAGAAGTTGACTGAATCTGTTAAATTTTATGTAGACATATGGAATAGAAAAACAGTAGGCTTTTTGGATTATTTTTTTTTTTCATTTTTTTACAACATGTCTGTTTTGCGCGTTCTAAACAAAATGGCTTATTTTGTGAATCATTTCTCCTTGTACATGGTATTATAATGAATTATTTCGGTTGTGTCTGTTTTACCTACGATTGTCATTACTCTTAATTGCAGAAGCCTAAGCTAAAACAACACATTAAACAGACCCACAGAAAGTTGAGAATTATCTCAAATACTAAAAGGAAGGTAGGTGTTTTTGCTTTGATATAAATTGAACGGTTAAAGTTTCTTGATGTTGATTGTTTCCTAGGATATATTAGTTGTTAGCTTACACAACTAAAATGTTCAAAGTTAGAAAAAGTGTAATTGTCAAGGTTTAGAACTTATTTAGAAACATATACCAGAGCAACGATAATTATCTCATCCAGTGGCAAATAAAAGATTTTCAAAAACAGGGACTGGAAGTGCCTTCCGAAAAATACGAAAATATAGTAATAACAATTTTCGGTCAATTAAGGGGTAAAGGGGCTAGGACCCTTGATCCGCCCCTTTTATCTGACACTTTCAGTTGCGAGAAAGGTTCCCTTTTTGTAGTCCATACGATTCATTCAGTTTTTATTTGTTACCTTGGTTTGTCTCCTCTCTACAATTTACTATCAGTAAACTACTGTGGCCTTAATGTCTCCTCCCTACAATTTACTGTCAGTAAACTACTGTGGCCTTAATGTCTCCTCTCTACAATTTACTATTAGTATCAGTAAACTACTGTGGCCTTAATGTCTCCTTTCTACAATTTACTATTAGTATCAGTAAACTACTGTGGCCTTAATGTCTCCTCCCTACAATTTACTAGATATCAGTAAACTACTGTGGCCTAAATGTCTCCTCCCTACAATTTACTAGATATCAGTAAACTACTGTGGCCTTAATGTCTCCTCTCTACAATTTACTATTAGTATCAGTAAACTACTGTGGCCTTAATGTCTCCTCCCTACAATTTACTAGATATCAGTAAACTACTGTGGCCTAAATGTCTCCTCCTACAATTTACTAGATATCAGTAAACTACTGTGGCTTTAATGTCTCCTCTCTACAATTTACTAGATATCAGTAAACTACTGTGGCCTTAATGTCTCCTCCCTACAATTTACTAGATATCAGTAAACTACTGTGGCCTAAATGTCTCCTCCCTACAATTTACTAGATATCAGTAAACTACTGTGGCCTTAATGTCTCCTCTCTACAATTTACTATCAGTAAACTACTGTGGCCTTAATGTCTCCTCCCTACAATTCACTAGATATCAGTAAACTACTGTGGCCTTAGTGTCTTCTCTCTACAATTTACTAGATATCAGTAAACTACTGTGGCCTTAATGTCTCCTCTCTACAATTTACTATCAGTAAACTACTGTGGCCTTAATGTCTTCTCTCTACAATTTACTAGATATCAGTAAACTACTGTGGCCTTAATGTCTCCTCTCTACAATTTACTATCAGTAAACTACTGTGGCCTTAATGTCTTCTCTCTACAATTTACTAGATATCAGTAAACTACTGTGGCCTTAATGTCTCCTCCCTACAATTTACAATCAGTAAACTACTGTGGCCTTGTCTCCTCTCTACAATTTACTATCAGTAAACTACTGTGGCCTTAATGTCTCCTCCCTACAATTTACTGTCAGTAAACTACTGTGGCCTTAATGTCTCCTCCCTACAATTTACTAGATTTAAATATCAGTAAACTACTGTGGCCTTAATGTCTCCTCCCTACAATTTACTAGATATCAGTAAACTACTGTGGCCTTAATGTCTCCTCCCTACAATTTACAATCAGTAAACTACTGTGGCCTTAATGTCTCCTCCCTACAATTTACTATCAGTAAACTACTGTGGCCTTAATGTCTCCTCCCTACAATATACTAGATTAAATATCAGTAAACTACTGTGGCCTTAGTGTCTCCTCCCTACAATTTACTAGATTTAAATATCAGTAAACTACTGTGGCCTTAATGCACTTGTTGAAAGTATGAAGAGGGCAGTGAAGATGAAGTACTAGAGGTCCTGTACACCAACTTATGTTAAGCCTTTTCTAGCCTTTTTGGATCAACTCAACCAAATGTTATGAAACTTGTACACAATGCTTATTACCACCAAACCCAGATCAAGTTTGAATTTTTGGGGCGTCACTTTCACAGTTCTCGAGTTATATCCCTTTATACTAAATTTGCCGTTTCCGCACTCTAACTTTAGTTTGACTCAACCAAATATTATAAAACTTATACACAATGCTTATTACCAACAAATACAAATAAACTTTGAATTTGGATGGCGTCACTTTCGCCGTTCTTGAGTTTTGTCCCTTTGTAAATCGAAAAATTGGTGAATTTGCCGTACATTTACAAGCGGGAGCATCTGTGTTCCATGGACACGTTCTTCATTTATTTAATTTTACAATAGAAATAGTATAATGGTAATCCACATACCATTTTCCTCAGTAAAGTTTTCTTTCAACAAACTAGTCTAGCTGCTTGACAATGTGGATAACTGGTTGTTATAGGACCCCTTATACGTCATCTTCACTGCCCACTTATTAGCTTTCGACTTGTTGGTGTATTCATAAGAGAAGATCAAGGCTTGCCATTTTTGTGGATATTTTTAATTTGCTTTAATTTTCTATTCTTGAAGTTTTTATATATTTTTTTTTAAATACAAGGCAAAAACAAATTCAGCCTTCGAATAACTGTATATATTATAGGCTGATGAAATCAGAAGAAAAGCAAGAGTAAGAAATGTTCCTGGATCTATGTCAGGTAAGAAACATCAAAGACTATCTGTCTGGTTTTTTTTGGCATTTTCATCATGCATTTGTTCAATTTGCATGTTCCAAAAATAGATGAAACCAACAAGAAGAACTTCCACCCATTTTTTTTGAAATTGTTCAAAGTCGTGTATAAGTCAGAACAGAGCTATATGATTGAGAACCTGAATATTTTTTATTTTCAATTTATTCAGAAAATTTTAAATGAATAGAATATTTATTCAAATTAGGTTATATGTTACTACATGTAATACTTATTCATATTAGGTTATATGTTACTACATGTAATATTTATTCATAATAGGTTATATGTAACTACATGTAATACTTATTCATATTAGGTTCAATGAATATTAGGCGAATGCGTAGAAGATTGCAGATCTCAAAACATAGTAGAGGATTTATTGACTTCAAGCCTCAAGTTTTAGAATCACGAACGAGACGAAAATCAGGTACTGGTATACAAATACAACACACATAAAATGTTTGTTCCTAAACATGTCTTATTGAATTACTCGTTTTGATATAAAGGATTTGATTACACTATTAAGAACATCAATATTATAAGCATAAATAAATAGGAAAATAAAAGATAACCTTTTTACAAGATGTAAACTAGGTTTTCATTTTGAGTTTAAAAACATTTATAATTTATTGTATTAAAGTGATAAGTCACAATGATATCATGACTACACCAAACCTATTATATTTTATAAAACCATTCCGTTTTGAACTTTTCAAGTTTGTTACATTCTCAACTACTGTGGCCTTATGTCTCCCCATACAATTTATCAGAACACTGTGGCCTTAATGCTCTCTAAATTAAAAGTAAACTACTGCTTATGTTCCTCTCATTACAATTTAATTAGAAACTTGTATTATTCCCCCACAATTTAATGAATTCAGTAACCTTGCTATTTCCTCCTCATTACTATTTAATACATAAAACTTACTAATGCTCTACAATTACATTATATCGTAACTCTCTATGTCCCTCTACAATTTACAACATAAACACTGTGCCTAAGTTCTCCTTATAATTAAATAGAAATAGGTAATGTTCCCACATTTCTTAATCAGTAAATTTGCTATTCCCTCATTTACAATGTAAACTTGTGGCTTAAGTCTCTCCCACATTATTCGAACTTGTGCTTACAATAGTAATTCAGTAATATTGCTATTCTCTCATTAAATTTAAATACAGAACATTGCCTTAATACTTTAATTAGCTATCAGAAACTAGTAGCTATTTCCTGCATTAAATAATAAACTTGTGCTATGTTTCCTACATTCAATCAGTAATTGGCAGTCCTCTATTACTATATAATATTGCCTATTCTTTATTTATAATTAAATATAAATTCATAGTTCACAATACTAATTAATTATCGTAATTGTCTTAGTTGCCTTAAATAGAAATTGAACAATTAACGGTTGTTACCTCTTTATAATTACAAAATAGATGTAACATAATCCCAAATTTTTCAATGATTTAATATCGTGTTAAGACTTCTATTCTCACAATTTATGATTAATATATAAAATACTTCTTAATGTTATTTATTTAATCATTAAATTTTTTTAATAAGGCACAATTCCCTCACTATTTTATAAATCAGTAAATGTAATTTCTTACATTTAATAAATCTGTGTTTATCTACTTACTCAATTTCAAAAATAACAAAAGACTCCCATTTTAATTTAATTTCAGTAAACATTATTTCCTATATTTATGTAAGTATCAAAATATGGTAATTAGACGAAAATCAGGTACTGGTATACAAATACAACACACATAAAATGTTTGTTCCTAAACATGTCTTATTGAATTACTCGTTTTGATATAAAGGATTTGATTACACTATTAAGAACATCAATATTATAAGCATAAATAAATAGGAAAATAAAAGATAACCTTTTACAAGATGTAAACTAGGTTTTCATTTTGAGTTTAAAAAACATTTATAATTTATTGTATTAAAGTGATAAGTCACAATGATATCATGACTACACCAAACCTATTATATTTTATAAAATCATTCCGTTTTGAACTTTTTCAAGTTTGTTTGTTACATTCTCATTTTGTGTTCAAATTTTCTGTGTTCTGTTGTATAAAATCAATAAAACAAAACCACAAAAAATCAAAACACAATTTAAACAAATCAATAGAACATAACTACAAAACTTAAAGAACACTAAACTGTATACATTGTCCATTGTACAACATTTATAATATTATCCTCATTTATGTTGATAGCTGGGAGACGAGGTTATCATAGAAATGCAGCATATGAGAAAGAATTACGAAGGGAAGAGAAACGCAAGGCATTTCGTCATCGACAACGTGTACACAGGTTTAATAAAAGATTAAATATGAAAACAAAAAACAGGACAGTTGCACCGCCTACAACAGAACAGGTCGAAACAAGACGTCCTGAACAGAACAATGAGGAGGCGACACCTTCTACTGTGGAAACTGATAATAGCGGAACATGGGAGGTAAAAAATACCAGCACAACGCTACGAAATGGCAAAAGTAAAGGTGTTAGCATGAAAATATTGTTTAAACCACAAGAACAAAGGAGGTTCCGACGCAGGATAAGAAAAAGAGGGAGAATGAGATACGGTTTAAAGAAGACAGTATCTGCACCCTCCAGATTAACATTGCAAACACAGACCTTTGATAATGCTGGATGCTCTCAAGGGTTCAGTGGTTCCCGAATGCCTTGTATGGATGTAAGTTTTCTTAAAAAGCCTTATGACTTACATCTTTTGACTATTTGTCTGGTAGTTTGTCCTTATGTCAGCAATAATGAAATGGAAACGTTACTTTTTCATTACAGGTTCTGAAAATTCATTTCTAAATCTCGTATTGCTACTCGTGACAGACAGTTATTAACATTATTGATACTTTTGTCTCCCAAGCTTTCAAATTATAAAACAATGATGCAAAATTAGGAATGAAAGTGTTCTCTGTATTGTAGCATTTTAATCTGGTTTTCATCGCTTGGTGTAAAGATTGAAGAAGAAAAAATACTTTTATAAAACTTTCAATGCTCTAATAAAGAATATTGTTTCGTTTTTTTTATAAATTTACCTGATCATTGCAATCTGTATCTCCAAACAAACAATAGATTTACTTTCGACAAAATATGTAATGTAAGTTGACAAACAATATATTGTTTTAGATACATTCAGCAGACTATTCCCAGTATGATTTTGATGCAACCGATGTTGATCATCTTGCCCCAGTGCCATATATATCATCTCTTCCGGAAGTGAAGAAACTTAGTGTATGTAAGGATACCGGAGAAACAATACTTCACCGTGCTGCTAGAATGGGACATGAGGTAAGGTTTATATTCTCTTATTTTAGATTTATTGTTTTGTTGGTTTGGAATGTTTTGACCAGGATTCTAGTTTTCTCTTCTGTTTTTATCGAATTTGAAATATTTTCTTGTTTGATTTGTATGAATGTTGTGCTTTCAGGATTGCTGGTTGAATAGTTATCATGCATGTTATATTTTTAGGATTGCTGGTTGAATAGTTATCATGCATGTTATATTTTTAGGATTGCAGGTTGAATAGTTATCATACATGTTATATGTTCAGGATTGCTGGTTGAATAGCTATCATGCATGTTATATGTTCAGGGTTGCTGGTTGAATAGCTCTCATGCATGTTACAATTTGAGGATTGCTGGTTGAATAGCTATCATGCATGTTATATGTTCAGAATTGCTGGTTGAATAGCTATCATGCATGTTATATTTTGAGGATTGCTGGTTGTATAACTATCATTAATGATTTGTTTTCATGATTCCTGGATGAACAATTTTGAGGAAATGAATATCATGTTTTGAAGGTTAATAAGTGGAAATGCTTTCATTAATGTTGTGTACTCGGTTTGTATCTGTTTTTGTCTTTTGTTAGTTGCATTGTTGCTGTCCTTCATGTATTCTTGCTATGTTTCTTTAGTTTTGAAATATTTTAACTGTAATTTCTATCGAGGGTCCTTTTTAGCTCACCTGGCCTGAAAGGCCAAATGAGCTTTTCTCATCACTTGGCGTCCGTCATCCGTCGTCTGTCGTCCGTCATCCGTCGTCTGTCGTCCGTCGTCCTTCGTCGTCGTCCGTCGTCGTTATTTTTTACAAAAATCTCATCACTTGGCGTCCGTCATCCGTCGGCCGTCGTTTGTCGTCCGTCGTCGTTAACTTTTACAAAAATCTCCTCTGAAACTACAAGGCCAAATTTAACCAAACTTGGCCACAATCATTATTGGGGTATCTAGTTTAAAAAATGTGTCCGACGACCCCACTTGCTATCAACATGGCCCCATGGCTAAAAATAGAACATAGGGTAAAATGCAGTTTATGCCTTATATCTCTGAAAGTAAAGCATTTAGAGCAAATCTGACATGGGGTAAAATGTTCATCAGGTTGAGATCTATCTGCCCTGAAATTTTCAGATGAATCAGACAACCCGTTGGGTTGCTGCCCTAATTAGTAATTTTAAGGAAATTTTGCAGTTTTGGTTATTATCTTGAATATTGTTATAGATAAAGATAAACTGTAAACAGCAATAATGTTCAGCAAAGTAAGATCTACAAATAAGTCAACATGACCAAAATTGTCAATTGATCCCTTAAGGAGTTATTGCCTTTAAAGTCAATTTTAACAATTTTTCATAAATTTTGTAATCTTTACAAAATCTTCTCCTCTGAAACTACTGAGACAAATTTAACCAAACTTGGCCACAATCATCATTAGGGTATTTAGTTTAAAAAATGTGTCCGATGACCCCGCCTGCCAACCAACATGGCCGACATGGCTAAAAATAGAACATAGGGGTAAAATGCAGTTTTTGGCTTATAACTCTGAAACTAAAGCAAAAGTATAATGGTTGCATTATTTTATGCATCAATTGTAAACAAAAATATCAGGTGAGCGACACAGGCTCCTTGGAGCTTCTAGTTCTTTTCGTCATATTTTCCTGATCGGAATTTTTTTGGTGTTTTTATCAATATTTGTTTATTCCTCGATCCAGGTTATTCTGCAAGATTTCAGGTTCCTTTATCAATGTCCCACATTGACCTGCTTTGTTCCATCTTGGCTTTCTTTGTTCCATCTTAACCTTCTTTGTTTCACATTGACCTTCTTTGTTCCAACTTGACCTTCTTTGTTCCATCTTGACCTTCTTTGTGTCATCTGGGGCCTCGGTGGCCGAGTGGTCTAAGTAGTTACTACTGTAATCACTAGCCAGTCAACACTGAGGTTGTGAGTTCGAACCCCGCTCATGCGGGTTCACTCGACTCCAATCTTAATTGACTAGGATTGTCAGTTTTCCTATCGAAGGTCGGTGGTTTTCTCCGGGCACTCCGGCTTCCTCCACAAATAAAAACTGTCCGCCACGAAATAGCCCAAAAGCGGTGCTTAAAAGTGGCGTTAAAACACCAAAAATCAAATCAAATCTTTGTGTCATCTTGACCTTCTTTGTTTCACATTGACCTTATTTGTTCCATCTTGGTCTTCTTTTTTCCATCTTGACCTTCTTTGTTCCATCTTGATCTTCTTATTTTCACATTGTCCTTCATTGTTCCAACTTGACCTTATTTGTTCCATCTTGACCTTTGTTCCAACTTGACCTTATTTGTTCCATCTTGACCTTATTTGTTCCATCTTGATCTTCTTTGTTCCATCTTGACCTTCTTTCTTACACATTGGCCTTATTTGTTCCATCTTGACCTCCTTTGTTTCACATTGACCTTCTTTGTTCAAGAGTTATTGGTTGCTTTTCTTTATTCAAAGATCCAAGTTTGTTTTCTTTATTTAATGATATCTGAGAAACATACCAGGAAAACTTAAGTGCATGATTCCATAATAAAGGTTTTCCTTCTTTTTCCTTTTGTTCCCATGATACATATCTTGTTTTTATACCAAATGTTAGCCTTCTTTTTCCTGGTTTTCATTGATTCATTGCACGTTCGTTGTTTCAGTAACAAAGATAAGCACTCTTTCTTTCTCTTTTCCTTCATCTTTGTTTATTATTTGTTGTTTTCATCAAGACTATAATGCATTTTTCTTAAAGAGCTTTCATTGTTTTTGCTTTATCTGCGTTTCTTTATCTCAGCATTTAGTGAAAACCCGTGTATTGATAAATAATCATCCTTCGTGTTAAAAGTATTGTGTAATTCTATATTTTAATTGCAAATAGGGTTCAAAGACCTCAAGTTATAAAAATGAGGCGATGTGGTATGATTGCCATTGACAACTTAATCTAGTTTTAAAATATAACGTGCAACTCCAAAAAATATAAAAATGTTTTTCTAGGAAGTAACCTAGTCCAAGTAATATAGAAATATTGTTTCTAGGAAGTTATCGATTGATTGATTCTAGTTTTCTCTTCTGTTTTTATCGAATTTGAAATATTTTCTTGTTTGATTTGTATGAATGTTGTGCTTTCAGGATTGCTGGTTGAATAGTTATCATACATGTTATATGTTCAGGATTGCTGGTTGAATAGCTATCATGCATGTTACAATTTGAGGATTGCTGGTTGAATAGCTATCATGCATGTTATATGTTCAGGATTGCTGGTTGAATAGCTCTCATGCATGTTACAATTTGAGGATTGCTGGTTGAATAGCTATCATGCATGTTATATGTTCAGAATTGCTGGTTGAATAGCTATCATGCATGTTATATTTTGAGGATTGCTGGTTGTATAACTATTATTAATGATTTGTTTTCATGATTCCTGGATGAACAATTTTGAGGAAATGAATATCATGTTTTGAAGGTTAATAAGTGGAAATGCTTTCATTAATGTTGTGTACTCGGTTTGTATTAGTTTTGTCTTTTGTTAGTTGCATTGTTGCTGTCCTTCATGTATTCTTGCTATGTTTCATTAGTTTTGAAATATTTTAACTGTAATTTCTATCGAGGGTCCTTTTTAGCTCACCTGGCCTGAAAGGCCAAATGAGCTTTTCTCATCACTTGGCGTCCGTCATCCGTCGTCTGTCGTCCGTCATCCGTCGTCTGTCGTCCGTCGTCCTTCGTCGTCGTCCGTCGTCGTTATTTTTTACAAAAATCTCATCACTTGGCGTCCGTCATCCGTCGGCCGTCGTTTGTCGTCCGTCGTCGTTAACTTTTACAAAAATCTCCTCTGAAACTACAAGGCCAAATTTAACCAAACTTGGCCACAATCATTATTGGGGTATCTAGTTTAAAAAATGTGTCCGACGACCCCACTTGCTATCCAACATGGCCCCCATGGCTAAAAATAGAACATAGGGGTAAAATGCAGTTTATGCCTTATATCTCTGAAAGTAAAGCATTTAGAGCAAATCTGACATGGGGTAAAATGTTCATCAGGTTGAGATCTATCTGCCCTGAAATTTTCAGATGAATCAGACAACCCGTTGGGTTGCTGCCCCTGAATTAGTAATTTTAAGGAAATTTTGCAGTTTTTGGTTATTATCTTGAATATTGTTATAGATAAAGATAAACTGTAAACAGCAATAATGTTCAGCAAAGTAAGATCTACAAATAAGTCAACATGACCAAAATTGTCAATTGATCCCTTAAGGAGTTATTGCCCTTTAAAGTCAATTTTTAACAATTTTTCATAAATTTTTGTAATCTTTTACAAAAATCTTCTCCTCTGAAACTACTGAGACAAATTTAACCAAACTTGGCCACAATCATCATTAGGGTATTTAGTTTAAAAATGTGTCCGATGACCCCGCCTGCCAACCAACATGGCCGACATGGCTAAAAATAGAACATAGGGGTAAAATGCAGTTTTTGGCTTATAACTCTGAAACTAAAGCAAAAGTATAATGGTTGCATTATTTTATGCATCAATTGTAAACAAAAATATCAGGTGAGCGACACAGGCTCCTTGGAGCTTCTAGTTCTTTTCGTCATATTTTCCTGATCGGAATTTTTTGGTGTTTTATCAATATTTGTTTATTCCTCGATCCAGGTTATTCTGCAAGATTTCAGGTTCCTTTATCAATGTCCCACATTGACCTGCTTTGTTCCATCTTGGCTTTCTTTGTTCCATCTCAACCTTCTTTGTTTCACATTGACCTTCTTTGTTCCAACTTGACCTTCTTTGTTCCATCTTGACCTTCTTTGTGTCATCTGGGGCCTCGGTGGCCGAGTGGTCTAAGTAGTTACTACTGTAATCACTAGCCAGTCAACACTGAGGTTGTGAGTTCGAACCCCGCTCGTGCGGGTTCACTCGACTCCAATCTTAATTGACTAGGATTGTCAGTTTTCCTATCGAAGGTCGGTGGTTTTCTCCGGGCACTCCGGCTTCCTCCACCAATAAAAACTGTCCGCCACGAAATAGCCCCAAAGCGGTGCTTAAAAGTGGCGTTAAAACACCAAAAATCAAATCAAATCTTTGTGTCATCTTGACCTTCTTTGTTTCACCTGGGACTATTATACTATAATAGTCCCAGGTTTCACATGACCTTATTTGTTCCATCTTGGTCTTCTTTTTCCATCTTGACCTTCTTTGTTCCATCTTGATCTTCTTATTTTCACATTGTCCTTCATTGTTCCAACTTGACCTTATTTGTTCCATCTTGACCTTTGTTCCAACTTGACCTTATTTGTTCCATCTTGACCTTATTTGTTCCATCTTGATCTTCTTTGTTCCATCTTGACCTTCTTTCTTACACATTGGCCTTATTTGTTCCATCTTGACCTCCTTTGTTTCACATTGACCTTCTTTGTTCAAGAGTTATTGGTTGCTTTTCTTTATTCAAAGATCCAAGTTTGTTTTCTTTATTTAATGATATCTGAGAAACATACCAGGAAAACTTAAGTGCATGATTCCATAATAAAGGTTTTCCTTCTTTTTCCTTTTGTTCCCATGATACATATCTTGTTTTATACCAAATGTTAGCCTTCTTTTCCTGGTTTTCATTGATTCATTGCACGTTCGTTGTTTCAGTAACAAAGATAAGCACTCTTTCTTTCTCTTTTCCTTCATCTTTGTTTATTATTTGTTGTTTTCATCAAGACTATAATGCATTTTTCTTAAAGAGCTTTCATTGTTTTTGCTTTATCTGCGTTTCTTTATCTCAGCATTTAGTGAAAACCCGTGTATTGATAAATAATCATCCTTCGTGTTAAAAGTATTGTGTAATTCTATATTTTAATTGCAAATAGGGTTCAAAGACCTCAAGTTATAAAAATGAGGCGATGTGGTATGATTGCCATTGACAACTTAATCTAGTTTTAAAATATAACGTGCAACTCAAAAATATAAAATGTTTTCTAGGAAGTAACCTAGTCCAAGTAATATAGAAATATTGTTTCTAGGAAGTTATCGATTGATTTATAGGTTGCACTTTGTAAATACAGCTGTTTCTCAAACCACGCCTCTTTTGGGAGATATAGAATATTCATAGATAATTAATTTTGTTTACATACTGGTACCCAGTTATGATCTCTAGGTTTCATCTCATAGAGACATAACTTGGGAATGTTACCAGTAAATATACATATGCATATTGTCTATATAGAAATCTGTGGTAATCCTACAGTCAAGGTAGGGATAGTTAAGAAATTTAGTGTTAGTTTAAACTCCTAGAAGTTCGGGGCATATAAATGTTGAAAATATGCGCACAGCCCTATATTTTGACCTTTGAAAAAAATTGTAGTGCATATGAACTTTCCATTCTAGGATATGATTTTTTTCAAAACTTCTTAGTAAAAGTGGTACAGTTTTAGCCGTAAAAGGAGTTCCTATGGGAAATTGCATTGTCAATATTTACAGAAATGCAACCTATATTGGGTGAAAAAAGAGAACATACAGAATTTAACCAAATTTGGTTTATCTGACAGACTTTAAAGAAATTAACTCAAATATGAAGTTTAATAAATATTTCATGAAGATTGAGAAAATCCTGGGCTTTAACTATGATGACTCAGTATAAATTCACAGTTTACAGTATGCATAGTTTACTTAAAGCCCTGAATGCAAAATAAATCCATAATATATGCATATTTGTAAGTTAAATTGTTTAGAAGTACTTATATTTACTCTTCGCAGTCATTGAAACTCATAGATCCTTCCTGAATATTATTGGTGGGGTGTTTTTGTCCTGTCGATAACCCAAAAGTAAGCCGTAACGCCTAAATCTGCCTTTTTGTCACCATGGTATAAAAATACAAGCTAGAAATACAAAATATCTCAACAAAACTTACAATAGTGTGTTCTATCCTGAATATGTACTAAATATTCCATATTGCTAGAAACAGCAGAATAACTTGGGAAATTTGAGGCCCCAGGGACAAAAACAGAGAAAATTGCCTACCCATGGGTCATAAAACAAATAATTTAACTTTTAAATGCTATGATTTTATGATTTTAAAGGTCTTTATATAGAAAACAATAACTGTGCTTGGAAGTTATGCAAAAATAGATGTTAGCAGTCATTTCTATAAAATTTTAAGTGAATTTATACATCAGACTGGTATCTGCATACATACAATATTGCAAATATGGCTTTGTTTTAACACTTCTAGCTCACATATTAGCTGAATTATGTCAGATATATGGTTAGAGATGATACTGTTGTGACAAGAATTCTAAACTGACCATTTGAGGCAGAAATTGTGAACTTTCATTGACAAATAGGCATACAGTAAAATGTGGACTAGAGACACAGGCAGGATTTGATACTTTATATAATCTTAAATGTTGGAATGATTGAGTGCTAATCATAACATTTACAGTATTCTGAAATGCTTTCAATATGTTATCAGAACAGTTTTAAACAGGTTCTAGGCATTTCATGTCAGAAAACATGCAAATAGGGTAAGCTGGCAATAATTAAAGTCTTGTTTTCAAATTCTTTAAAAATTGAAACAGGGAGGGGTATCATATAACTTCCTTGGTTTTAGAATAAATAAATGATTGCCATAAACATACATTGTCTGAAACTTGTAATTAGATACATCATGGAAATATTTTATTTGTCCAGGAAGTTTCTCAGATAATATTATAATAATAATCAATTTCATGGTTCGTTCATCAATGTTAAGTTTCCATGGTTCAGTCCGTTTCTCAGATACTATAAGCAATATGTCAACTATATTTGGTGGATGGAATGATTGTATGTAGTACATGTACATGTCCGTCTGATATGGTATATCTGAACATAACCAAATTTTCATGGTTCATTGGTCATTGTTTATAATATTGATATTATAAGCTATAACCAATCGGTTAACCATGTTTGGTGTATCGAATTATTGTAAGGTGAACATGTCCGTCTGGCAGGATTCAGATGACCTTGACTTCATTTAAATGGGTTAGTGTAAAGTTTATGTGATACTTGTTTTAGAACCTTTATCTTAAAGACTTTCGACATAACTGAAATCTTTATCTATAAAGCAGACGAGACATTTCAGCGTGTGCACTCCTCTTGTTTATTGTAATCTCTCATATATGAATGACAAACACACTATATATATATACCATAAACATTATAAAAACAGAAGTAAGTTAATAGTAATGTGTAATGTTGTAAGTAATCGTTCCCTTAATGCACTGTGACAATACTAAAGCTGCAGTTTATAATGCAGACATGAAGTACTTAGTAATACTCACTTACGTTTATGATTTTGTTTCTGTTTATTTACAGTCTACTAAATCAGATTACAGAACTAGTTTGTCGTATTATTAGTTCTTTATAATCCATTGTCTTGTTAAGTGTGCTTGCACGAATCTGACGTTGGCACATTAGATTCTATGAGGTTTCAATGGGTTTCTGTATTGACAAACATGAAAATTTATACATGTTCACCTGAAAAAAGGTATAAAAATATGTACAATAATTAAGTCTGCGTCCCTGTCATTCCTCAGCAAACCAGATGACCTGAAAGATTTTGCATATTATTATGTTTGACGTCCCTTCATTCATTTAGTAACCTGTTTAAAAAACCTTCATTATGGAAATGGATTTTGAAAATATATTGAAGAATTTTATGTGGATATTTTGTTGAAATCATGATGCCCTTTATTTCCCAGTATCGTTTTTTGTTCTAATGATAGCTTTTAAGATGTATTTGATATATACGTTTTTCCGTCGGGGTCTAGTATTTTCGTTGTATATTAGATAAAGAGCACGGAAGTATATGTGTTGCAGTTTGGCTTTTTAAATAATTATGTTGACTGTATTTTTGCACTGTACTTCAGAACAATATTTTGAAAGTTATTTTGTCCCTTTCGCTTTTTGTCTGGAATACCAAATTTGTTAGAACGTTGAGAAACGACCACATTCACCTTTAAATATATATCCGCTAGGCATGTCTTATTTTAAGTTCGCATCGTCTTCTCTTTCTATAAAATTCGATTGCCCTCACTTGATTTCCGTTAATCGAATCGTACTGGATAATTTTCCATTTGTTAAATTTACACCAGTTTGCCCTTCCAGAGATGTTTATTTCCTATGAAATCAATATGTAACAATGTCTTAGGATTATTGATCAATCTTGTTTATAATCTGTAACAGTGTCTTATAGCTTGTATTGATCGGTGTGTAGGTAAGACAAAAAGGTCACTCGAGGACAATAATCAACACAAGGAAGTCATTTTATATTATAACTAATCATGCGGAATGAAAACATAAAAATTGTATTTCCTGCTTCAATTGGTAAACATATATAGTACCTATGACCGATTAATACTGGATGTTAGTTTAAACTTTTATGAAGCTATAACTTAACTCATTCTATCCTAGTAAGTTGTCTTATAAATGTTAAATCATTTAGTACAAGTGTGATGATAATTATATGATACGTAAGCAATATAACATGTAAAATGAATTATTTAATGGGTCTATGCTCATTGTTCCATAGTTGTATTAAGGAAGAAGTCTTAATGATGTATTATTGATGTTTGGTAATTCATGCATTGTCAGTTTATATCAAGAGGCCCGAATCCATCACTTATACTTCAGTGACTTTAGCAGATCAAGAGGCCCCATTCCATTACTTATACTTCAGTGACTTTAGCAGATCAAGAGGCCCCATTCCATTACTTATACTTCAGTGACTTTAGCAGATCAAGAGGCCCCATTCCATTACTTATACTTCAGTGACTTTAGCAGATCAAGAGGCCCCATTCCATCACTTATACTTCAGCGACTTTAGCAGATCAAGAGGCCCCATTCCATTACTTATACTTCAATGACTTTAGCAGATCAAGAGGCCCCATTCCATCACTTATACTTCAGTGACTTTAGCAGATCAAGAGGCCCCATTCCATTACTTATACTTCAGTGACTTTGGGAAGTTTACATTGTTCAGATTGTGCAAATGATATTAAGAGTAATTGTGTTTTAGTGAAGTACTTACAATTGAAGTTTATAGCAGATCAAAGGACCCCATTCCATCACTCATGCTTCAGCGACTTTAGAAACTTTGCATTGTGCAAATGATATTAAGACTAATTGTGTTTCAGGGAAGTACTTACAATTGAAAATAAGTATTTTAGTCTGATGTTTGATTGCCTTATTCATGCGTCTTTGTCACAAACACTTTGTTACAGTATATTAAACCAATTTCGATGACTTTAAATGTTTCAATGTTTCAGTTGTTGTGATTAGGTGTATTTTGAGAAAGTAGCTATATATAGGTCAATCAGTTCGTTAATGTTAAGTATGCTGTTGCTAGATCAGTCATACATCCATTTACTTGCAGCTTATGTCCTGCCCCATGTTAATGCTTCAGATATTTCTGCATTTTACCACATAAAGATCTCATGAATAATTGTTTGAATTAAGAATAACTCATGTTAGAATCTTTATTTGAATGAGTTTATATTTCAACCTACCTTTTATTGGTAGTTTAATCTATGACTATGAAGTATTAGCTGGGTGTAATGATAAACTAAAAGAGATAAATATTTGTATATGTATGTATGAATTAACATGGTCCACCATAGAGTTGCATGTATATGTTATTGTTTTTGTTTGTTTGTTGTTTTTTCTGCAAATGTCAGGTTTTCCTCTTCAAAGTTTTTGACTATACAGTACCGGGAACGTGTGGCACTCCAGTCTAATAAAAATCTACTTCTTTTTTTATGCCCCCGACGTAGCGGAGGGGGCATTAAGTTTTACCCTTGTCCGTCTGTCCGTCCGTCCGTCCGTCCGTCCGTACGTACGTCCCAAAATTGGTTTCCGTTCTCTAACTTTAGTTTGCCCCAACCAGATGTTATGAAAATTATACATAATGCTTATTACCACATAACACAGATCGAGTTTGAATTTTGGTGGCGTCACTTTTACTGTTCTAGAGTTATGCCCCTTTACAAAAATTGCTGAATTTTTCGTTTTTGTTTTGTAACTTCAGTTTGCCTCTAGCAAATGTAATGAAACTTATTCACAAATGCTTATTACAACAAAACTCAGATCAAGTACAAATTTGGGTAGAGTCACTTTTACCGTTCTTAAGTTATGTCCCTTTATAACATTATATGCGAGCGGGGGCATCATCTGTGTCCCATGGACACATTTCCCCATTTATTTTTATCTGTGCAGAAATATATTACCTTTTACGTCTTATTTCAGGATGTGGCCTTGTCCTATCTGCAGACTGGTATTGTAGACGTGAATGTCCGAGATAATGCGGGATATACCCCTCTTCATGAAAGCTGTGTGAGCGGGAACATGGTGATTGCCCGTATGTTACTCTCGTACGGTGCCATGGTTAACTGTGCTTCTCAAGATGGAATAAGGTTTGTCAAAAACGCTAACGATTGAGCTTTTTCTTTATTAAAATTTATTCTTCGCCAGATGCTCATGTTTCCTTGTTGAATTCCAAAATATATCAAACCAGCTGGCCCGTAGGTCATACTGAAATCCTGTCTCTTTCCATTTGTTACAATGAATTTCGTTGTAACTATTTCATAAAGAATTATTTTTGAAGTACACACTCAAAGGTATTGTTTAGTCGTGCAAGTCCATATCCTGTAGGTATAAATTAGAGCTTACAGACTTACAGTATTGTAAATCCAATAAATGCATTAGGAAAATACAAATCAACGAGGCACAAACTCCAAATGTAGGGAGACCGGATATACAAATCTTAGGAAAACAAAAAAGAAAAATATGGAACTGTATTGGATTGTCGTTTTTCACCAATGGACACCAATCATCATATTTACGAAAACAATGCTAGCTCTATATATGTATTTTATGATATACCATGCTGGCTATTTATGTGTACTTTATAGATATTATGCTAGCTCCATATCCGAATTTTATGAAAGATGCTAATTCTATATCTGTTACTTCGTGAATAAATATGCTATCTCTATTTCATTCTTAACGAAATGTTATGCTGACTCTATATGCGTACTAAATGACATAATTAGCAAGCTCTGCATTCCTACTTAAAGATACTTGTGGTCCTACAGCAAAAGAAATATTACTCTTGTTCATGGTTTTGTATGGCTTCTTCCGACGTCTTTTAACAAAATCCTTTAGAGGTATACTGATTGATAAGTCTGTGAGAACATGTTTTATTTTACTAGTTGGACTTTACACTAGCTTTCAGTAAAGACGAATACTCTTAGATTGGTATTTTGTGTCTTTTGTCCTTTTATTTGGTTTTTTCCTAATTACCGATATGATAAGTCAGACCTTTAACATCTTATTTTTTACAGGTTTTTTTCTTATCTCGTGTTGACACGCCTCTTACATCCCTGGCACAGGGAAGGACTTAGCGCTCATAAACCCCAGGACATTCTTTTATGCTTATTCCAGGGCCAAGCTAGGAAAAATGTTATCCAGTGGTTATCGTTAGTTGATTTCTGCCATTTACTTTTCGTTCACTGTTGTAGTATAAATCAGACCGCTGGTTTTCTCTTTTGAAAAGTTTGTATGGCTTTTGATGATTGTTGAACGCCATACGGTGGCCTCTTATTGTTCACAGTCTTTTATCCTTTAATCTTTGTATAGTTATCTCATAAACCGTACGGTGACCAATACTTGTTAATTTCTGTGTCATTTGGTCTCTTGTGGAGAGTTGTCTCTTTGGCAATCATACCACATCTTCTTATTTTTATGTATCTTTTTATTTCTATATTTATGGAATAATTAGATGATGTAACCCGTTGTAAGGAAATATACAAGATCTATTTTGGAAATACTGTAACATTATATACGTCATTATAATAACCCTCTAGCTGTGCTCTTTATCGACGCTTATGTAACTACAACGCCAGCGTTGAATGCTCCATATCTGTACTCTTAAAAATATTATGCTAGCATTACGAGCGTACTTGATGCACTTGACATTAGTAATTGATTCGTTAAATTGTTCTTAATTGTTCTGATTCGTCACTATTGAGTCTTTTGATATTATATTGTATTATAGTTTTCCTAAGTGAGGATTTTTGTTATTGGTTTAAAATTTATATGTGAAGTAAAAACAAAATGTTTTCCAAAATTAAACATTATTCTAAATTATGTATATAGAAATGTGCTTCCGAAGTACGAAATGAGTAAAGTGTCATTTTTTTTTATTAATGATAAGTGCACTGAATACCATAGCTTTGAAACAAATAATGGTAAAACAATGATAAGGGCGACAGTGTCGATAGTCATTTCCTGAATTTTCGTTCATTTGAATACACAAATATTGTGTAATTATTAACCGTTACCACTAATAGTTATTTGTACTGTCTGACACGTCTCCCGGCAGCCCGAGATATCCACTTCAATTAGGTCATCCAGTGTGTTTTATTGTATATTTCCACGTAGATTTACGTACGCTTGTGTATGAAGTGTATGTATTAGTCAGTACCAGTTATCTGGCTAAAGGGCCAAAGTCGTTCACCAGTTCTTTAGATCCTGAAGAATTTGATTCGACTATAGAGATATGAGGAAATGTTTTCACACGATATTATAGCTATTTATAATTAGTATTTGATATGTTGTTATTTTATGCACGGGTGAATATAGACCACCTTTGTTGATAGTAGAAAATAGCGATAATAGATATGAAGTTGTGTGCGTTGGAGTAATTGTGAAAAAAAGACGTTTACTTTGTGTTTTACAAATAATTGTTACCGATACATTTAGATACAAAATACAAAGATAAAAGATAATAAATGTAGATAAATGACTAAGCAGTTAGCCTCTCAATCTTTTTAATCTTGTAGGTAATGCAATTGATGATAGTCCAATGTTTGGACTTAGTTTCAATGGTAAAATTTGATGATTTGATTAAAATTCTAAATTTGAATTAAAAAAAAATTATACACAAACGTTCATGGACGTAATAAGTACGACCCGTGCAAATAAACTGATTGATCATTTAAAGAACCTTAATCTTGAAAGTTATCAATTTATCTCTTTTGTAAGATCTTGAAAGTTATCAATTTATCTCTTTGTAAGATCTTGAAAGTTATCAATTTATCTCTTTTGTAAGATCTTTGAATACTATTTTAAGTTATCAATTTATCTCTTTTGTAAGATCTTGAAAGTTATCAATTTATCTCTTTTGTAAGATCTTGAAAGTTATCAATTTATCTCTTTTGTAAGATCTTTGAATACTATTTTAAGTTATCAATTTATCTCTTTTGTAAGATCTTGTGTTATCAATTTATCTCTTTGTAAGATCTTGAAAGTTATCAATTTATCTCTTTTGTAAGATCTTGAAAGTTATCAATTTATCTCTTTTGTAAGATCTTTGAATACTATTTTAAGTTATCAATTTATCTCTTTTGTAAGATCTTGAAAGTTATCAATTTATCTCTTTTGTAAGATCTTTGAATACTATTTTAAGTTATCAATTTATCTCTTTTGTAAGATCTTGTAAGTTATCAATTTATCTATTTTGTAAGATCTTGAAAGTTATCAATTTATCTCTTTTGTAAGATCTTTGAATACTATTTTAAGTTATCAATTTATCTCTTTGTAAGATCTTGAAAGTTATCAATTTATCTCTTTTGTAAGATCTTTGAATACTATTTTAAGTTATCAATTTATCTCTTTTGTAAGATCTTGTAAGTTATCAATTTATCTCTTTTGTAAGATCTTGAAAGTTATCAATTTATCTCTTTGTAAGATCTTTGAATACTATTTTAAGTTATCAATTTATCTCTTTTGTAAGATCTTGTAAGTTATCTCTTTTGTAAGATAAGTTATCAATTTATCTCTTTTGTAAGATCTTGAAAGTTATCAATTTATCTCTTTTGTAAGATCTTTGAATACTATTTTAAGTTATCAATTTATCTCTTTTGTAAGATCTTTGAATACTATTTTATCTCTTTTGTAAGATCTTTGAATACTATTTTAAGGGTAATAACATAGATTTTGTTTTAATAAATTTGAAATTAACTGAATATGTCTTGATAAACAGATATTAAACTTCTGGTACTACATAATGTAGATACAATGTACTTATATTTTGGCATTGCACAATGTCTTGCTTTTCTCTGCCTGTTCATAACGTCTATACTCTACATCCGTTTGATGTATCCTATGGAGAACATTATGTATTTATAAGTTGCAATTGGCGTGGAGCTACCTTTCAGTAATAGCGAGTACTCGTAGATCGATGCTTTTTGTCTTGTTGCTGGACGTATGTATTCTTCGTGCCAATCTGACGGATTCGAACAATTTTTAACTGAGTTTTACAGATTGATCTTCTCATGTGGTGCTGTTATACCAAGGTCCCTGTTATTTGAGGGCTGAGCGATCACAAACATATTTATCCCCGCCTCATTCTTTACGTACCTATCCCAAGTCAGTGCCTGTTATTGGAGGGCAGAGCGCTCACAAACATATTTAACCCCGCCTCATTCTTTACGTACCTGTCCTAAGTCAGTGCCTGTTATTGGAGGGCTGAGCGCTCACAAACATATTTAATCCCGCCTCATTCTTTACGTACTTATCCCAAGTCAGTGCCTGTTATTGGAGGGCTGAGCGCTCACAAACATATTTAGCCCCGCCTCATTCTTTACGTACCTGTCCCAAGTCAGTGTCTGTTATTGCAGGGTTGAGCGCTCACAAACATATTTAACCCCGCCTCATTCTTTACGTACTTGTCCTTAGTCAGTGCCTGTTATTGGAGGACTGAGCGCTCACAAACATATTTAACCCCGCCTCATTCTTTACGTACCTGTCCTAAGTCAGTGCCTGTTATTGGAGGGCTGAGCGCTCACAAACATATTTAATCCCGCCTTATTCTTTACGTACCTGTCCTAAGTCAGTACCTGTTATTGGAGGACTGAGCGCTCACAAACATATTTAACCCCGCCTCATTCTTTACGTACCTATCCCAAGTCAGTGCCTGTTATTGGAGGGCTGAGCGCTCACAAACATATTTAACCCCGCCTCATTCTTCACGTACCAGTCCTAAGTCATTGCCTGTTATTGGAGGGCTGAGCGCTCACAAACATATTTAACTCCGCCTCATTCTTTACGTACCTGTCTTAAGTCAGAGCCTATTATTGGAGGGCTGACAACACATTCTTTATGCCTGTCCTAAGTCAGAGCCTGTTATTCAGTTGTTGTCGTTGATTGCTGTCTGTCATATTTGTTAATCGATTATTCTTTTGTCATAAATCAGGTCGTTGGTTTTCTCGTTTGAATTGTTTCACTTTTTGTCATGTCGGGGGCCTTTTATAGCTGACAATACTAGACTCTGGTGGGTTGATGTATTATTGGTTATCATACAATACAATATCTCCTTATTTTTTTTATTGTATACAATAAAATCATGTACTTGTCAATTTAGTAAAAATTCTCAATACCTCGTTGCGTTTATTATAAATGTATCCCTAATGTTGAACCATTGGTACTTGTTACGTGTTCATGGCAGCGTATATGTACTCCATTAAGGGTATGTCCTATTATTTTCTTATGATGTATGTAGTGCAACTGTAAGATGTGAAAATTTTAACGAAATGAAACCCTTTCTAAAAAAGACTACATGCTATTTTTTTTTTTTTTTTATTTAAACGATGTTTTGGTATGTTTGATGAGCTTTAACAATCATTTGGTCGATGCCACTTTTTATGGACATGTTCAGTAATCAGTGATCTTGTGCTGGCATCAATGATATGCTCATTTCTTGTAAATTTACTGTTTATAGCACATTTAAATCATTTAAACGACTAAGAAAACGACTAAGGTTTTCTACCTATACGCATAGATTGCCATATCCATATGTGACACAACTTTTTAGAATTTTGGTTTTCAATGCTCTTCATCTTCGTGTTTAATTTTGGCCTTCCAGTTATTTTGATTCGAGCGCGCCACCGGTCAGTCTACTGTATGTGAAAAGCGCATCTAGTGTATTAAATTATAAGCCTGGTATATTTGATGAGGTTTTATCTATTTGTATTGTTGTATTCTGACAATATTGGAATAGTATGCGTTTAACAACCTTATAAGTGATGTTATATCGTCTGTCATATTGACTGACGTGGATGGGAAAAACAGTTATTACATAATACTATAACAATTTGAGGAGTAGTAGCAAGAATGATTAATAGTAGATTATAACGGTCGTTGTAAAGAGTAATGCTAAAGTATTTTTATGTAAATTTCTATATTTCTTTCTATATTTGGGATATTGACATTGTGTATGTTCGTACGTCCGTCTGTCTGTTTGCCACCAAAAGTTGTTCAATATAATTCTCCCCCTGTATACATATAAATGAAACGAATACAGGCACACATGTTTTATAATAATATTTAGTTGTGCATCATATGATGGTTTGATATACAAGATTGATCAAGTGTTTTCCTGAATGAACACATTTACTTTACCATTTCTACTATCTTGAAGTTTTATCATCCATATTTGAATAATGATAGAATAAAACTTGAAAGATATCTTACAGACCAACCAAGTTTATGCACCTTTTTTTATTTTTGGATAGAAATTTGGGTTATTTTGACATATATACATGTATAGAGATTCACCCGATATACTAAGTCATGTTGGCATTCGTAAAAGTTCTGAAAGGATGTTTATAACTTCAACATTCATTTTCCTAGAGTAAGCAAAGTTCTAAATATCATTAGAACAGATTCCATTAGTCCATATGGTTACTGTATGATTTTATGTTTTACCTGTCTCAAAGTATAGAAATCATGGAACTACAGATGCAATAATTCGATGTACTTCCCGTTATAATTGAGTTTTGGGAAAAGTTTTATTGGAATCATTATTCGATCTGACACTCTTTATCCACCAGATTTAGGGTTCGTTGCTTGATAATTGATTATATTACCGTTTTCAGGCCAATTCATGATGCTGTTGATAATGACTTTGTGCCACTGGTGAGACTTTTACTGTCATATGGTGCAGATCCAACATTATCAACGTATGGTGGTAAAACTCCCCTGAAAATATCACATTCCAAGAAAATGAAATCTCTCATTCAAGGTTCGTATTATGTATAATACATGTCAGGCATGAATTACTTAAAAAGAAATGGAAAACATTAACATTGATCAAATTGGAAAGATAGTTTAGATAACAATTATGTCTCAGTTTAAAATCAGAAGTTTTACGAAGGAAAATATGTGACCTCACAATTTCTGCTTTCATAATATCCCATTAGAAAACCACTTATTACATTATACATATACATATAAGTCCATCAGGCATTATTTTTCATATTTACTAATTGATGATAGCTTTAAATAATGCAGATTTTAAGTGTCTTTTGTAGTTTCAATGGTTTATTTTCTGATGGAAATTAATGGCTACTATCTTAAACTACGATGAATCTGTTATAGGATAAGAAATGTTATTGTAAGAAAAAAACTCGGCAAATACATTTTACGCCATGAAGAGTATATAAGATTTTACAACTTGGCAGAACTTATTGATTTTGTATTCTTATTTTAATAATGATTTTATGGTAACCGAAGAAGCATTCGTTGACTGAACACCCAGCACTAACTATTGTTGAGCCTCTTAGCGTTGTATACCCCTATCCCTGTATTGCTAACTTTTTATACCTCTTTTTGAAAATAATTGATAGGGGTTAATAATCGTAATTTCTTTCCTTTATTAGGTTATTTAGGTGATATCAATGGTTTTAATGAGGAATCTGATTTGTCTGTGTGGGAGTTTGGTGCCTTTCAAGATAATGGTAAGATCTATATAAAAAGACAGCACCAAAACCAAAAACAAACGAAAGTTCGTAAAACATAAAGAAAACCAGGGGCGTAGCTAGATATCAAATAAACTGTAGGCACAAATTGCGGAAGGGGGTCTGGGGGCCGCAAAACGGTTTTGAGCATTTTAGTTGCAAAATTTTGTGTACAAAAACACATGAAAACTTGTCATTTTATCATGATAAATTACATGAAAAAATTTCGAAGAAATTATAATAAGCATGATTTTACAATTACATCTGACTGATGAATTAACCGGCTGTACAATCGGAAATATATATATATAAAAAAAATATTTACAATATGCATTGCCCAGCGTGGATCAGCGTTGCCCTTTATTAAGCAGCACAACCTGTTTAGTATTTTCATATCTATTCCTTTCTGATTGAGGATAATTGATATATACGTCAATTGATAGTACATATTGACGATACTACATTTAAAAGAAACCTTCACCGTCCCCTGGCTACACAAACACACACACAGTCGATGCCTCATGCAGAAGTTCTGTTCTGTTCATACTATCGAACAAAATTCAAGAAATTCATATTTCCTTATATCCTGTACTGTAAAATCCCTACCTGCTTAGGAGATCTGAGAGTACTCGAAGTTACTGAAAGCTAGTTGATTGACTGATTGATTGCTAAACGTCCAGTGGCAAATAGCAATAGGTCCTGTAATAGGGGTCGTCCAGGACGAAGGTCTGGAAATTTGGAAATGCCATGCATTGGATATTAGGGTTTATTGGATAGGAACAGAAATTTTGCCTTTCAATAGACCACCTACGAACCCCTCAAAAAGTTGCTGCAAGTTTCTTAACGCGCAGAGAGCGTGGCATTCTCTCTACACTAGGCATCGGATTTAACGTCCCCATTCTGATCAGACGTGATTGCGTATTTACACATCCTTGGGCAAGGGTTTTATTGTAGGTCGGGTGAAGACCAAGTGGAAAGCTAGTTGAAAGCCAACAACAACTAATTAAAAAAATCATGTGTCTAAGTTGAGATTCATTCAAGTATTTGTTGATAGAAGTGAAATGATCTGAACCAAAATTCTAATTTATATAGTTTCTATATAAGGGGAAATACTCCATTCACTTAGGATGATAGACTAGTGTACAAATGACATTCGATAATTAAAGAGTTTCGACGACTTCACTGGCGTGCATCTACAGATAACGTTGTTTATTATTTTTTTTGATTAAAAAAAAAAAAATATTTGTGAAAAAATTATGTGTAGGCACGTGCCTAAAGTGCCTAACGGCAGCTACGCCCCTGAAAACCAAAGATTGTTGCAACACAAAAACTCAATACAAACAAGGGTGATTGCATGATGTGAACATACCATTTGGTGTCAAATGACAATCCATCTTCTGGAGGATCTTACAGGTATACTCTATTTTGTACTTGGTGACATACAGCTTGATGGCAAAAATAACGGTTCGCATCAGTTTTTTTTAAGATCATATCATAAACATTTCCATGTTAAATGAAATGCTTACTGTTTGATTTTGCGTTTTGAATTAGATTTGCACTGACAAGTTTGCAAAATCAACAGATTCATACAACCATTACTATTTAGCAAATCAATAAGTCAACACCTGACTACAGATTTGAATTTAATATGAACATTTATGTTCACCGATTCAATTCGAGATATGTGTTACAGTTAAAATTATCAATATTAAAGGCCATTAAAAAGTATTGACCAATAGATTAGTTCAGTATAATCAAAGCTTGCATACATACACTCTTAGAGAATTGAAATTAGAAATAAGCAAATGTAGATGCTTTAAGTAGGACAAACTATTTTTCCGTATTCGTCTGTTTTTCTGTCCATTATACTAGTAATATCTTGTCTTTATACGCCCGTTTATGGGACGTATTATGGTATACCATTGACCGTCCGTCCGTCCGTCATCAACATGTCGGACATTAACTCAAAAAACTTGACCAAATATGCATGAAATGTGGGTGAATTGTTTATATCTATTGACGTGAGCTCCCTTTCGTTTTTTTTAATAAATTTCAGATTTACCGTTTCCAAGTTTTGGTGTTTTATTCATTAAAAAGGGGGGATTTTCCAGTTTTCCGACAATAACTCAAGAATGCTTTCACCAACTTGCAAGGAATTTTGGTGAATTGTTTATATCTATTAACATGAGCTCCCTTTCGATTTTTATAAATTTAGGATTTTACGTTTCCGAGTTACAGGGTTTTATTCATAAAAAAAGGGATGTTCTAGTTTTCGGACAATAACTAAAAAATGCTTTCAGCAGTTCTCATGAAACTTTGGTGAATTGTTTATATCTGGGCTCTCGGTCATAAAACTTTACTCAGTACTCGGAGTACAAAATTTGTGCTCGAAACACCAAATCCATGATTTTGATTAGTTGATTTCTGAGTCTGAGTACGAAAATCGTGCTCGAAAGTTTTATGACTGCAAGGCCTAATAATGAAAGCTCCCTTTAGAATTTTATAAATTTTAGATTTTACATTTCTGAGTTATGGGGTTTTATTCATTAAAAAAGGGGGGATTTTCCAGTTTTCGGACAGTAACTCAAAAATGCTTTCAGCAATTCTCATGAAACTTTGGTGAATTATTTATAGCTATTGATGTAATCTCCCTATTGATTTTCATAAATTTCAAATGACATTGAGAAGAAATTGAACTTTATTTGTTTATAGTCTGACAACAGATTTACTAAGTATTGCACAACAGCAAGAAATCTTTAATTGAATATAAATTCAATTCATATAACCAATTTCAAGTTATTTGACTACATTTATCGAGAAACTTATAATATGTCAAATATTTAATTACAATCCAAATTCAGACCTGTATCAAGCTTGAATATTGTGTCCATTTTTGCCCCAACTGTTCATGGTTGGACCTCTGCGGGCTTATCCAGCTGCGCTCAGCGAAGCAGTTTATTTTCATGTCTTTTTACCCATTTCAGCGATGACCGAAGATGGTATCTTAAACGACATCCCCTCAGATCCAGAATCCGATGATGGTATCTTTATAGAAAGCGACGCTCCTTTATTCCAAGAATTTCAAATTATTCACCCGATCTCAAATGAAAGGTGAGTGTTTTCTAGTGGTAAATTTCTTTCACGATCTCAACTGTATATTCCATTTTAGGTCCCTCATCGGAGTGGCCAATAGCAAAGATACAGCGAAATTTCAGTTTTATCAATATACACACCGTACAGAACAACATTCAAATATTCAACATAATTACCGGTATTAAAATAATGTATAGAATAATTAAAATTAATAAAATTTTTAAATGTCTAGTTCCTAACGTAATCTTAGGGGAGACAAACGCTTGAATTGATCGATTGCTTAGCTTGAGGAAGACTGCAGGGGCCGTTACTAAAGAGTCATACAAGTATACGATTTTCCCTGTACGTGTATCAAATTGTTAAAGCAAGCAGTAACAATGATAAATAAGGGTAATTTAGTCATAGTTGCTTAGCAGCTTGAGGAGACAACAAGAGGTGTTGATCGTATGAATAGGATTCACCCCGTATGTTAACCAGCCAGGCAAGCAGTTCAAATAATTTAAAAGAATAATTTACGAACAAATTATGAAATATAGCCATTTTAACAAATTAAAAAAAAAATGAAATTGAAATGAAATGTGGGCTGTTTTGTAGAGAAAAATTACTTTCCAAATATCGAACGAATTGCATTTATACGACAGCTTTTAATAACTCTTCCATTAAAATGTTATTTAATAGATGCAATGTAGTAAATTGTGTTTAGTTTATTTTTTGACTGCACGCTTAATGTTAAGCAGACATGCAAATCACGTTTACGTGTAAATACATGCATACTTGTCATAACATGATTAAACGGTATACCTTTTTTATAAATTTTATTCGGAAGTACCTTTGTTATATACTCCAAATACAATTTTCATTTTGCATGAAATCTTATTTTTTTTTAAAAAGCATTGAATGCTGCAAAGAAAATTGTCGTTGAGAAAAAAATATGACCTTATAGTACTTGGAAACTATTAGATTTGGATTCAAACCATGTAGTAGTATAGATTTAAAAGAAAAATATGTTAATCCGTCCATTGGTTTTTGTATTATACTGGGATACTAGAATAACAGCTGTAAAGTTTATAAACTGTTTTAGGATATTCACAGAAAGTTCAAGGACATTTTATTAATAGTTTTGGAAGAACTTTCCGGTTACGAGATCTCAACAAAAATATTTGACAAGTCATTGTAGTGACAGAAAAATAGTCATTAATTTTAATATTTTTATTAAAGTAAACAAACTGTGAGAAAAATCGATACAACATGAAAATTGATACCTGTAATGTTCATCATTTTTATTTTCTAATGAGGTGGTAACATGTGAAAGTGTTAACAATACATGTGAAAGTGTTAACAATACATGTGTACAAATGCACTCATCAACAAGCTGTGACTAATATACACATTTTCATAAACCAACATTTTATTTTGCATTGATAATCAGTATATGTGTGTTATTGAATTTACTTTGTTCACGTGGACATTCTCATGATTGACATCTGAAATTTCAAGGGTATAAGGAAGCATTTTCTCTCCAATTAATTCAGATTTTGTTAATTGAAAAAAAATACACATGAACTTCATGGCGAAAAAGTCTGATATATTGTTTGTACATGAAAAAATTGAAAGTTCCAACTATTATTTTGTTAAACAGTGATATGAAAATCATACCCTATGCCCTTTAATATCAAACAAATAATTTATTTAAAAGAAAATTTCAAATTAGATACCGTACAATGGCTTATTTGTAATGGCTTTCCAAAACGTAAAATCCTCTATATCAATAACATCATTTCATTGTATCATTCATTAAAGAAGTTTAAAAACGTTAAAGTATTATTTAGGCCTGTATAATTGTTTTTGATCCAACAAATCAAAATAAGAACAAGTTCAGAAAAGAGCTTTGTTAGCAACTACATAGACCAAATACATGGCTGTGTCACAAATATGGTATAATGATTCAAATGGAAAAGCCTCTTACAACAAAATTCAGACAGATTATGCATGCTTTTTTATGATCAAGCCTGGTCTACTCGACATGGACCATCAACAATACTTGAGCCCTAAAGGGCACATGGACCAGCGATAAAACCCGCTTCTACCAAGAACGAACAAGTACATATGACAAGAGGCCAATCTTCTTCCCAATGACTATTAGGGCTTCTTAATAACTGCCTACATTTGTAACATTTGCAAATGCAGTTGCGGGATTCCGAGCTGTCCGATGACTTTCTCTGAAATAAACTAGACCACATAATCATGTACATAGTTTTAGTTGTATATAGTGGTCGTTTTAAATAATAACCTTTAGAGAGAACTTGCTGTGCTGCCCGACATTGCGTAACATTTTCGCGCGGAACCACTGAACAATTGTGACATTTCGACTCTGTGTGGATTCGCATGGCGGGTGATGCATGCATACCATGAGACGCTTACCCCGTCGACGCATCCGATCTCGCTCCTGTTTGAGTTCATGCGATTTCCCCAGTTTTTGTTTGTTACTTTGTTTCATCCTTAAGGAATGACTGTAACATTTTTTCTGTCTATGAAGAAATAACATCTTTCATCCTTAAGGAATGACTGAAACATTTTTTCTGTCTATGAAGAAATAACATCTTTCAGCCTTAAGGAATGACTGTAACATTTTTTCTGTCTATGAAGAAATAACATCAAAAATGTGGTGCACACTGAATAACCGGAGTAGCGGGTTATTTAAAATTGTGCACCACATTTTTTAGGTTATTTCGAATAGACAGAAAAAATATTACAGTCATTCCTTATAATTTAATTCTAAAGTCCATTTTAAGGAGAAAATCATGAAAAAAACGTTGATGACGTCACGGTCACATGACAAAATTATGTCTGAACTAAAACACAAAAAAACTTTCAGCCAATCAGAAGACGTGTTACATCTAAACTTAAATTATTAATCGATATACGAGATTTGAACATCGATAAACTACTGTTGCCTTAATTAGTCCCCTACCGACGAAGTCGAAGGGGACTTTAGGTTTCCACTCTGTCCGTCTGTTCGTCTGTCAGTCCGGCAACTCAGCTTTCCACACTTTTTTTCTTCGTTCTTGAAGATATTGATTTGATATATGGTATATTGTTTTATCATGACAAGTTATAGATCAAGTTCGAATTTTGTTCCGGTGTGATGATTTAGTCCAGAGTTATGGTCCATAAAAAAACTCCATAACTAATGTTAGAGTACTATTTTAAACAATATATCTGTACAAAGGGAGATAACTCATTTTTTAAAAGACATTCTTTGGTAAATTGTTTGAGGAATTTTGTGGCAGGTTTATATGTTATTTTGTATAAACTAATTTTCTGAATGATATATTTTTTTATTAAGTGAAATACTTTAATTAGATAATAATCTATTTTTATTAAGGTATACATTTCATTACATTACATTGTGTAGATAAAAGTTGTTGACATTTTATAGATAAGTTACAAATCTATATTAGTTTGTGACAAATGAAGAAAAATATTTGGAACTATTAATTATATTTGATTGTAATTTGAAAATAGATATACATTGTATTACATCATATCTAATTTTAGAGAACTATTAATCATATCTAATGTTAGAGTGTTATAGGTTTTCCACACTTTTTTTCATCATGCTTGAAGATATTGTTTAGTAATTGGTATATAGTTTTATCATGACAAGTTACAGATCAAGTTCAAATTTTTGTTTCAGTCTGATAATTTTTTGCAGAGTTATGGTCCTTGGACTTAAAAAAAATTCACTCATATATTCAGTTTTCCACACTGTTTTTAGTCATGCTTGAAGATATTGACTTGATATTTTCTTTTTGTTTACACCATGACAAGTTATAGAACAAGTTAGCATTTTGTTCCAGTATAATGAATTTTTACCTGGTAGGGGACTATGTATTGCCATGCAATACTCAGAATGCTTGTTTATATTTCCTTTTAAATTCGATTCCTTACGTGGAGAAAAAGAAGAAGAAAAACTAGAATGCTTGACGGGAAATATTGTCTCCTGATAGTTCATAAGATTGTCCGGAACTTAAGGAATGCATTTTAATAAGAAAAGAATGCTAAATAGACTAGTTCACGATTAGAACTTAAATAAAGAGTATGTTAATATATTTCTAAATCAAATCAGTTGTCATTCCGCCGATGAAAATGAACGTATTATGATCCAATTAGCATATTTAAAAATTATATTAGATTTACGTTTGTGCACGTCGTGTATTTGATAAAAGTACAAATGTCTTGGCATTCTGCCAAACGTTTAATTACACAATGTCTGTGGTATTTTATTTACGTTCTTTAAGGCGATCGATACTAGCTGGAACTAGGTCTGTAAATCTCATTATATGATTTTTGTTACGTGATTTGGAGATATAAAAGATGCAATAATCTGAACAAGAAATACAACTATTAAAACGTTATATTTGTAAATGATTGTATTGTCCCAATTTTACCTGTATATTCTCATGCACAATGCAAGAATATTGTAAAACAATAGATACTAAAATGATTTGCTTTTCTTTAGTTTTACATATCATTTTTGTCTCGCCTTGATGGAGTCACAAAGCGAGACATAGGTATGTTTCCGGCGGCGGCGTCAACAATGTATAAGTTTTTGATAAGGTCAGTTTATCGGGAACCGCAAGTGGTAGGTCAATGATATTTAGTATGCAGTTGTATTATCATTGGCACGTCTCATTACCATGGGGATTAGTTAGCCTCGCACCCTCAGTCATGGTCTATTGACTCTGAAACTTTTGCTTAGTTTTATGTATTAGTTTGTGATTAGGTCAGTTATTGGGGAACCACTATTTGTAGGTCAACGATATTTGGTATGCAGTTGTATTAACATTGGCATATCTCATTTCCATGAAGATTGTTTGGTCCTGTTCCTTCAGTCACGGTTCATTGACTTTGAATATTTTGCATAACTTACATCTTAAAGTATTGCTATTTTAATTCCAATATTTGCATTCAACTCTCGGAATCAAAACTTATGATTTTTCGAATCTATCTGTCGATAAGTAGTAATACACAAGGATGAAAATCACACAAATCTTAGATGGACATAAGCTGACGTTCTAAAGCTTCTGTGCATTCATTCGTTTTATGTTGTTGACCATACTGTAGCCACATCTCTGACAATTTATGCGAGATTTGTGGGATTTGACCTATTGAGGCATAATGTTGTCATGAAATAAATATTCCTTCATAATATAAGTTCTACACGGAAGTTCTGAAGTTCTGAAATATTATTTCCACTGGAACAAATATTACAGAGTTTGTTCCTTACAGAATAAAGTGCATATACTTTTGTTCCAATAGGAACAGGTATTATGGCATTGTTTGTAAAAAAAGTTTCCATATGAACTTCTGTTAGGCTGAACACATATACGTTGACAAATGTCACCATGTGAGCATTACTTGTTTGAAATCGTTTACCCGAAAACTTACATTCCTGGTATGCTTTTTGTCATTAGTACTTGACCATGCCATTTTAATTTTTAAATTTGAGCTGTAATAAGAGATTTTCACTTTTTATGGCTTTTGTAGCATAAATACACTTTGACACCTTTTTTTAAACACCCTAATACCTGAAATTGTGTGGCTATTTTGTCACTAATCAGTGTATTTTTATTTTTATCCTTTTAATTTTTCAGACAAAACGTTGTTCTTTTGAAGGACGTTACAGAGTTACTACATGTGAAAACTGGCGATTTAATGAAAGACAAAACAATCAAATCTGTGATTATTGAAGACGCAAAAGAAGCTATACAGTCGATATCAGAATTGACATTTTGTCATGAAAGACTTCATTCTGTGTGTGAAGGTAATTGTCGTCTGCTACAAACAAATGACTTCAACCTTGTGTTCTCAAGATCTGATAAGAAAAAGATTTCAGAAAAACATGATAAAGGAAAGATGGCAATCATTCAAAGTAATGCAACAGAAGACAAGAAAGAAAAGAAAAGAGCAACGGAGAAAGATAAAAGAAAGCAAGAGAAAATATATGACTTTGGAGGTGAACAAAGCTCAATGGCAAAGAGTCCTAAACATAAACCGTCACGTTCTTATCATCACGACTTTTAAGTTTTCCTGAAAATCAAATGGCTGTTATTATTATATGTATCCTATAGAAAAATTATTATCCAGTATTAAACAACAAATATTAATTTTATGATAGTCACGAATATCAAGTAAAAACATTTCTCATTAATAGCAATTGTTCTGCACGGGTTGGCGTAATGCCAAAAGACATTTTTTTCTCAGGGAAGCCATTAAAGAAGAAATGACGTCTGCATTTTAACATGAACATTATATATGACATTAAATGTCAGTATTGATGCCATATAATTTATCATTCATAGCATTTAAAAATGTATTGATGTAATAACCTTTCTGAACGTATTTAGAATATTGATCCATTTAAATCATATATCATTTGCTGTAATGAGGCTGAGCCGTAACGTCAGGCTTTGGTGAAGAAGAATTATCATGAGGTATTGACTTAGGGGTTTATAACATTATAGTCTGATAAAATCTCGAAGTAGAAAGACTGTATTTATTAGTATTGTAACTTTGTAAGAAGGATTCTTTGTGTATTATACCTGGTAATAGAAAAAATGATATAAATTTCTGAAAGTACATTGACCGGCGGAGGTCGTTGTCCAGTATAAGTATTGAAATGTGATTTAGATATAAATTACTAATATTAACAAATCAATATTATTCTGATTATGTAACAAAAGCTATATTGACGTTAATAGAAACATGCTGAAAACGTAAAGACTTCAGATATCTCATAATTATACAAAACGACCTATCCATCAAAATAGGAACTATGAGCTCTAGCTGTAATAGATAACAATATATTGTATAGATATATGTACATAAGAATACAAAGTGTTTAACAGAAGAAGCAAACAAATTTGTTATAAATACTCGCTGGACGAGAAAACTGTTGTTATAGTTTTTTATTTTGCAAAATCACATAGAACATAGTCAATTTATAGTTGTTTCAAAAATGTTAAATAGTAAGTTTGCCAAAATGAGGTGTTGTTTGTTTATATTATATAATTTTTTATTATACGTTTGTATATGAATGTAGGAGCATGCATGATGGTTGATGTGCAAAGGTTGTTAAAGATTTGTTTAGAACGTAGAATAGAAATATGTGTTATGGTCTGCTATAAGTATACCCAGTATATATGCTATTTAGGCAATATAAACTTAAGCATTCTATCTTGATGTCTGAATAAAAGGTGTCGCACATCTGAAGCAAAATCGTTTCCCCCAGAAATCTATTAGATAGAAATTAATAAACAAATAAATGTCTTTTGTATATCAGCTATATTGAAACCTATAAAATCATGTTTATGTCTTATTTCAAAAGCTTTGAAAAAGAAGGTTTCTTTTTGATGGCTTAAACAGATATACTTAAGGAAAGGTTTTGTTTACTTTATTGTTATCATATTATTATGGAGTCTCTAGACCTTTTTCCCTCTAGTTAGTTCCCCTTTATTTTCAGAGAAAAATCCCTTGCTTCAATTGTTCAACTAAATGTTAAGTGTTTGATATGAATGACTTATGTCTGACGTTTTTATATATTTAACCAAGTGTCAAAGAAATTCATAGAATAGACACAGCTTATTTTGAATATACCAACTTGCTGTGGAATATATAATTTAAAGAGATATTATTCAGCAGTCAGAAATTATTTTCAACTGGGCAAAAAGAAAAATGCCTTAAGCAAATTAAGTAATAAATACTTGGGAAATGATGCATTGTCACAAATGTAAATTTGCCTGTTTGTATCATTTTACCACCTAACACTCTTTATTTATGTCTAGTAGATATGCGTAAATTCGGTAAAGGATCTGCACTATAATGAACGACAAAACAGTCATTAAAATGATCAAAATTCATAACATTTCCCAACAGTTGTATATATTTACAAATTTATGTAAAAAGAAAATCCATATTTACATGGACGGGTTAAATAAATCAATTCCTAGATGTGTTTTTATTATTATAAATCATCTCATTAAATTTTGAATGTTCATGTGACATGTCACACTAAAATAGATAGCAAACTATATTTGTAAGAGAATTGTGTTCTAAAGAGGGACACACAAATATGGAAAAAAGATTATATAACGCTGTGAGATTCTTCCTATCAATATACAGTGATCTTTGTTCAAAGAGACTTCTTGGTTTGTGTATAAAGTCCTCTGTGAGGAATGTTGTGGTGTTGAAAATGAATTGTGACAGATAGCTTCATCAGTATTGTGATGTTTTCAGATGGTGCATTTGTTTGTTACTTATTGTTCATATGAAATAAAATTGTTTCTGTAATTTAGTTTCTTTTTTAAATTTGGCATTATTGTTAGATGTTTGTTTACTGTTTGTTTTTTTTTATAAGATTCCAATTTCAAAGAAATATTATAGACTTCAGATATTTAAAAATCTATTTCAACTTTGCTTTTCGTTGTGCCAACTACTATTTTGTTGTTGTTCAACAACAATATAGCGATATCAATTTCATAGGATTTTTTTTATTGAATCCTATAATCCAAACAGAAAGTACATTTATAATTTTGTGCAAACGTTAATATGTTTATAATATATCAAAAATTATACCGAAAGTTCAATAGGATCGTACTTTTGATTAAAGATTTTATTTTAGCTTTATACCAAAGTCAAGAAATAAAAAAACAGATAGATCCAGAGCATTGACTTGAAGTAATTGTGGTATTGGTGGTATGCACATATAAGAACAATATGTTTATTATAATAAGGAATTAATCAATAAAACAAGTAAATTATCTTTTCTATAATTCACCATTCTGAAAACACGGTTTCTTCTTTATACATTTAGTCTAAATATTAAATATTTCATACATCTTACAAATATCCATAAGACCTACAAAAGGATAAATGCTTGAATGCATTTCTCAAGGACCTACCTTTTTTTGAAAAGACATCCTTGCTTTGATTTTATGATGTTAGCAACAATATGTTAAAACATTGCAACTGAATTGAGGTGCATTTCTTTAGATTTGTTTTCATTAAACATACATTAGACCGTCCATATACTTAACAAATGTAACATGCCTTTATTGTTTGTGACGTATCAGGAGCCTCCAATTGTCAACCAGAATGCCCCCATCCATACTTTCCTGCCAGTCGTTTTATTTTGAAAGAGTACTAATAGTTCACGGGTAAATAATCTTTCTATACCAGAATAGTCGTATTGTAAAAAATACCGATTGTGTTCTATTCCTTATCGTTACATTTTGACTGATTGTGCATCTGGAAGGCGGAAGGTGCCTGCTTACTATACGGTATGTGTTTTGCTCATTGTTGAAGGCCGTGTGATGACCTGCAGTTTTTAACATCAATGCCCTTTGTTTGTGGTGGATAGTTTAATCATTGGCAATCATATATCAACTTATTTTTATATCGCAAGAGACGCTAAACTTGTTGACATCCCTGTTCTCGCTTCATTTGGACTCCATGCGATTCCCTCGGGTTTGTGTTTTCCTTGATTTGTAGGTTCTTAATGGATTTATTATTTTAAACATGGAAAAACTACTGTTACCTCTAATTTACAAAAGTATTTGAAACATTTAGAAAAACAGAGACAATCGAGTAAGACAATCTACTCGATTGCTTTAAATAGTTTGAAACTGTAATTGTAGTTTGTCTCGCCTTGACGGTGTCAAAAAGAAAGACTAAGGTAAAGCTGTTTCCGATGGCGTCGTCAGAGGCGGTGTCAACAATGTATTACTTTGTGATAAGGTCAATTTATTGGGAACCACTAGTGATAGGTAAATGATATTTGGTATGCAGCTGTATTAGAATTGGCACATCTCATTTCCATGGAGATTATTTGGCCCCTTCCCCTCAGTCATGGTCTATTGACTTTGAAACGTTTGCTTACTTTTCATGTATAAGTTTGTGATAAGGTCAGTTTATAGCGAACCACTAGTGGTAGGTCAACAATATTTGGTGTGCAGTTGTATTAGCATTGGCACATCTCATTTCCATGGAGATTATTTGGCCACGTCCCCTCAGTCATGGTTCATTGACTTTGAAACGTTTGCTTACTTTTCATGTATTAGTTTGCGATTAAGTCAGTTTATAGCGAACCACTAGTGGTAGGTCAACAATATTTGGTATGCAGTTGTATTAACATTGTCACATCTCATTTCAATGAAGATTGTTTGGTCCACCCCTCAATCATTGTTTATTGACTTTGAAACTTTTGCTTAGTTTACATGTATTAGTTTAAGATAAGGTCAGTTTAAGGGGACCACTAGTGGTAGGTTAATGGTATTTGGTATGTAGATGCATTAGCATTGACAAATCTCATTTCCATGGAGATTATTTGGCTCCGCCTCTTCAGTCATGGTCTGTTGACTTTGAATGTTTTGCAAAGTTAACATGTTAATGTTTGTGATTTGATAAGTTTAAGAGGAATCCGTTATATTAAGTCAATGATATTCGGTATGCAGTTGTACTTGCATTTGCAAGTCTTTTTTCTATGGAGATTATATGGCCCCATCCCCTCATCATTGTTCATTAACTTTGAAACTTTTACATTGTTTACCAGTTAAAGTTTGTGTTTTGGTTAGTGTAAAGGGAACCACTTATGATAAGTTAATGGTATTTGGTATGCAGTTTTATAAGCATTGGCATTTCTCATTTCCATAGAGTTTTTTAGTCATGCACATTAAGTCATGGTTCATTGATTTTGTATGTTTTACATAGTATACATGTTTAAATATTGTCATTTTATTCAATATTTGCATTATACTACCAAAATTACAAAAAGGCGATACATATCTCTGTGTCAACAGTTTATTTAAAATTCTGTCCTCTAAAACGAAACTGGATCAATTTTAACCAAATTTGGGTTAAATGCTTCTTGTAGTATAAATATATTGGTTTGTTACCGTCAATCAACAAACCTGGCCGACACGGAGAAAAGAAACATAAGAATAAAATGGAAGTTATCGTCTGGTAACTTGAAAATAGTGATTGATAGAAGATATCTGGCTGTGCAAGATTGTTTCTTATATCAGGCTTCCAAATTTCGTTTTCCTATATAAAAAATGATCAGTTACTCCTTATAAAGATCTTGGAAACATTTTGGTTATCCTGTTCCAACCTCCTCCCCAAAACAGGTAATCTGGTTCTGGTATTGAAGATCTTTAATACTAAATGAGAAGACCTGTTTATGTGTGTCACTTTTCTGTTTTCCAGATCAAATCCCCCGATTAGTATTCATTTGAGGTTAGTTGAGAAATTATTCGGAAAACAACAAACATTACAATCTCTGACTAAAAAAAAAACTCGTTAAACATGCACCCTAATAAAACAAGAGACAGAATTAGGTTAGCAATTTTTACTCCACATTGACACCCGTCAAGCTGCTTACAATAAAATCAGAAAGTTACAAACCAATTTCAAGTTAAAAATCAGGGACGGGTTTAGACTGAAAGATAGCAGCGAACAATGTCAATCATATTCACTGCGTGACTTAAACAGATAGCAATACAAATACTACAAATCCAGGTTAAAAAATAAACGTACTAATCATATACTGTCGCGGACCTGCAATGTTGAGGGTATATTATAGTTGTAATTGTATCGCCTTGATTTCATTTGAATGCGTTGAAATCTAGTTTTTAATAGGAATTCCTAGTTTCTGAGAAAAAATAGGATTGCAACAAAAATTAAAAAAAAATACCCTGGACATCAATATGGCATATATCATATGCGTCAAACTTTTTTGGCAAAACAAAGTTATATTTAACAGGTGCTTCAGGAGTTTTTTTTTTCAAAATAATGTCATTTACTTTATTTACAACCGTGGTATTTCTTTACATGTTCAGTTCACTTTCAATATGCTTATAGAATAAAAACACAAGTCAACAACTTGTCTAGTCATTATCGTTAAAAATCTAGAACATTTATATCGAGCAATGTCGTTTGAAAATCACGTTTGTTCATTTAGTATATGAACAGACCAGAATATTAATTACATGTATAATTAAGAATAACTTATTAATCAAACAGATAATTAATGACAAAAATAGAAACCATTAAACAAACATAATTATTTGCCTTATATTACCTAACAAAGACCGTCTCCATAAAATTAACAGGTCAAAGTCGTGGAAAATATCAAAACTATCAAAATAACAAAAAGGCGAGACATATCTCTGTGTCAATAGTTTATTTTTTATTTCTGTTCTAATCACAACTTCATTTATAATTTCATATGCATCAAATTCACTTTTATAGAATAATTTCAAACCTTGTAGTGCTCTTTCTATACCATTATTTGTTTTACCTGTCGCCCCATCGGTGAAAGCAAGTGTAGTAACCATTGGACCTCGTCCGTCATCCCTTCCATCTGAAGAACTTTTGATAGAGAATAACCAACATACTGGTAGGCACGTAGCCCATAATAAAAGTGTCAATCGGATGTTGTTAAGGACAAAACAACTCCGGGTTTCCCTAGAATCATCTTGAAAGAAAGGCGAAAGATACCAAAGGGACATTCAAACTCATCGGTCGAAAATAAACTGACAACGTTAGACAAAATACAAAAAGACCAAAAGACATACAAAAGTATACAAACACAACATTGGAAACCTCTGCTTAATCTTCGGATTTCTCTTTCTACTAGAAAATTTTGTTTATATTTTGCTCTGAACTGTAGAACAGACAGATATTTTGGAATTCAATGACAACTTGCAACCTTGATTCATTTCTAAATATAATCATAAAAACTGTGGTAATCTCATTATTATTACTCAAAAGAATGAATGATGGCCGATCTTATGCTGATGTTAACAATACATTTGTCTATAACCACTATAACCAGATTGACCATTCCATTTTTCTATCAGAGTTAGGATTATAGAGAAAATAAATCATTCAACAAATGACCCAATATTGAGTACACAATATCACCTACAGAATTTGAGAATTTGAAACTGTTTCCCTACGGATGCAACGACAAAGTTGATAGTGCAGGTTCGATGCAATAGGAGCCACGGTCATCGAAAGTATACGACACCTACAATTCGAACCGTGTCTATCGATGATTTATTTTCTTTTGTCCAAAAAAGAGAATTCAATTTATTCTACCAGTTGTTTCCATTCGTTCCGTTGGTTGATAAAATTTAACGTATGATTTTGTCAGTATTTATGGACTTTCCTTTTTTGAAATGAAATTGGAGTTCGGTAATTTTGTTAATATTTTTAAAGAGGCCAAAACCACTTCCATTACTGATTCAAATTCTACTAAGTACAGATTGGTTGCAATTTTTATGGACATTTCTAAATACGGGCTATTAAAACCCGTGTAACCACCTCTAAAGACAAGGGAGACGTAGTTTTGTAATGTAGAATTTGATAAGGATTTAGAACAATATTAACGGTACCGTTTTACTGCACCAGATGCGCATTAGAAGCTATCATAAGTAGCAATATTTTTCCGCCAAAAAACCTGTGCAGAAAACACTACAGCAATCTATCGCATGCAAGATTTTCAACCACATGAGGGTATTAAAGACCTTTTCTCTAAAGGTTGTAAATTAAAAACCTCTCAATAGCTATTGTTCTTTGTCCCATACAAATAAAGCCCCGCTAGTCAGGTTAAAAATAGTGACCTGTGCACGTAAACATAAACTAAAGTTGATAGATTAAAGCCCGAAATATCGAATTCCCAAGTCAACTGAAAGAAGAACTTCAGGTTGCTGATGGATTCAGTTGAGGACTATCCAAGAAAATGAATAAAGCGCGAGTCAGATAACCCAAAAACTAGACACATGATCTGAACAAGAGTGCACACGCTGAAATGTCTCGCCTGCTTTACTGACCATTGATTTTATGTTGATAGTCCTAAATATAAAGCTTAACTACAAGATTCACATAAACTTAACATGATCCAAGAAAATGAGGTCAAGGTCAGATAAACCAAACCGAAATACATGTACACCTTACAATCATTCCGTACACCAAATATAATTGACTTATTGCTTATAGTTTCTAAGAAACAAACTTAACCAGGAAAACTTAACATTGACCAATGAGCAATGAAAATGAGGTCAAGGTCGGATGAACCATACAAGACAGACATTTACACCTTGCAATCAATCTATGCATTAAATATAGTTGACCTATTACCTATAGTATTAGAAAAAAGACCAAAACACAAAAACTTAATTTTAACCACTGAACCATGAAAATGAGGTCAAGGTCAGATTACACCTGCTAGTTCGACATGTACACCTTACAATCATTCCATACACCAAATGTAGTAGACCTATTACTTATAGTATCTGATATATGGACCACGAAAACTTAACCTTGTTCACTGATCTATGAAATGAGGTCGAGGTCAGATGAAAACTGTCTGACAGTCATGAGTCAAAAGCAAGACATATGTATGGTGTTTTCGGCGTCGGCGTGATTCGATCAGTTTATCGGAACCACTAATGGTATGTCAAAAATATTTGATATGCAGTTGTATTAGCATTAGCACATCTCAATTCCATGGAGATTATTTGACCCCGCCCTCAGTCATAGTCTTTTGACTTTGAAACTTTTGCTTAGTTTACATGTATTAGTTTGTGATTATGTCAGTTTATGGGAACCACTAGTGGTAGGTAAATGATATTTGGCATGCAGTTGTATTAGCATTGTCACATCTCATTTCTGTGAAGATTATTTGACCCCGCCTCCTGAGTCATGGTCTATTGACTTTGAAACTTTGCTTAGTTTACATGTATAAGTTTGTGATTAGGTCAGTTTATGGCGAACCACTTGTGATAGGTCAACAATATTTGGTATGTAGTTGTATTAGCATTGACACATCTCATTTCCATTGAGATTGTTTGGCCTCGTACCTTTAGTCACGGTTCATTGACTTTGAATATTTTGCATACCTGACATGTTAAAGTATTGCTATTGCAATTTCACCATTTGCATTTACTATCAAAATAACAAAAAGGCGAGACATATCTCTGTGTCAATAGTTTATTTTTTATTTCTGTTCTAATCACAACTTCATTTATAATTTCATATGCATCAAATTCACTTTTATAGAATAATTTCAAACCTTGTAGTGCTCTTTCTATACCATTATTTGTTTTACCTGTCGCCCCATCGGTGAAAGCAAGTGTAGTAACCATTGGACCTCGTCCGTCATCCCTTCCATCTGAAGAACTTTTGATAGAGAATAACCAACATACTGGTAGGCACGTAGCCCATAATAAAAGTGTCAATCGGATGTTGTTAAGGACAAAACAACTCCGGGTTTCCCTAGAATCATCTTGAAAGAAAGGCGAAAGATACCAAAAGGGACATTCAAACTCATCGGTCGAAAATAAACTGACAACGTTAGACAAAATACAAAAAAGACCAAAAGACATACAAAAGTATACAAACACAACATTGGAAACCTCAAAACTAAAATGTTAACGACCTTTGCTTAATCTTCGGATTTCTCTTTCTACTAGAAAATTTTGTTTATATTTTGCTCTGAACTGTAGAACAGACAGATATTTTGGAATTCAATGACAACTTGCAACCTTGATTCATTTCTAAATATAATCATAAAAACTGTGGTAATCTCATTATTATTACTTGTTTTCAAAGTGATTTGACCACCAAATATTACAATACACATGGTCGTGAGGATCTGAATTGTACAACTTATAATATTGTGTACGGAATTGAAAGTACTCTATGTGTACTTATCTATTTCGGTGAAGGTGAAACACGACAAAGACTGAACAAAAGAATGAATGATGGCCGATCTTATGCTGATGTTAACAATACATTTGTCTATAACCACTATAACCAGATTGACCATTCCATTTTTCTATCAGAGTTAGGATTATAGAGAAAATAAATCATTCAACAAATGACCCAATATTGAGTACACAATATCACCTACAGAATTTGAGAATTTGAAACTGTTTCCCTACGGATGCAACGACAAAGTTGATAGTGCAGGTTCGATGCAATAGGAGCCACGGTCATCGAAAGTATACGACACCTACAGTTCGAACCGTGTCTATCGATGATTTATTTTCTTTTGTCCAAAAGAGAATTCAATTTATTCTACCAGTTGTTTCATTCGTTCCGTTGGTTGATAAAATTTAACGTATGATTTTGTCAGTATTTATGGACTTTCCTTTTGAAATGAAATTGAGTTCGGTAATTTTGTTAATATTTTAAAGAGGCCAAACCACTTCCATTACTGATTCAAATTCTACTAAGTACAGATTGGTTGCAATTTTATGGACATTTCTAAATACGGGCTATTAAAACCCGTGTAACCACCTCTAAAGACAAGAAACGTAGTTTTGTAATGTAGAATTTGATAAGGATTTAGAACAATATTAACGGTACCGTTTTACTGCACCAGATGCGCATTAGAAGCTATCATAAGTAGCAATATTTTTCCGCCAAAAAACCTGTGCAGAAAACACTACAGCAATCTATCGCATGCAAGATTTTCAACCACATGAGGGTATTAAAGACCTTTTCTCTAAAGGTTGTAAATTAAAAACCTCTCAATAGCTATTGTTCTTTGTCCCATACAAATAAAGCCCCGCTAGTCAGGTTAAAAATAGTGACCTGTGCACGTAAACATAAACTAAAGTTGATAGATTAAAGCCCGAAATATCGAATTCCCAAGTCAACTGAAAGAAGAACTTCAGGTTGCTGATGGATTCAGTTGAGGACTATCCAAGAAAATGAATAAAGCGCGAGTCAGATAACCCAAAAACTAGACACATGATCTGAACAAGAGTGCACACGCTGAAATGTCTCGCCTGCTTTACTGACCATTGATTTTATGTTGATAGTCCTAAATATAAAGCTTAACTACAAGATTCACATAAACTTAACATGATCCAAGAAAATGAGGTCAAGGTCAGATAAACCAAACCGGAAATACATGTACACCTTACAATCATTCCGTACACCAAATATAATTGACTTATTGCTTATAGTTTCTAAGAAACAAACTTAACCAGGAAAACTTAACATTGACCAATGAGCAATGAAAATGAGGTCAAGGTCGGATGAACCATACAAGACAGACATTTACACCTTGCAATCAATCTATGCATTAAATATAGTTGACCTATTACCTATAGTATTAGAAAAAAGACCAAAACACAAAAACTTAATTTTAACCACTGAACCATGAAAATGAGGTCAAGGTCAGATTACACCTGCTAGTTCGACATGTACACCTTACAATCATTCCATACACCAAATGTAGTAGACCTATTACTTATAGTATCTGATATATGGACCACGAAAACTTAGCCTTGTTCACTGATCTATGAAATGAGGTCGAGGTCAGATGAAAACTGTCTGACAGTCATGAGGACCTTGCAAGGTACACACATACTAAATATCCTATTACTCATAATAAGAGAGAAATTAACATTACAAAAAAACTTAACTTTTTTTCCAAGTAGTCACTGAACCATGAAAAAATTAGGGCAAGGACAATGGACATATGATCGACGGAAACTTCATAACATAAGGCATATTTATACAAAGTATGAAGCATCCATGTCTTCCAGCTTCTAAAATATAAAGCTTATAAGTAGTTAGTTAACGCCGCCGCCGAATCACTATCCTTATGTCAAGCTTTCTGCGACGGAAGTCACAGGCTCGACAGTAAATCAATGTATTTCGTTCATACATTCAGATGCACATCCAAAATCTACGACGTACAGTTAACAAACGTTGTTTTTAACTCTTTAAAAAAGAGGTTGTGGATGCTTTGAACACTTTCCACGTCAGATAAATTGTTGTCCCCGGCAGACAATCCATCTAACAATATTGTTTATAATGTGCAGAAATCATTATTTGGAATATCTCACAAAAGATCTTGCAAATTAACAGCAAAACTCAGACTCCCACATATAACACTACATCATTCACGAAAGAGGAAATTTTAGAAAATCAAAGTGTCGTCCTTCTATTCTTTGGTTTTAACTAAAAAAGGACAATTAAAACCTCCCGTCTATATACTGGATACTTAAACTTCACAAACATCCTTATAAAGAACGATAATAGCCGGGTCGTCATGATATTCGACAAAAAACATTAGAATAACACTTTATAAGGTTTGTACGTCCAAATCGCTTTTCTGGATTAACCTTATTCAGGAACGCTCAAGGCCATTTATTTGAAAGCCTTGGATGTATAAATACCGAAATTATTGAAGAGCTATAAAACCAAAAAGGACCTTAAATAATAGAATATATTGATCTAAGGTCAATTTTGCTTGAGGGAGTTGGAATCTAAATCTCTAAAAAATATCTTAATGTATAAAGGGACAATTTAAGAAAAATATATCATAAATCATGTCAGTAATGAAGCACAGACTACTGGGGCACAAGCAGCGGTATTGTAAAAAACTCATCAACGATACTAGGCTTATCATTTCAACGCGCGTTTCGTCTACAAAAGACTCATCAGTGTCGCTCGACCTAGTGCTATGAAAAATTAAAACAACACTTTATAACTTTTATGCGTTCGAAGCGCCTTTCTGGATTTACCTTCATCAGGTAAGCCGCTTTCTAAAGTTCTTATCGCCATTCATTCTACAGTAAAACTGGCCTTCAGATATATTTTGATGAGGTATATTCATCCAGCGGTGTCTATCGAAATATTAAAAGTTTACTGAAAAATCTTCAAAGTCTTTACAAGGTTTCAGTATTATCAACACTTTCACTGCTATTCTCCATGCTCAATGGAAAAATCAAGTACATCGCACTAAGCTATTTCTACATCAATTAGAATCGTGGATACACATTTTTAATTTAAGGTAATGAAAAGTCTTACTTGGTGAAGAACCACGCTGATTCCAAAAAACTAAAACAGCGAGGATGATATTTACAAAATGGTGGACTTTTTTTCCTTGAGTGTGTTGGATTGATATTTTAACAGACTGTCGGTGTTCAAATTGATTCTCATTGTGCACCCTTACTGGCCGACTTGTCTGTTTCATATCTTGATCTTTTACTCGATATTGATACATATGGATGACTGGATCTGTACCAAATGCGATTAGTTCAACTTTACAATTGTCATATCCTATTTATCAACAGAAACAAACCCTCCGCCCGCTCGTATGGTGTTTACATATCTTAATTGATACGTTACACTTGTACATTTTCACACTATATGGAATCATTAGCAGGTTGTATTCCTTTCACAGAAACTGGTCTAGCAGAGTTATGAGACGATTGAAATCGACGATACATAAGTTTTTCGGTCACCATCGCGAATTGGTTGACCTAAACGATATGTATTCTCTAAATACAGTAGCAACATTGGTTCGCAGTCTAGGATCTTTAGATACCAAAAACGTCGTCTTATCTGTAATTTTGTGACGTATTCCCGATTGTGACATTTTGACTAAGTGTTAATTCTCATGGCGGGTGATGTATGCATAAATTGAGACGCATACCATGTCGACGCATCCGGTCTTGCTCCTTTTGGAGTTCATGCGATTGCCTCAGTTTTGTTTGTGACCTTGATTTATCGCTTCTCAATTGATTTAAGAGATTTAAACACCAGTGAACTACTTTTGTCTTAATCTGAAAGACGTCAAGAATATATCTATTGAAGAGATCACAATATCTACATTATTTGTAAAACTCAGTTTTATTAAGTATATCCGCTGGCTGAATTAACCCTCCTCCCCCGAAAAAAAACCTAATAAAAAAGACAAGCATAAGAACAAATAAAACTAGTCAAATTGCTATACTAGTATACGATAAATATTACTTTTAAAAAGTCAAATTTCAGCAATTAAGTACTTTGTTTTCTTAATAATTCTATTGAAAATGTATATCATTATACATATACATAACACGCAACGATGAGCGCTATGCATACTTCGCATTAACGACTCAAAACTTGGATTATATTCACGACGTTTTCTATTTTTAATGTAACACTATATTATGTAAGGGTTCAGGAGGAAATGTCTTGATTTAAGGTGTATATATTACTAAAGTATATCAATATCTCCACTAAAGTCCTTGTGAGTAACCTGTACCGTTGACTGTTAGTTTGAAAAATGTGTAAAGGGGACTAAAACAAATGAAATTTCAAACATTTTCGTCAGAGAATACGTAAAATTATATGGGGAAATATGACTTAGAAGGAATATTTGCATGAGTAATCCTGAATTGTTCTGATTAAGTGTTCCTTCCAATCAAGTTTAGACGTCCTTACAGAACAAAGGATCGGCTATTATATTCGAGTTTGTTTAATTTGTGTTTAAATTGTCTTCGGTTCCTAGATTGTCTGGTAAATCATACAATATAAATGTACAAACAACATCTACGAGCTTCATCAACAGGAAAATAGCTAGTCTCGAAAAACAAGAAACGCTGATATTTTCTTCTGCTTCGTAGGGAGTATAATTTTCTTCTCCAGAAAATGTAATTCTAATGGGTTTTTATTAAATAAAAAAAAAAACAATGGCCCAAAATGTTCGATTATTTATTGATTCCTAATAGTAGCTATAGTATTTGAATGATAACAAAATCGGCATTGCTCAAACGAGGCGCGAAACGTGATTCCTCAACTTGCAATACTATCGTTGGTTCATGATATAGGAGCAGGATGCAAGAGACGATATTTGTCAACTACAGGAATATAACATAAAATTGCTTGTACAATTGTATAATAGAAAAAACAGCTAATTACAGGGTAGATATTTCAACAGGCATAGTACAATGCTGTAAGTAAAAAAATAACGTCATCTGAAGAAAAAGTAATCTCTTTAAAAGAACTTAAATACTTTGTTCAGTTTATCAAAGTATGCCTGGCCTATACAACAAAGTATGCCTGCCCTATACAACTATATAATTGTAATCGATCCAACAGAACGGATATTAACATACATGGAAATCCCACCAATTCTAATGTTTTTATTTGCACACAATTAATCTGAAACAGACATTGCATTTCCAGTTTGTAAGAGAAAGAGATATTGATTTGAAAGCTATGTTTTAACTAATCATTGTCGCATCCATGAAAATCATATTATGGTTATCTGCTGCTGAAAAACCTTGATCCACTTCTGAGATATAATACAAGAGAAAAATGGAGCATAGGTCAATATAATCGAATATCAAAATAAGTAATATTCGCATTCAAAGCAAAATAAAATCCAATATGACTGTTAATACTCTGATATCCTGATATCACGCCCTACTTTTAGTCTAAAGTCCTATTGTTATATTCATGCCCTTGGCTCTGTGAATAAATGTGAATTATCCAGATGGCTGTTTGGTTATTTATGTCTAGGGTTCGTGAGCATTTATTTCACATTAAATTAAGGAAGCCGATATACAATGAGAACCTTGTGGAGTCAAATAGAGGATTTCAGTTCATTTGAACATCTTATTCTACAATCATTTCTGTAGGAGAAGCAGTAGGTATAAATGTTCAAGAATTGATAATATCAACTTTGGGCATCTCTGTATATTTCTCTCTTTGAATTTTTTTTTTTTTCTGTAATGGAAATTTTTGCCCATATTTGCAGTGGTGTTTACAACCTATACTATCTATGACGTTGGTCCAAATATATTTTGACTTATAGTGGTGGATATTCAAGTGAATGAACACAAACAACAACAACATTAATGCTTGCTTTTTCAGCTGTAGCGAACACAAAACGCTTTCCAGGAGCATTTTATTTGTGATTTTCAATCTTGATATAGCTTTAGTATATAGGTTTAGTTATACGTGTAGTCAATGTAGTTTCCTACATCCGCACGACATTTGGTATCTGATGGATACTTGTTATATAAACAATCAAACCGCATCGTCTTATTTTTTTTATCATTTCAAAGTAAATTTCGAAATGTTAAATACAATAATCAACCAGATTCATATATTAAAAATCAAATGATTTTTATCAGCTTTTTCTTCTCTGTGCCAAGATTTGCAGAAAGAAGAAAAAGGAAGAAGATGCTAATAACATTATGACATTCATTCCAATTAAGTCTAGAAGATGTTGTACAACATTTCATGACGTCTTATCTAAGGCCATTCATATCCTCTTGGATGTAAAAATGTTAAGGACTTCTGTAACATTATTGCCACAACCTTGAATATTCATCTTTCAAGAACGTGGAGTGTTTTTGTACAATAGCAACGTAAAAAACCAATGTATGCATAACCAAAAATATCGTCTAGGCTTTTTGAAGTGCAAAATAGAACAGATAAATCATAATTATCAAAATTCTGATGCACATGTTCTTGGGCATTACTGTGTACTTAGTATAAGTAAATTAATAAAGTAAAGTCTTCAATCTACGTGTACTGTTATTTGTGAAACATTCAACCGTCCCTAAATAAACAAGAGTGCACATGCTGAAATGTCTCGCCTGTTTTACTGACCATTGATTTTATGTTGAAAGTCTAAAAGATACTTGCACGTAAACAATGAACAACTTAGAAAGTTGATAGATAAAAACCCGAAATATCGAATTCTCAAGTCAACTGAAAGAAGAACTTCAGGTTGCTGATGGATTCAGTTGAAGACTATCCAAGTAAATGAATAAAACGCGAGCCAGATAAACCATAAACTAGACACATGATCTGAACAAGAGTGCACACGCTGAAATGTCTCGCCTGCTTTACTGACCATTGATTTTATGTTGCTAGTCCTAAATATAGAGCTTTACTACAAGTATCACATAAACTTCACATCCATGACAATGAGGTCAAGGTCAGATAAAAACTGTCACACAGACATGTACACCTTACAATTATTCCATACACCAAATATAGTTGACCCATTGCTTATGGCAATTGAAAAACAGATCAAAATACTAAAACTTTACGTTAACCAATGAACCATGAAAATGAGGTCAAAGTCAGATGATACTGGAATGAGAGGCATGTACACCTTACAATCATTCCATACACCAGTTAAAGTTGACCTATTCTATTAGTATTTGAAAAACAGATCAAAACACAAAAACTTAACAATGACCAATGAACCATGAAAATGAGGTCAAGGTCAGATGAAGACGGCTAGACAGACATGTACACCTTACAATCATTCCATAAACCAAATATAATTGACCTATTGCTTATAGTACTTGAAAAACAGACCAAAACAAAAAACTTAACATTGACCAATGAACCATGAAAATGACGTGAAGGTCAGACAACACCAGCTAGACAGACATGTACACCATATAATCATTCCATACATCAGGTATCACAGATCGAATTTATTCGTTCATAGTGTGTTAATTTACGTTTTTTGATTGAGTTAAGCCTTTCAATTGATATTTTATCGTGTGTTTTTCTATGTTGTGATGTTATACTATTGTTTCAGAAAAAGGGAGAAGGTTTGGTACCATTAAAACGTTTAATCCCGCTGCAAATGTTTGCACCTGTCCTAAGTCAGGAATCTGATGTACAGTAGTTGTCGTTTGTTAATGTAATTTATACGTGTTTCTCGTTTCTCGTTTTTTATATAGACTAGACCGTTGGTTTTCCCGTTTGAATGGTTTTACACTAGTAATTTTGGGGCCCTTTATAGCTTGTTGTTCGGTGTGAGCCAAGGCTCCGTGTTGAAGGCCGTACATTGACCTATAATGGTTTACTTTTATAAATTGTTATTTGGATGGAGAGTTGTCTCATTGGCACTCACACCACATCTTCCTATATCTATCAAATATAAGTGACCTACTGCTTACAGTACTTGAAAAAACAGACCAAACACAAAAAAATAACAATGACCAATGAACCATGAAAATGAGGTCAAGGTAAGATGAAACCTGCCAGTCTGGCATGTACCTTTTACAATCACTCCATACACCACATATAGTTGACCTGCTGCTTGTAGTATCTGAAAACGGACCTAATCACGTAACTTTAACCTTGATCACTGATCCATGAATTGAGGTCGAGGTCAGGTTAACACTGTCTGATGGACATGTAGACGTTGCAAGGAACCAATATACCAAATATAGCTATTATATTACTCATAATAAGTGAGAAATTCACATGACAAAAAAACTGTAATTTTTTTTCAAGCAGTCACTGAACTATGAAAATGAGGTTAAGGACAATAGGCAGACGGAAACTTCGAAACATAGGGTATCTGCATACAAGGTATGAAGCATCCAGGTCTTCTCCCTTCTCCCTTCTGACTTTATACAAATAGTTTACGCCACCGCCGCCCGATAGTGATACCTATGTCTCGCATACTGCGACGAAAGTCGCAGGCGAGACAAAATCCAAACCAGAAAACTATATTCAATAAAAAAAATCTATTACAAAAGACAATTTGTGTTTTATATTTAAAAAACACACACACACACAAAAAAACAAACAAATATATTATATATAGTATCGTATCGAAATGTATTCGAAGTTTAATACCAAGTTCAGAATATGTTAATTGTCGGTCGGCTTTCTTGCACTTGAATATCCGCTACCTTAAGATATGTTTATTATGAAAAAAAAAGTGATAGAAACATTGCAGTATGACATTAGCAATGACCATTGTAAATGTGTTCAAAAACTCCCATTACAGAAAAAACTATTTAATAAGGTCGAAGGGACATAACTAATATCTGCATGTTGATTTTAATCTCCAAAAACTGTTCTAAATTAAACGACGGAAGATATAGTTTTAAGTCGGGGCATGATCAGTTGGGGAGGTCAAGTGGACTCTATAGCCAATAAATTACGGACCACTGTTTTGCTAGAGTTTATTAAATGCATATTTAGAAATAATCCCTTTGTCTCCATTAAATTTGAGCAAAAACAAAAAAACACACACAAAAAAAAAAACGAAAAACACAAGACAAAAATAAAGAAACAAAACAAAACAAAAAGATAAACTGATTACTTTTATATTTATAACCAATTAACAGCGGTTAGAAACGTATTACTCCTTCCCATGACAAAAACACAGAAAACAAAACTGACAAAATAAAAACAGGCGTGTCCCCCGGTTTCTAACCTGGAACAGATATAAATCTTACCACTCTTAACAAGATGCTGATTAATTTCTCAGTTTTTATCCTTTACTGGACTTACCCTAGTTACTATTTCACTGATATATTGAGAGGTTGATGTCTATGTGAATATTTTATTATTTTTAATAAACTCTTGTAAATCGTTGAGGACCGTTCCAGGAGCAATCATTCAGTTTTCAGGGTGCATTAAAGTAATAGGGGTCATATATTTCTTCCTTTAGATCAGTTGGTAGAGCGTTGGCTTACTGTGCCAGGGGTTCCGGGATTGAATTCCAGCTAGTACAGTTATGGATTTTGGAAGGCAAATCATGCTGTCCGGTTACAAAATTGGCGCCCAACAATTTAACCCACGGAAGAAACTCAAAGCCAGGGAAAATGATGAAGATATCGTCATTATAGAATAATGACTCTTGAGGTGGGGGGAATGTAGCGGTGCTTCCCCTTACCTAGTAGATATATTACCACCCTCCATGAGTACTCGTTGGTAGAGCGGTGGCTTACTGTGCCAGAAACTATGGGATTGAATCCTACCTAGTACAGTTATGAATTTTGGAAGGCAAATCATGCTGTCCTGTTACAAAATTGGCGCCCAAAAAATTAAACCACGGTTAGAAGAAATACCTAGCCAGGGGAAGTGATGAGGATATCGTCATTATAGTAAAATGACTCGAAGTGGAGGAAGTGTCGAGGTGCTTCCCCTTACCTAGTAGATACATAACCGCCCTCCATTAGCTGCGCGTGTTGATTACTCCCTTACCTCAGTTAGTTGAGCGCAAGCTTACTATGTCAGGGGTTCCGGAATTGAATCCCTGCTGGTACAGTAACGAATTTTGGAAGGCAAATCATGCTCCCCGGTAACACCTGTATTTATAAACCCCATGTTTCCCTGTTTATATGTATAGGACTCGGGGGTGCGATGGGGACGCTGAATTGCAATGGTCTGCGCCGGAGGTTGATGGTCCTTTTACTAATGTGAGATGGTCTATGACGCGTGTAGGTAGTTTAATTTCTACAGATATGCAGTTATAATGAGAATTAGATTTTTAGTTGGTTAGTATATAATTTGCATTCATTATTGTCCATAAAACAGTTACGGTATGTTGGTATCGATACTATGTATGTATATGGTTGAAACTACCACGATTTTCAGTCATTAATACTTGTTTTAAAGGAAAATAGTCTTTGCACGTAGCAACTATAATAGTGGTCAATTCATGAACAATTGTATGAACGTCTTAAGGTAGATTCATGGTATACCGCCATCTTGGATTGTACAATCCCAGTACAAAATCGGTCCAGTTAATTGCTCAAATCTGCTAATTTTGAGACAGATTTGCAATTTATTGGTTAGACTTTTTATTTATATAAATAAAACTTGGTGATTTATTGTATAACTCAAAATATTCAAACAAATATCAAATTTTGTGTTTTTAGAATCATTTTTTTTCTTCAAATAAGCCATTTAAGGGGGGAGATGACTCTTTTAGTAAAAAATATATACTGGACTGATAGGGAAATTTTTAATTTTCACTTGTAGCAAGAAAACAAGTTCGGTGACACCATTTTTTCTTTTTATTTTCTTAAAACATATTATAAAATCTATCTTCTCACAATTTATTTCAAAATTCTATCTCATAGATTTTTTTTATGCACACAAATGTGTTTTTTCATGAACGATCTAACCAAATTTAGGCAATTTTCAACGACTCATAGCTTGGAAAATAGCACGGTGACCCATACTTTTTATCATATTTTTGAAAAAAGCATAGTAAAATCTTCATTTTGGCAAAGTATAAGAAAATTCTATCTCAAAAAATATATACTTATGATCTACCTTAAAAAGTAAACTACAACGTTACAGTTATGACTGGAAATACAATAAAATTGAGAATGGAAATGGTGAATATGTCAAAGAGACAACAACCCGACCAAAGAGCAGACAACAGCCGAAGGCCACCAATGGGTCTTCAACGCAGCGAGAAAATACCGCACCCGGAGGTGGTCCTCACTGGCCCCTAAATAAAATTGTGTACTAGTTCAGTGAAAATGGACGTCACACTAAACTCCAAAACATATAAATGAACTAAAATTAACTATTTATCACGACTGTTTTAAATTAAACGGGTTATAAAGTCGATCATCAACTTAAAAAAAACTGAAAAACTGCATCGAACAATTTTTAACAAGTTGACTTTTACATCGACATATGAACTTGAAAATCATTAAAACTAAAGTTTATGTAACTCATCGCACTTCAGTGTTTCCATCAACGCACTTCGGCGTAGCTATCAACAAGATATCGTCACAATGCCACCATGGCACTTCAGCGTGACCATCGTGGTTCAGAGTCCTACATGTTTTCATTGTCCTTAAGTTGTTACAGACGTTTCTATACTTGTCCTAATATTCAAATCAATAATGCAGAATCCACCTTCAAGTGTCAAGTACTGGTATTTAACTATGAAAGTTTTCAACAAATTTATTAGTTAAATCAACATTGTTAAATTATTATCACAGAATAAACTATTGGGAATTTGAGCAAATGGACAATATTCAGTCCAGTATAAGCACAATAAAATAAATACTGCTAGACACTGCGTTTTTGGCGTTTTTGGTGGCTGTGTAAGTAATATAAACCTTTCTAAGCAGGTAAACAATGAACATTGCTCAACAATAAATATACATATTAGAGAAGAAGCATTTCATGAAAAGACCTACGTCCTTTTTTTCTCTCAACACTATATGTAAAATATTAGGTTAAGATTTGTAGGCATACGACAATAACAAGACATACTAGATATTCATTATTTTCCGGTGTCACTATTTGTTCCTCAGTCATGAACAAGAGCTGAAATTCAAAAAGACCCTCCCCGTTTATCCGAATTTAGACACACTTATTGAACGGTACCGATCTGACAGCAGCACTAAATTCAGCAGTATTTTTCACTAGTGTGTTCTGTACCATTACATTATAAATATCAAAGTTTCCAACAAATTGTTGAAAATTCACTGTTCTCAGTGCAAGTTATGAAATTGTTTCATTTTGTTTTTGCTGTATTTCCAACTTACAAAATAGGAAATGTTTTTTGAGGGTGTTGAATAATTTGTTTCTTCTGTTGCTAAGGTTTGTTTCTTTTATGTACAATAGAACCATTTTCTTTTCATGATATTGAAAAAGTGAAAATCTTCAGATTATACGATACGAAATCACAAAATTATTTTACTATAAACAAGAATGAAATGATTAGAAATTAGTTGATTTCATATCATCGAGGTAAAAATGTGGAATATGTTTACTACTCTGGCTCTAATTTAGCATTAGGAATGGTTAAAACATGTTTAACTTCAGTAGTCTCCTCTTTTTCCGTTATAAATGTCGTACTTTTCACTTGGTTTTCTATATTATCACTAGTATTGACGTCATTTGTCTCTGTGATCGTGATGCTATTTCCGGAAATGCCTTTTACGACCTCGCGTACTTCCGTACTTTTTGGTTTAGCTTCACCAGTCACTTTCTGTCCTTCAAGACTGCTTTCGTTATCTTCCTCTGGTGAAAATGTTTGATGCAATGCTGCTAATGCGCTTGTATCGACATTCTCTACCTTATCATAGACAACTGCAGTTTCCTTTGGATCACTTGTAAGTTGAATAATTTTAACCGACATTTCCAAGTTTTTAGTTTGAGTATCTGATTGGTCAGTATCCTTGTTACATGTCTGTGTCATTTCTTGAGCATGATCAGTAGTCTCTTCCGGTATAGGAGATTGAAGATTTTCTGTCTCATCTTTCACTGATAACTGTCCTACTGGCGTTGGAGGAGGTTGATTTATGATGGAAGAATCGTCCGGGATATTACGAGATTTCTTGTATTTCATTGTTGGTACTGACACGCCAGTCACACTTGGAAGAATGGTTTCTTTTTTCTGTGGAGGGGGAGATTTAAATCCTTTCAGCGTAACGATGACGCCTTTCCCTACAAAGTATACAGTTATTATGGGTAAATAGTTTATTTAAAAATTACATTCATAAAGTTTAACTGGTACTATAACTTTTTTCAATAATATAAATGTACGAAACTTATATAATTTCTATTTACTGACAATATTTAAAAGTCACTTTACACCTTTAAATAAACTGAAATTTCATACAAACAATTTTAAAAACATATTGACTTAAATGTGTCTTAGTAAAATATGAAAGAAACTATAAAAATTCATTAACTGTCAGAATTAAAATTCATGATGAATTATATAACTTTTATAAGAAATCATTCAAACTGAAATAATTTACTTTAGAAACAAAAGACCATAGTATACATACAACAATATACAGTAAGCGTAATTAGAGGCTGTCAGTTATAATGAAATACAGTTTGTTAAGTAATGCAAACATACATTTTCGGTTTTTTTTTATAATCACTACTTTCTTGATTTCTTCTTTCACACAACTGTGTGTCTAATAGCAATTAAAATCTAATATTACAATCGTAGAATTTAAACCGATCTTACATGAATGAGAACCAAAGAGACATTTTTTTTTAAATCTAATTATTTCGGGAATCCAGGGTATACCGGGTAACTAAGCAATTATGTGATAGGTTTGAAACATAGAGGTTTGAATTATGCGAACATGTACAATGTACCTGATTTCAAACACCGAGGTTGGAAAAAAGAAGTTATGGGACTGGTTTGAAACATTGAAGTTTGAATAAAGCGAGCATTTCACTGGTTTGAAACATTGAAGTTTGAATAAAGCGAGCATTTGACTGGTTTGAAACATTGAGGTTTGAATAAAGCGAGCATTTGACTGGTTTGAAACATTAAGGTTGGTATGTGACTGGTTTGAAATGACATTGACAGACTACAAAACTATGCATGAAGACAATTATATTATGCATGTCGGATTTTCACACTATTAGAATTGATAAGAATATGATATATTAGATATATTTTGCAATTGTAAGTTAGCAGCACACAGAACAATCAGTAAATATATAAATCAAGCGCAGTAAATGCAAGGAGATATGAACAACCATTATGAGACATTCTAACTAATATATACTGTACATGAGGCATTAGGCAGCTAGCTAACCTACCGAACTGTCACAATGATACCTGTTATAAACAACCCATTTTGCAAAAATATTAGTTTTTCAACCAAATTGTTGTTAACTGCAATGTTTTCTTTGTTCTCACTTTCATCTTGCATTATATTTATGGAAGGACCAATGGAATCAACTCGTGCACTTCGGGGACGACCGCCAGATGGCGTTGAGGAAGATAGTAACCTTTTAGAAGGCGCGGTTGCTGGTCTTTTTTGTTTTGTCTCTTTCTCGTGTGTTGTTTCGTCATCATCAGACCGAGGTGTATCTAAAATAAATATATGCTATTGTAATTTACTACAAACGGTGCGTTTTGCTTTACTAAATATGCACACACATAATACTATACCTTGATTGGTAATACATCTCAAATTCTTCATTCGAATTTACATCATTAGCTAGATATTTTAAATGTCAAAAATAATATTCATAATCATTAATAATGCATTTCCCGTGCAAATAGGGTAAATTCAATGAATATTAACAAAACTAAATCTTTAAAGCACTATCAAACCATTATTTATCAAACCATGGCTATTTTGTCTTCACATGAACATTTTAGTGTTAACCAGATTTGTTTTTAAAACGGTTCTGTAGGGATGAAAACACATGATAACCTCAAAATAGACCGGCATCTTGCTCTCATTATAGGGATGAAAACACATGGTAACCTCAAAATAAACCGGCATCTTGCTCTCATTATAGGGATGAAAACACATGATAACCTCAAAATAAACCGGCATCTTGCTCTCATTATAGGGATGAAAACACGCGGTAACCTCAAAATAGACCGGCATCTTGCTCTCATTATAGGGATGAAAACACATGATAGCCTCATAATAGACCGGCATCTTGCTCTCATTATAGGGATGAAAACACATGATAGCCTCAAAATAGACCGGCATCTTGCTCTCATTATAGGGATGAAAACACATGATAACCTCAAAATAGACCGGCATCTTGCTCTCATTATAGGGATGAAAACACATGATAACCTCAAAATAGACCGGCATCTTGCTCTCATTATAGGGATGAATACACATGATAACCTCAAAACAGACCGGCATCTTGCTCTCATTATACATAACTATGTATCTATGTTAGTATGCAATTCATATGTAGTATTTGATTTAGCATCGGGAAACCACATTTGTGCATTAATAGCGGTCTATTTTTAGTACCACGACCTTGACCTTTGATGTATTGGCCTACAAATCATTAGGGTTTTTTCTCTAATAATATTTGACTATGTATCTAGTTTAGGTTGCAATCCAATTTTTAGCATTTGATTGAGCATCCGGAAAACACTTTACTGCACAAATTTCGGTCTATTAGTAACTTCGACCTTGACCTTTGATGTGGGAACCTCAAGATCAGTAGGGGTCTACCTCTCCTTATATGTCACAATATACGAAACTGAGGTTGCAATCTGATATAAAGTGTTGAAGTAAGCATCCGGAAAGGAATTGACTGGCGGACTGAAAGATAGACGGACGGATTGTCCAACAAACGGGACAAAACTTTATGTCCCGCTACTTGGTACTTGGGGAATAAATATACAATGCAATTAAACACAATGGCGTCATTCGTGTCACTCCTTCGGAAAGTAAACAGTTTTAAACCAGGAAGTAACTACAAGCAAAAACAAAACAATAGAAAATCGATACCCAGTCGATAAACAGGAAGATATTCCTTAACCTAGTGATGTCAGTTTAGCGATACATGTATGTAACAAACAAACTAACTAACTCATTTTTCAATATTCAGTATAAAATTCAACACAAAAGGATCATCGCTGAAATACATTTACATAGATATGTATAAAACACTTACTAGTAGTCGTAGCAATACGGCCGAATCACAGGAACTTGAGGAAGATTCAAATGAAGAAGTGGATCTGTCAACCGTCTGTCGACCTCAAAATCCCTCATGGTTCGTAAATTTTATTCACAATTGCTTTGAAACGAAATAACTGGGTTTACTGTTTCAATAAAATGAATGAAATAAAATAAATGAAAGTCTTCTGCTACTGGCTATAGCTTTAAAGTCGTATGACGGATTAGTAGTAGTCTGGGCACCTGGTCTCCGTTCGAATTGAGTTTGTGTGATACAAATTGATGGTTTGTTTGTGTTTTTTGACAATTGAACTTTACATCGGTAAACTATATTTGTTAAACCCACCAACAACCATCCGTCACGATTTGATATCAAGAAATTGTATACTAACCAGGTGGAGCACCGGGTGATTCCTCGCTACGTTCCCGTAATCTAGACATTGCTGGGCCACTCATAAAACATTCAAGTGGATTACTACGAGGCATGTACACACCATAAACATTGAAGCTCTTTACATCCATTAAACGGGCCCTGTAATATTTGTAATAATACATTCAAGTGGATTACTTTTGGGCATATACACATTAAACATTGAAGCTATTCACACTGTCACAGAACGTTCTGTAATGTTATAGACATAAAACATTCAAGTAGATTACTACGGACATATACATCAAATGAACTCTATAGTATGAAAATGAGTTCCTGCCTAAAAAAAAACTGTGTCATTGCTGTGTCATTTTGTTGGTCTTCTGTCACGATGACTTATATCAAACATCTGCTTTCATTCATCATGGAGACGCTTATTTTGTTTAATACTGTTACTCTTTTTGTTTGCTAGTTTTCTGTATGTGTGTGCTTTTGCGTGCTAACATACAGATTGCAATACAACTAGAATTCTGGATACAAATCTAACTTGTCGTACCGTGTACCCTTCTGTAGTATGAGCTGTATGTATATGGGTTTTGATACTCAGTCATGTTTACTTGTGATTTAATACCCCATTATGTTTTTTTTTATTTGATACTTAGTTATATGTCCTCATGATTTGATTCTCAGTGATGTGTACTTGTGAATTAATACTCAATTTGAGTTAGTTATGTTTTTTTGATTTGATACTTAGTTATATGTCCTCATGATTTGATTCTCAGTGATGTTTACTTGTGATTTAATACTCAATTATGTTTTTTTGATTTGATACTTAGTTATATGTCCTCATGATTTGATACTCAGTGATGTGTACTTGTGATTTCATACTCAATTACGTTTTTTTTTATATGATACTTAGTTATATGTTCTCATGATTTGATACACAGTCATGTGAACTTGTGATTTAATACTCAGTCAGTTGTACTTGTGATTTAATACTCAGTTGTGTGTACCTATTTTTTGAAACTCAGTTATATGTCCTTGTGTTTAGTACTCAGTCAGGTGTACTTGTGATTTGATACGCAGACATATTTTGTTCTTATGTTTTACTATTACACCACTGTCCCAGGTTAGGGGGTAGGGTTTGGTGCCTGCAAACATGTTAAACCCCGAAACATTCTGTATGTGCCTGTCCCCAAGTCAGGCGCCTGTAATTCAGTGGATGTCTTTGTTGCTTTATGTCATATTTGTTTTTCTATTATTGTTTTTTTTACATAAATCAGGCAGTTAGTGTTCTCGTTTGAATTGTTTTACATTTGTCATTTCGGGGCCTTTTATAGCTCATTATGCTGTATGGGTTTTGTTCTTTGCTGAAGGCCGTAAGGTGACCTATAGTTCTTAACTTCTACATCAACTGGTCTCTGATGGAGAGTTGTCTCATTGGCAATCATACCACATTATCTTATTTTTATATATGTTTTCTAATGTTTTAATACTCAGTCATGTATTCTTATGTTTTGATACTCACTCACTGGTGTGTAATTAATTTATGAAACTCAGTCATGTATACTTTTTTATACTCAGTCGCGCAAACTTATTTTTTAATACTCAGTCATGTGAACCTATGATTGACATTCAATCTTGTGTACCTTTGCTGTGATCCTAATTCATGTGTACCTCTATTTTGATACTTAATACAGTGTGCCTGATTTGATACTCAGTCGTGTGGACCTATATTTTTCATACTCAGTCATGTGAATATGTTTTGACACCCATTTATGTGTAACCATTTCAATATCCAGTCGCTTGTTCCTGTTTTGATACTCAGTCATATGTTTTTCCATGTTTTAAAACTCAGTCATTTGTACTTATTTTCATACTCAGTCATGTGTTCCCATGTTTTGATACTCAGTCATTTGTTCCTATTTTGGTACTCAGTCATGTTAACCTATTTTGAAACACAGTCATGTGATCCCATGTTTTGATACTCAGTCATTTGTACCTATTTTGATACTCAGTCATGTTTACCTATTTTGAAACACAGTCATATGTTCCCATGTTTTGATACTCAGCCTTTTGTACCTATATTGATAGTCATTTGTACCTATATTGTAACTCAGTCATGTGTACCCATTCTTTGATCCTCTCACGTGTTAAAAAATGTTAAATTAAGGCAAATGCTTCCCTCTGACCAAAACAAAAGTGTTATGTCAATATATAAATTACATTTCTTTTCTATAGATTGCACTTTGTAAATACACCTGTTTCACAAACCACGCCTCTTTTGGAGAGATATTTAATATTCATAGATATTTTGTGATGTTTACCTACTGGTTCCCAGATATGATCTCTGTTTCATCTCATTTCAACTTGGGAATTTTACCAGTATGAATACACATGGATAGGGGCCAAATTGAATTATGTGGAAGACCCAACGTGAAATGAGGGATAGTACAGAATTTTAGTATAAGTTTAAACTCTTAGAAGTTCGAGGCATATAAAATGTTGAAAATATGCTTCACAACCCTATGTTTTGACCTTTGACAAAAGTAGTAGTGCATATAAACTTACCATTCTAGGATATATTTTTTACGAAACTTTATAGTAAAAGTGACACAGTTTTAGGCGTAATAGGAGTTCCTATGGGAAATTGTATTGTCTATATTTACAGAAGTGCAACCTATAGCTTAACCAAAGATAAGCAATGCTTGAATATCCATGAAGTAGATATCCTAACATTGTTCTTCTAGAGGGATTATGATTAAGTGGATCAAGTTTTTATTTTGGTCGTATTACTCTTTGACAATAGATATAAGAAGATGTGGTATGAGTGCCAATGAGACAACTCTCCATCCAAGTCAAAATTTTATAAATGTAAACCATTATAGGTCAAAGTACGGTCTTCAACACGGAGCCTAGGCTCACACCGAACAGTAAGCTATAAAGGGCCCCAAAAATTACTAGTGTAAAACCATTCAAACGGGAAAACCAACGGTCTAATCTATATAAAAACGAGAAACGAGAAACACTTATGAACCACATCAACAAACGACAACTACTGAACATCAGATTCCTGACTTAGGACAGGTGCAAACAAATGCAGCGGGTTTAAACGTTTTAATGGTACCAAACCTTCACCCTTTTTCTGAAACAATAGTGTAACATCACAACATAGAAAAACACACTATAAAATATAAACTGAAATAGCTTAACTCAATCAAAGGACATATTAACACCATTGAACATACACTGAACAAATAAATTTGACCTATGATACAATGTAAATTCAAAATAAATAAACTAAGGAAGAATAATAAAAGTAACATGTTATATCGGTAAGTATGTTACTATTGACTAGCTTTAAAATATGTTTATCTTATATATTGATCATACAATATCTAGAATATTTTTTTAATTTTTCATTGTTTATAAAAAAAAAAAAAATACCTGTTATATCTTGCACCGGTCAAGAAGGCATGGTTAGATTCTCCTTCAACAGATAAACTGATAGTAGATGGTCTAAAAAATAGAAAACAAATATATGCATTTGTACAATCAAACAAATATAAATAACTAAACCACAATTAAATGAAAAAAAAATGGTAATCTTCAAGTTCTTTTTGTTTGTGTAATTAGGGCTCTTCGATATATTTCCATTTCCATCTGGACCATTTGTCATAAATATAAAACACAAAATAAAAAAAGCCTTTAGTCTAGTTTCCATGGTCATATGGTTTAGGCAGATACCTAAACAATATCACGCGATACTTACTTTCTACTCAAAGTCTGACTTCCATGGTTTTAAACATATACTAAAAACATATCGCGTGATACTTACTCACAACTCAAAGTTTGGCTTCCATAGTTTTTGACAGATGTACCTCAAAAATATCACGTGATACTTACTCTCTGCTCAAAGTTTGGTTTCCATGGTTTCCACATGGTACTGTAACAAAAATTAGACCTTTTTAATTGTCGCCTTAAACTAAAAATACATAAGCTACTATATACTTCGTGAAATTGCATTGGCATGAAATGTTGTAGTATTAACTAGCAAGTTAGATTTTCTTAAAATTTTCTGTACAAAGACTACAAGCTTGGCTCTTGCTGTATTGTTGTATTGTGAAAATAATGACTTGAAAAATGTGCAACTCCAAAGTTGTACTATAGACCAATGGCTAGATATTTATATATGAGTTCCAATCCCGGCGGGAGAAGAACAAAAATTTGCTTCCGCAAATTTGCAGATTTAACATTGTTGTGCTGATATTAAGAGTAATTATGCCTGGAGCAGTGTTTCAGGTGACAACTTTTGGAGAAAGGAACTGGTGTTTATCAGTTTTCTTTGTGTGGAGATCAGTTGTAATGACCCCGTTTTTACAAATGTGGTGGTGTCGAGAAAAGCAATTTTCTCGCTTGAAAATCAGATGTAAATTTAATTGAATGATGGAACTGATTACAATGATCTAAGAAATCTTGTAAATGTTCTGCAGTATCGTTCCATTTCATGTCAATATCATCAATAAAACGGAGCCATGACAAGGGTTTGTATGGCACACTCAAAAGGATGCGTTCTTCAAGATCCCCCATAAAAATGTTGGCGAAAGAAGGTGCCATTTTTGTTCCCATACTAGTTCCGTCAATCTGCAAAAAGTGCTTGTCGTTGAAAATAAAGTTGTTATTTTCAAGCACTAGCTTGAGCAATTGAACTAGACAGTCAGTTTGTGGATGTTTATCCTTTCGAGTGTTCCATACTTTTCACACGCGGCTATTCCTTCATCTTTTGGAATATTTGTGTATAAAGAACACACATCCATCGAAACCAAAATTGTGTCATTAGGTAAAGGACTTAAGGAATTCATTTTTTTCAAATAGTCAGTTGTATCTTGAATATGAGATGGCAGTTGTCTAACATGTGGTCTAAGGTGGTAATCAACAAATTCTGAAATTTTTTCGGTGGGATGGCCATTAGCTGATACTATAGGTCTCCCTGGAATCCCTTCTTTATGGAGTTTTGGAAGTAAGTAAAATCGACCGGCTGTGCAAGTTTCGTCTGGGCGTAGATAATCGTACGTATCGTCATCAATTTGTTTATCTTTATTCATTTCTGAGAGGACGTCATTAATTTTTTTGTTGATTTCTTTGGTTGGATCACATGTTAATTCTTTATAAAATTTAGTGTTGGAGAGCTGACGATTCCCTTCTTCGATGTAGTCTGCCTTGTTCATCACAACAACGGCACTTCCTTTGTCCGCTTGTTTGATAACAATGTCATCACGGTCTTTTAAGTTTATCATGGCTTGGCTTTCTGACTTTGAAATATTTCGCACTTGTTTACCACTGATTGAAGATCTGACTTCAGCTTTGACTGATGTAATAAATGATTCCAAATTATCGTTTTTGCTTCTGGGTGGATTCCATGTACTTTTCTTTTTAAATTTTGGGATGCATATGTCTCCTTCATCACTCTCATAATCAGATTCATTCATTCCGGCTTCTTTTAAATTTTTCTTCTGTTGTCTATTGAAATGTTCTTTCAAACGAAGACGCCTGGCAAATGCTTCTACATCTGTCTCAAATTGTAAATTATTGACGTTTGCTGGAACTGGACAGAAATTAAGGCCTTTACTCAATAGTTTTTCTTCAGAGTCAGTTAGTTCTATTGATGACAGGTTTACAACTAAATTATCTTGAACTGAGTGTTTCTGTTTTTTAAAACGTCTTTTTCTCGGTTGTTTTGATTTACTCTCTTTTAACATGTTTAAAATTTGATCTTCTTCCAAAACGGAACTTTGCTGGTTTAAATGGTCTCGTTTGAATTTTTTATTCTGTTTGGCTTTGAAATTTTGTTTCTCTATTCTTTGGATGTCGGATAGTCTTCTTTGAATTACTTCCATGTCTTCTGGAGTAACAGACAGTGGTGTTTTTATAAACGTTTCATTTATTTCCGAATTAATTTGTTTGTAGCCGTAAATAGAAAAGGAGAGTAAAAGTTGAAGAAGTCGGAAAGAACAATTGAATAAAATATCGTCCCAACGTTTCATAAATCTGGTGGACTTGACACCCGGTGTTTGAGGCGTCAATTTGATATTTAAACCTTTTGGAATTGTGTTGTTATCTATGTACGATTTAAGATTTGAAGCATGATGTTCAAGCTGTATACTTGTCACATCTAAAGTAAAGAAACAAGAGACTTCTAAAATTGGGTGTTACAAACAATGCGGAAGAACCAATTGTATGTGCTGTAGAGTCGCCAACACTGACCACTCTTTCAGCAGCACAGTAACAAAGCAGCGATACAACATCTATGTTACATCTAATTGCAAAACGGAAAATAGTATTTATATTCTTACTTGTGGAACTTGCAAGCTGCAGTATGTTGGTGAAACAGAAACGAAATTCAACATCAGACTTAACAATCACCGGTCTTTTATACAAAGGAAGAAACTGTCCAATCACGAGACACCTCTTAAGAACAGGGCATACTTTTGAAAATATCACCTTTCAAATAATTGAGGTAAACCAAAATTGGGACTCCCAAAGGAGAAAACAGAGAGAAAGGTTCTGGATGCATCAGCTACGTACTCTTACCCAAAACCAAAGGAATAAATCCTGAACTTCATTCTATTTAACTAAAACAACTATTTGTTTTGATTTAAGAATTGCTATGTACAATAAGCGGCAAAATATTTTATATATTCTAGACAATTTACAAACATATATTTTTATAGAACATTAATAAATTTTGTTAAACTTTTACTCAAATTTTGTGTAGTTCAAGCTACAAAAATATTTTTTTGTCATGCATCCGATTTCACCTTGAGAGATGCACACGCCGGATGAAGCTAATTTGTTTAGCGAAATATTGCGTGAATAATATAAAATATAACAACTAATTTTATAACACTCATTAGTGTGTTAAAGTTACATTCTTAGGCACTTATATAATTTAATGTAGTAACTGCATCAGTTTATTTACAAACTGATCCACACCTAGATAGATTGAATGTTGATTGTTGCTATTTTTAGACACTATATATATATATATATATATATATAAATATAGTTTCTATCATGTTAAATGATTTTATTCCAGAAACAGGCACACAAATCGGTAATTTGAATTCTACTTTATCAATCGAGTATTTAGAAAGGTTTCAAAAGTCTGAATTTTACTACTTGAAGTATACAGTTGATTAACAATGAAACTGTTCGCTGTTTTTGAATTTCTATTTTATCTTAAATTGCATATCATTACAGTTTTCCTATAAATTAAACAAATTACTCGGACCATTTTATCAAATTTATTTCTGAAAAAACTGAATTTGTATAAATTTTTCTGTGTTTTATTGAATGCATATCTTCCTTGAAATCATATATAAGTTCCCTTGGTTAATATCTCGTCATCATTAAATCGATCACTTTAAGCATGTTTTATCGGCAAGAGGCTTCACCAGTTTTCCTGAAATTACCTCTAAACAACTTACGTTTGATCGGAACATCTCTTCTTTCTGGTAGGCATTTATAGGTGCTGAATTACATCTTTGTCGAGCCCTTAGTAATCTGTAAAAACGTTTAAAATGCACTGATAAATTTGAGTTGGTCTGTTGCTATGGTTTATATTTTGTTAGTTTGTTATCTGATTTATTTCTAATTTTATGATTTCGTTCGTTGTAAAATATTCAGTTCTTGTTTTCTATAACAAAAAATTGAAACTGAATCGCTGAAATTTGCTGTGCACCAAATATTTAAATATATTTATATTACTTGACAAAAAAACAAATTCAGAAAAATTTACTTCAGCTTCGCACAAAGACTACGAAGCGAAAATTTCACCGTAGGCAGTATAACATAAAGTTTAATAATCGTGAACTTTTAAGGTGGAATATAACGATGACTTATCAGAAGTATTTTAACGGTAATATAAGCATATAGCTGACAAACAACTTTTATAAATCACAAAAATCAATAAATTACATTTGTAGGGACCTCATTCTCAAATCGATATCGTCAAATTATTAACTTGGGGTGAATAAATTCACTTGTTTAATTGAGTAACAGATGAAAAACTTTGGACGAAATGAAGAAAACAATTCGTAAACTGTTCCGCAGAATCCTGTGTCGACACTCCAGTGGATTGTTGTGTAAACCCCGAACGTTGACTGCCAAATACTAAGTCTATTTATCAGTAAAATATGGATCTTTTTAAAGGTCGTACCTTTTTCTTAGATACTACTTCCTGATCTTGGAAAAGCTTATGTCAATTTGAAAGTTTCATAAATATTTTATATTATTCACGCAATATTTCGCTAAACAAATTAGCTTCATCCGGCGTGTGCATCTCTCAAGGTGAAATCGGATGCATGACAAAAAATATTTTTGTAGCTTGAACTACACAAAATTTGAGTAAAAGTTTAACAAAATTTATTAATGTTCTATAAAAATATATGTTTGTAAATTGTCTAGAATATATAAAATATTTTTGCCGCTTATTGTACATAGCAATTCTTAAATCAAAACAGATAGTTGTTTTAGTTAAATAGAATGAAGTTCAGGATTTATTCCTTTGGTTTTGGGTAGAACTGTTTTCATCTCTCTCATTAAGTCCATCAGGTTCAAGAGTACGTAGCTGATGCATCCAGAACCTTTCTCTGTTTTCTCCTTTGGGAGTCCCAATTTTGGTTTACCTCAATTATTTGAAAGGTGATATTTTCAAAAGTATGCCCTGTTCTTAAGAGGTGTCTCGTGATTGGACAGTTTCTTCCTTTGTATAAAAAGACCGGTGATTGTTAAGTCTGATGTTGAATTTCGTTTCTGTTTCACCAACATACTGCAGCTTGCAAGTTCCACAAGTAAGAATATAAATACTATTTTCCGTTTTGCAATTAGATGTAACATAGATGTTGTATCGCTGCTTTGTTACTGTGCTGCTGAAAGAGTGGTCAGTGTTGGCGACTCTACAGCACATACAATTGGTTCTTCCGCATTGTTTGTAACACCCAATTTTAGAAGTCTCTTGTTTCTTTACTTTAGATGTGACAAGTATGTCTTTGAGATTTTGGGTCTGCGATAGGCAATAACAGGAGGTGATGGAAAATTTCTTTTAAGGAAGAGTCATTTTCGATAAGACGCCAGTGCTTGCGGATAGTAGATGAAATATTTGTCAAATCGGGATGGAAGGTGACAACAAACGGAATTCTATCTGCGCGGGTCGTCTTATCTTTGTATTCCATGAGGATATCTCGATCTTTTCTTGGGCTTTATCAAAAGCGTCTGTGATGTTTTGCTTTTGTATCCTCTTGATTTTAGTTGTTTTTAGTTGTCCCAAACGATAGTTGAGTTTGGATTCCGAGGAGCAAATTCGCTTTAGTCTGATGGCTTGACTGTAAGGTATGCTCCTGGAGCAGTGTTTCAGGTGACAACTTTTGGAGAAAGGAACTGGTGTTTATCAGTTTTCTTTGTGTGGAGATCAGTTGTAATGACCCCGTTTTTACAAATGTGGTGGTGTCGAGAAAAGCAATTTTCTCGCTTGAAAATTCAGATGTAAATTTAATTGAATGATGGAACTGATTACAATGATCTAAGAAATCTTGTAAATGTTCTGCAGTATCGTTCCATTTCATGTCAATATCATCAATAAAACGGAGCCATGACAAGGGTTTGTATGGCACACTCAAAAGGATGCGTTCTTCAAGATCCCCATAAAATGTTGGCGAAAGAAGGTGCCATTTTGTTCCCATACTAGTTCCGTCAATCTGCAAAAGTGCTTGTCGTTGAAAATAAAGTTGTTATTTTCAAGCACTAGCTTGAGCAATTGAACTAGACAGTCAGTTTGTGGATGTTTATCCTTTCGAGTGTTCCATACTTTTCACACGCGGCTATTCCTTCATCTTTTGGAATATTTGTGTATAAAGAACACACATCCATCGAAACCAAAATTGTGTCATTAGGTAAAGGACTTAAGGAATTCATTTTTTCAAATAGTCAGTTGTATCTTGAATATGAGATGGCAGTTGTCTAACATGTGGTCTAAGGTGGTAATCAACAAATTCTGAAATTTTTCGGTGGGATGGCCATTAGCTGATACTATAGGTCTCCTGGAATCCCTTCTTTATGGAGTTTTGGAAGTAAGTAAAATCGACCGGCTGTGCAAGTTTCGTCTGGGCGTAGATAATCGTACGTATCGTCATCAATTTGTTTATCTTTATTCATTTCTGAGAGGACGTCATTAATTTTTGTTGATTTCTTTGGTTGGATCACATGTTAATTCTTTATAAAATTTAGTGTTGGAGAGCTGACGATTCCTTCTTCGATGTAGTCTGCCTTGTTCATCACAACAACGGCACTTCCTTTGTCCGCTTGTTTGATAACAATGTCATCACGGTCTTTTAAGTTTATCATGGCTTGGCTTTCTGACTTTGAAATATTTCGCACTTGTTTACCACTGATTGAAGATCTGACTTCAGCTTTGACTGATGTAATAAATGATTCCAAATTATCGTTTTGCTTTTGGGTGGATTCCATGTACTTTTCTTTTTAAATTTTGGGATGCATATGTCTCCTTCATCACTCTCATAATCAGATTCATTCATTCCGGCTTCTTTTAAATTTTTCTTCTGTTGTCTATTGAAATGTTCTTTCAAACGAAGACGCCTGGCAAATGCTTCTACATCTGTCTCAAATTGTAAATTATTGACGTTTGCTGGAACTGGACAGAAATTAAGGCCTTTACTCAATAGTTTTCTTCAGAGTCAGTTAGTTCTATTGATGACAGGTTTACAACTAAATTATCTTGAACTGAGTGTTTCTGTTTTTAAAACGTCTTTTCTCGGTTGTTTTGATTTACTCTCTTTAACATGTTTAAAATTTGATCTTCTTCCAAAACGGAACTTTGCTGGTTTAAATGGTCTCGTTTGAATTTTTTATTCTGTTTGGCTTTGAAATTTTGTTTCTCTATTCTTTGGATGTCGGATAGTCTTCTTTGAATTACTTCCATGTCTTCTGGAGTAACAGACAGTGGTGTTTTATAAACGTTTCATTTATTTCCGAATTAATTTGTTTGTAGCCGTAAATAGAAAAGGAGAGTAAAAGTTGAAGAAGTCGGAAAGAACAATTGAATAAAATATCGTCCCAACGTTTCATAAATCTGGTGGACTTGACACCCGGTGTTTGAGGCGTCAATTTGATATTTAAACCTTTTGGAATTTATATATATATATATATATATATATATATATATATATATAAATATAGTTTCTATCATGTTAAATGATTTTATTCCAGAAACAGGCACACAAATCGGTAATTTGAATTCTACTTTATCAATCGAGTATTTAGAAAGGTTTCAAAAGTCTGAATTTTACTACTTGAAGTATACAGTTGATTAACAATGAAACTGTTCGCTGTTTTGAATTTCTATTTTATCTTAAATTGCATATCATTACAGTTTTCCTATAAATTAAACAAATTACTCGGACCATTTTATCAAATTTATTTCTGAAAAACTGAATTTGTATAAATTTTCTGTGTTTTATTGAATGCATATCTTCCTTGAAATCATATATAAGTTCCCTTGGTTAATATCTCGTCATCATTAAATCGATCACTTTAAGCATGTTTTATCGGCAAGAGGCTTCACCAGTTTTCCTGAAATTACCTCTAAACAACTTACGTTTGATCGGAACATCTCTTCTTTTCTGGTAGGCATTTATAGGTGCTGAATTACATCTTTGTCGAGCCCTTAGTAATCTGTAAAAAACGTTTAAAATGCACTGATAAATTTGAGTTGGTCTGTTGCTATGGTTTATATTTTGTTAGTTTGTTATCTGATTTATTTCTAATTTTATGATTTCGTTCGTTGTAAAATATTCAGTTCTTGTTTTCTATAACAAAAAAATTGAAACTGAATCGCTGAAATTTGCTGTGCACCAAATATTTAAATATATTTATATTACTTGACAAAAAAAAAACAAATTCAGAAAAATTTTACTTCAGCTTCGCACAAAGACTACGAAGCGAAAATTTCACCGTAGGCAGTATAACATAAAGTTTAATAATCGTGAACTTTTAAGGTGGAATATAACGATGACTTATCAGAAGTATTTTAACGGTAATATAAGCATATAGCTGACAAACAACTTTTATAAATCACAAAAATCAATAAATTACATTTGTAGGGACCTCATTCTCAAATCGATATCGTCAAATTATTAACTTGGGGTGAATAAATTCACTTGTTTAATTGAGTAACAGATGAAAAAACTTTGGACGAAATGAAGAAAACAATTCGTAAACTGTTCCGCAGAATCCTGTGTCGACACTCCAGTGGATTGTTGTGTAAACCCCGAACGTTGACTGCCAAAAACTAAGTCTATTTATCAGTAAAATATGGATCTTTTTTTAAAGGTCGTACCTTTTTCTTAGATACTACTTCCTGATCTTGGAAAAGCTTATGTCAATTTGAAAGTTTCATAACATTCCATAGAGATTGAACAAAGGTATGGATGTCTAAAAATATTATTCCACACTGTATGTAAATTTGAACTGCACAAAAAACGTCCATTTATCAGTAAAATATGGAAAATGGAAAAAGAATATTCTCAAAATTTTACTCTGTATACTGACTTTTGATCATACAAAACCTTCATAGCAAGTTTAATAATCAATTCTTACTTCATTCTAAATTTTGTACAAATTTGAATTATTTACTACTCCCAAAGGCAGTATAAAACACTGTTAATTTTTTAGTTTTGTTTTCTCAATAGATGGTGGCGTTAGAATGCCAGCAACGAACAATACCTGTCATGTTTATATATTAAAAGCGAACCTGGTCCAATAATGGGTTCTGTACTGATAGAAAATGGCAGTTTATGCAATACGCAATTTTTTTTTTTTTTTGGGGGGTTAAACTGTCCACAAAATTGGTAAAAAAGGTAAATGGCTTGATAAGAAATGGATGCATCGCAGCTGAAATTCTTTATGTAACAAAACATTTTTTTTTTTTGAACAATTTTAATCTTGATAATTATTATCCTTGTATGAGGACTTTGATGTTGTTTAAGTCTGCCAAAACTTTTTATTATCTTTGTAAACAACTTTGAAACGAATAAAAGAAATCTTTTGACAATAAAATATGCAGTTCAAATGTAAAATTAGAAAAGGCTGAATAAGAAGTTAAGAGTGACATAATACAGAAGAATAAATCATCAACACCGAACCTCCACCTACGGTGGCAGAATGCGGCCATGAAAGAAAAAAAAATATGTTGTTCCCTCAAGATACTATGTCGTTCCCTCAAGATGCTATGTCGTTCCCACAAGATAGTTATCTCGTTCCCTCAAGATGCTATGTCGTTCCCTCAAGATACTATGTCGTTCCCACAAGATAGTTATCTCATTCCTTCAAGATACTATGTCGTTCCCACAAGATAGTTATCTCGTTCCCTCAAGATGATATGTCGTTCCCTCAAGATGATATGTCGTTCCCTCAAGATATTATGTCGTTCCCTCAAGATAATATGTCGTTCCCATAACATAGCAATAAAACTATATAAATATATTAACTATCTTGTGAGAACGACATAATATCTTGAGGGAACGATTTAACTATCTTGAGGGAACGACATAGCATCTTGAGGGAACGACATAGTATCTTGAGGGAACGACATAATATCTTGAGGGAACGACATAGCATCTTGAGGGAACAACATAACATCTGGAGGGAACGACATAGTATCCTGATGGAACGACATATCATCTTGAGGGAACGAGATAACTATATTGTGGGAACGACATAGTATCTTGAGGGAACGACATATCATCTTGAGGGAACGAGATAACTATCTTGTGGGAACGACATAGCATCTTGAGGGAACGACATAGTATCTTGAGGGAACAACACATTTTTTTTCTTTCATGGCCGCATTCTGCCACCGTATCCACCTTATGTTAAAAGACTTAAGTAGATATTCTTGAAGTGACAAATAATCTATCATTAATTTTTCCAAATTGAACATCGTGTGACTTTAAAGGAGTATCTTAACAATAAATAACACTACAATCAAGAAAGTAGACAAATAAGTGGACTTTAAATACTACTACGAGCAGGAATATTGGAAGTCATCGATTGGTGACATTCAATATAACATATATCTATAAAATACAAGTGTTATAAATGCTGATAGTAGAATACATCCTGATTGTTCAGGTACTATTTATATCATTAAAACTGTACCGAAGAATATAAAGGATTAGTTCCCAGTTGGAAATCCAGTGAACGAAAACAAAAGAAAATTCGATCTTCTTATGATAGAGCCAAGAAAGTCAATAATAAAACAATGCCGGTGACGATACTGATCAAAAGTTATTTTTAAATAATAATTGTACATTTTAAATAAGTTAATCGTTAAACTGTGTTATTAGAAATATGCATGCAAATACACGATGTTTTATGTTCAGTATTTATCGAGATAATTGCATTAGAAGCTTGTGAAACTGAAATCTAAAAATGTTAATCTTTGCTGCACATTGACAAAAAAAAAAAATTGGAAAAAATCATGTACATACAAAATCTAAGGATCTTTCGGGTCACCAATTTTCGGAGTGTTCCACAAAGTCCTTAGCATGTTACAATTTACCAAAATATACTTATTTTTCACATCTAATTTTTTCGAGTACACCGGTCTACTTTTGTCATATGTACATTCAATATTAGTCCGAGATTACTCTGACGTCCAACGGCTGTTTTGCCAGACAAGCTGGAGCTGTCCCACGGCCCCAGCTTGTCTGGCAAAACAGCCGTTGGACGTCAGAGTAATCTCGGACTAATTCAATATAGACATATGGTCTTTTCGAGAATATAACAATTTAAAAATTTGTCAGTGCCGGTTAAAAAATTAAATATAATTATTCTTATAAAGTAGGTATCTTTCTACTATTTTTTTATACAATTTTAAGAAAAGGTCGTCTCGATTTTTGTATATGTATTTGCAGTCTTCTCGATCTATTCACATTCAATGTTTAAATTGGGATTTGCTTAGGAACATTTTAAACCAATTTTACATCAAGCTTTTATAGCCTGCTGTACTCGTCGTTTGCTATTTAAGGAGGGAAATGATAATATTAAATGGAAGTTTTGTTTTTGTTTCAACTTATTTCATTTCTTTTTACTATTTACCGAAACGTTTTCCCGTGAATTCATAATTGATAGCGTCCTTGCTAAAACGGGACAAACATTGAGAAGATCTAGTTTTCTATGTTTACAGGGGAGGTAATATTTTGTCACTAGATTTCCCACTGTTCCATGTGTAAGGGTGTAACTAATCTTAAACGGCTGTAAAAGTAGTTAATAAATTTGACAGAAACAATCAAAGATCTACCACAAAACATATACACATTATGAAGGATCTGAACTGTTGATTGCATAGGCATGGATCAAAATATGGCCACTTTGGCCTATCCCATCCCAACAATTCTGGCGACCAATATTGTCTATACATAGACAGTATCTTTTAAGTCATTCATTCAGATCAAATCGAAAACAACTTTTTAAATATTTTTTTTTTCTGTTTTCAGTAGAATTTAACACCTTTTCAATTATCCAGAAATTTCCCATACATATAGTTTTCTATAAATAACACATTGCTGACTTATAGATATCTTTTCGGTTTTGCTTGAAGCCTGTCGTCTCATTATATCTTTTTCACAGGAGGAAGTTGGTGGTTTTTAAGTTTGTTCTTTGTATTTTTGGATAGTTTATATATTTTTAACATTAAAAAATTACTAAAGAAATTTAAAAATCATGCATCCATTATCCATTTGACAATAAATATAAATGTGAATATATATGTATGCATAAAATAACCATGCTTGATTTATACAAAAGGGTCGTAAATAAACGTTATCATGCATATTCGTGCAAGGAGCTTTCACCAACATATTGTCTGTCTGACACAAATCGCTGGCATGCTTGGTCGTTTTGTAACGGCAGATATATTCTGTGACGCCATCGATAAGCTTTACCATTTCAGTTGAATGTGCATTATGTGCGTTCTATATTCCTTGAACAATGAATTATTTTACTTACAGGTTACCTGAAAATCATATAGATACTATTAAATGCCATTTTTGTAGTTACACGTATAAGCCTCCAAAATAGTTGTCCAACAATATGCGTAATATTTTATAGCTAATTTCTAAAACTTTTTTTTCGTTTACGTTCCAATAATTCTGTTGCTAACTTATATCTGAACAACTAATAAATTTCTATTTAGGTTTTATGTGTTCTCTTTTTTTTTTCGATATAATAAACATTGTCAATATATATTAGTTCAAACCACCCTTAAACTTTCGATGTGATAACCATTGTCAATTCAAGTCAGAACAAACCACCATTAAACTTTCGATGTGATAAACATTGTCAATTCAAGTCAGAACAAACCACCATTAAACTTTCGATTTGATAACCATTGTCAATTCAAGTCAGAACAAACCACCCTTAAACTTTCGATGTGATAACCATTGTCAATTCAAGTTAGAACAAACCACCATTAAACTTTCGATGTGATAACCATCGTCAATTCAAGTCAGAACAAACCACCATTAAACTTTCGATGTGATAACCATTGTCAATTCAAGTCAGAACAAACCACCCTTAAACTTTCGATGTGATAACCATTGTCAATTCAAGTCAGAACAAACCACCATTAAACTTTCGATCTGATAACCATTGTCAATTCAAGTCAGAACAAACCACCATTAAACTTTCGATGTGATAACCATTGTCATTTCAAGTCAGAACAAACCACCGTTAAGCTTTCGATGTGATAACCATTGTCAATTATAGTCAGGACAAAGCACCTGTAAACTTTCGATGTGATAACCATTGTTAATCTATAAGTTATGTGATAAACACCGTCAACAGCAATCATTATTTCCATAACTTCCTTGAAGGTATCATTACTCGATCATGTAAATCTTGATAGGATAATATAGAAGCCATGGGATACCGCATTCACAGAGAGGTATAACTGCATATGCAGGTGTTACAAAACTGTAATGTTGCGACATTTAAATGAAATAATCAAAGTGGGAAATAACTCATTAACTATTAAAGATAACTTGCTCAGCATGCAAGTCTTAATTATTAACCAAAGTTAATTGTTAACGGTAAATATCTACCTACTTTTAATAAAATTGTCTAACTCAATACATTAACTGCTCTAGTTTTATATTAATGGAACCATACATACGTAAATGCAAATTAAAAGGAAAGTTATCAATACCAATAAAATCTTCAAAGTATTTTTTCGCAAAAATAAAACAAAGGAAAAATGTAACTTGTATATTCGACTCACGTTGTTCTCGTTGGTCTGCCGAGTATCGGCATGGGGTCGGTAGAGGATACAATCGGAAGATCTGTTGCTGATAAATACTGATGTGGTGTAGTTTGTCTATAGTAGAGTGATCCGCCTCGTTTTGGTGTATTAGAAAGTCTACCAGACGGCGTTGGAGTAACTGCTCTTGATCCCGTAAAGCTGGAATCATTGTCATGCTAGAAATAATAGAAGATAAAAATAAAGAGGTAATTTTCAGATTGAATTATTGACTGATGAGTAATAAGATAAAAGCAAATCTGCTGGTGTTGCCTTTTTAATAACCCCTCTTTGGATCCTGAAATGTCTGAGTCTATTTTGAATACGAGAGAGCATACCAAAACTATAAAGGTAGCACACCATGTTCAGTTAATGTACCATTAGTCCAATTATTAAATTACAACCATGAAGAGTGACATCACTTGGAAACGCCTGAACATCATATTAGCTTTAAACGGAAATCAAGGCCCAAATGGACAACACAATACGCTACAATCAAAAGTTGTTGCCTTTTCAAAAGATGCATGTAAAGGCTTAATTAATTAAAGAATAAAAAATTAAATAATTTCATTTACAAACAGTATCGGTATGCAGAAACATAAACTTTAAATTATCTATCAAAGTTTGACTCATAACAAGAACAGACATTTATTTAACATAATCCATAGTCAGAATAAAAATCGATTCACAAGATACAAACTGAATAACTTTACACCTGCTGCACTGAAACTTTCGCCTACTTTTACCTATATAACGGACAGTTTTCAATGTCAGAATGCTTGGACAAAGGACCATTCAAATGCTGTTGTGGGTCATAAAGTTAAATTGTAAATATATGAAGTCTGATATATTGACCGTTTTTATTTGTTTTATATTGATGTATGTTGAATGTTTTATCAAAAGCAAGTGTCGAGTAAGTTATGAAGTTATTTGCCTTAGTTTAAATCTTTTGTAGTTGTATTGACGATATTCAATTCAATATTAGTATCAATAGGTAATAAGAGATGTTTAAAACAATGTCAATCATATTTTCAAATCAAAGTCACAATAGGTTCGAAGTGTTATATAGTGGGTAAAGTATTCGTACCAGCTGTGATCTAAAAGTTATAGGAAATGTAATCAAACAAGAACTGTCAAACAACTGTGTAATATAACTGTTGTCATGAATAAAGCGCCAGAAACAGCGACAAACTATTAAGTCATGTAGCTCCTAACGCTGCTACGTATTTATACATTCCAGGAATCACTTTACCAAAAAGATTGATCGTTAGTATAATAAATTGTATAAGACTTACGATCAATTTTAGTCGTTAGTTTTTTTTTTTTTGTGTAACTCTTTCCTGGCTTTCAAGTGTTTAGGTTTGAAGGTCTCTGATTAATGTAAACCCCCGAAATTAGCTTTACACGCTCAAAATTTATAAAACTTTATTTTTATTATCAACAAAAGGAGATGTTCCCCGAGTGTAATAACTTAGCTCAGCCGACACGCTCAGCAACGTTGGAAACCTAATGAACGTCGTCACTATGACACTATATATAATCCTTTTCTAGCACTGCACTGGTCTTGCGGTCATAAAAATTACGAGTATGATTAACGTATCCCGATTCAGAATTCAACCAACCAATACATTGTACTAACCTTACAAGGACTAAGCAGTCTGTTTATATACAAAGGATTTTCACCACTGTGGCTAACTTCTCTGTTTGCCTCGGCTACCCATCCTGGAGAACCATATCTCTCGACAAAATCTTCGTCTGTCTGTCGTTCGACAGAATCTTTGATCTGCTGGTGATGGTGATCGTCTTTATTAAATGAGTAGGGACTAAGTGGGTGCTTTTTGCTGCCTAGAAAAATTAATTAAAATGTTTGTAGATTAAAGTAAAAATGGAGTCATTCCACCATGTTACTTATGTTAAAGACAAAGAAAAGTCAATACCCGATTTTTTAATGCACTATTGGTCCATAAATTAAATGCACAATCAACGGAAAATACCTTGATGTCTACTTATTATTAATGCAGTTTTAATGTTTGCAGATCATGAGAAAAGAGTATACTTTCATGTTTAGGTATATTACAATCGGTTAACGCTAGATACATAGGCATTTTAATTTCACTTCAATGTCACGAAGAAATGTATTCTTGTGGAATAGATTTTCGATTTGCTTTTTAGCAACGACTAAAAGATTACCATAAATCAACATTGTAAGTGATTTAAATCGAATGTTGACAAGCACTGTCATTATGTCGATCACATATTCGATTTCAAATGCAAATTATTTATTATTATATAATACGCAGATTTATTTTGACCGAATGAATAGGATGAAGTGTGAAAGCTTTAAAATTGTTAAGTTTTTCAAGTCTGTTCTTTGTTCTTGGGTAATTCTTTTATGTTGAGACTTGACAACAGGGTAACACCTTTATACATAACGATGTTGAGTATCTAACATTACAATTCCTCACAAGAACAAACAGTTAACTTTCCAAATGAGGTCATATTTATCAAATCAATTAAAAGAATAATCTATAATGAAATGATTTTTTTCAGTATTTATTTGTAATTTTAAAAACATACATTTTATATCTGGGACTATAACACTAACCATAATACATTAGTCCTGGTTTGAATGAAGGATGAAGGATGAAGGATGAAATTTCAAAACAAGTCCATTAAAAATGCAAACCATATTTTTATATTAGTCCAGTAAGTATACTTATACATAACAAGGAGATTAAACTGCAATATGGACCTTCAAAATATTTAAAGAAAACACGGATCATAACTTATGTGTTTTTTTACTAGAAAAGGGTATTTTTCCTCTTACTTGAGAATTGAATGCTTCTTCTAGTAGTATCTTTGGGATGTAAAAGCTTCGACTGACCCCCATGTTGTTTGAAGCTTTCCGCGCATTTATGATAAAAAGTGCGCACGGTAAGCACTATTATAACCATTACAAAAAAGCTTTATATAATTATATTAACATTTTAATGCTAAAAGCATGAGTTAAATCATGCTTTTTGTTCGTTTCGTTTTAAATGTTTTAATTTTGCCATTGAGAGCAACCATCTCACAACCTGCACAATAACTGAAATATAAAGATGATGCCCTGTTTTCGATATGAATTTGTACGGCCGTATATTATGTTTGGAGGTATCAGTAAATGTGGTTGCTAGCCTAATCTGTTTTGGAAAACGCTTTTTGTTTTCAATGTACGAGAATTTCTGAAGCGTAGCCTCATTATTATGAGTACCAGATAAATAAACAAACAATCATTATTTTTCTCAGTATAAAATCGAAATGATGAGATATATACATCGTTTGTATTTTATTAACTGGGATTAATTTACCTCCCGCAAAAACGCCTTTCACAACTTATTATCAGTGTTATTACACTAAAAAAAAAAATGCTATCAGAGGTGGTTTTAAAATATTAATTTAAATTACAGAAATCTGTTATCGGTTCTAGTCAAATACACAAACAAGTCTTCAATTGTAAACCCGTGTAAATGAAGTTATTATATTAGATCTATAATCTTGATTTTGTCTGGCTTCTAATCTGTCATTAAACGTTAATCTCTCATTAATCCAGGTGACTGACATCATCGTAATAAGGATCAGTAAGCTGTGGAATAGTGTTATAGGTAAATTACATTTATCTTGAAATCTGACGGTGCAAATTAAACTGGAATATTGAAGGACAATCGTTAATATTATTATTAAAGGCACTGAATAAAGACTCAACACGATTTATCTCTAGAATTTCTGGCAGACAAACAAGAAGCGGATATACTTAGAATTGATTGTAACTGTTCCTAAACTGAAGTATACAGGGCTTCCATACTCCAGGTTTTCAAATCATCAAATGGGTGGTACCTTGAGTATAGAAAAAATGGCTATCCAGCTGACAGAAATGTCTATTTGGCAGTAAAGTACACGAATTAACGTTATATATATGAAGGTTGTTTACTAGTTGGGAAAATGCCGCTCTCTATCCACGTTACATAATAGTTTATCTCGGGCAAAAGTTCAGACTATGTTTCGCCAATGTATTGCAGTGAAATTTAAAACTATACCAAATTTTCTAGATCTTTATATTCTTGTAATAGTTGAAACTTAATGTTAACTACCACCCAATAATGATTAATTAATCATAAGTGAAATTGTCTTACTAAATATCAATGCCTGCTTATAACAACATATTTCCTGGTTTCAACTGAATTACCTCGTTATTGGTATAGGGTTGCTGATTACAAGGAAGCTATTAATCAAAGTGTTCCTAGTGGTAAAGTTCAAGTCATCCATTCGCATTGTTTACGGATGCCATCATAATTTAGTTGACCGTTGTGGAATATTTGTGTCATAGATGACCATTGATATGTTCTTTTTTCTTATTGTCGTAGCCACAATTCCGTCTACTTTTCCCCGATTGTGATTTTCACCAAATGCGACTAATTACCGAATTTGTACTTGCCATGATCAAAACGACAATATTTCTGTATGGAACGGTATAAATCATTTTCATAAAATTTAAAAAAGGTTAAATCCTAAATAAATAGTATAAATTAGAATATGAAATCCTGACTTCATGTACAATAGTATATTCTCTAATAAATAATAATTAGGTAGCTAATACATTTTTTTATTTTATTTCAAATTTGTGTTTCTGTTATTGTTCAGTAATAATCAAAAATACTAATAGTGGTACTCCTTTTTACATGCAGTTCAATTCAATTCTTTAATACTTTAAGCAAATAATGCTCATTAGCACAATGACATGTAAAATATATAATCAATAACTGATAAATAAACACAAGTCATCATACATAACTGATTAATGAATACATTAGAGAATATTGATTGATTGTTGGTTGCTTAACGTCCAGTGGCAAATGTTTCATGCATGTTCAGGATGAGAACAAATTAACAATAAATACAATAGGTAGGTCCTGTAACAGAGGCCGTCCGTGATGAAGGTCGGGGAAATTCGGACTGCCACGGGAAGATGAGGGTATATTGGATAGGGACAGAAATTTTGCCTTACAACAGGCCACCTACGGACCCCATCAGAGAAGAATAATGATCTATATTATAAGTAATAGTATATATATATATATAAGGAGATGTGGTATGATTGCCAGTGAGACAACTATCCACCGGAGTCCAAATGACTTGTATATAAGCAGCTATGGGTCTATAGTTAGTCGAGACGATCAAGCAAGATGTGGCAAATTAAATTCACAAAATGATATAATAATAAATAATAAATGAGTGATATCCTAACAAACTATTATAGAGATAAAACGAAATCTGAAATAACAACACCGCCTATTATGTCCAGTTATTTATACAACTCTGCAGTTGCATAAAAATGTTTATCTTGTATTTTAATTGTATTTTTTTACAGTTATTCAAAATGATACTCTTTATTTTCCACATGTTAAGTTATCGTTATTCTGTTTTACTCAATCAATACTTGACACAAAAGTAGATATGTTCTTGCAGTGTAAAATATCCTTACCTCTTAGACCTCCGTGAGGTCGTCTGCCATTGGAAAGAACCTCATTCACATTGTCTGAAAAATTCAGGTCTAACAATTTTAAACGAGGTCGTTTTCCATTTTGCGATCGAGGGCTCTTGTTTGTCATAACTTTTCATACATCCCTCCAAAAATAATTTTCAGAAATTAAATTTAAATATTCCAACTGCACATATCAAACAGTTAAATTAAATCAATAATATCGGCCATCTTGTTACACCTGGTTGTCAGGGGAAATAGATTTTAAGGTCATAAGGTAAACTTTAAGTTAGACATTTAAATTACATAGAATAAATATTGATACATTAAAATTTACATAATAAAGAATTATATTGATGTTCAATTGATTGAATTACTAAAGTTAATCCGTCACACGGTAGAATGTGACTAGGTTATCCAATAACCGATATCTAATTGCAAAAATAGTATATTCACAGTTAGCTCATCGAAATTACAGGACAAATTGTGTGCTGTATCGAACTCTTGTCCGTCAAACGTAAGGTTTGTTAATTGTCCGTATAAAACTCGACAGAGTGACGAAGAGGTCATTATACTTTCGATGTTTTAAGAATTAAGTACAGCATGTCATTGATTCTATACTTCAAAGAAATGAAAACAACTCGTCATAAATTGTATGCATCCGAAGCGCTAATCTGGATTAACCTTCATCAGGAACGCTTAAAGCCGAATATTTGAAAGCCAAGGATGTATAAGAATCGAAGCAGTTGAAGAGCTATATGACCAATAAGGATATAAAAAGTAACAGCCAAATCAATCTGAGGTCAACTTTGTCTGAGGGATTTGATAGTAACTATTTACTTTGTAACATAATTAACAGTTACCTCACGGAAATTACTTTTCAATCGCTTCACGTATGATGCAATCGGCCATATCAGAAAAAAAATCATTATAATTATACGTATTCTACCTGCCATTTTGGTTTTAGTTGGAAGTAAAGGCTTTCACTGGTCTTTATTTTGGTGTTCTTGGTAAAACTATTTTTATTGTATTTTGATACATAATATGCAGGTCTGTATAGTGGCTTCTGCAGATGTACGTAATACTTTGATGACCAAAAGACATTTTACAACAGGAATACCGACATTGAAATGCAGAAAATTTGAGAGTTGTCCTTTCTCTGTATGACAAAATTTCTTTTATTATAGAGATGTGCAAAATTTACTTTGCCATTTCACTATTGATGAGACTGCACTTCTAACATCTGCCATTAAGCTTATTCTTTGGCTTTTTCCAGGGTATACTACGGCTCCCGCACCACATGACCCTGGATTACTCTGACCAGAGCCGTCTGTGAGGGCCACTACTGTTGGGTTTGTTCTCTTTGGAATCGGACCCTTCAAAAACCTGTTTGCTTTGGACAGTCTGTTCTACAGATATTTTTCTTTGGATAGATTCATTTTTTTTTTTAATTTACTGTGGACGTGACCTGTAAAACTGGGCATGCTACTCAATATTAGATCTCGCCACACTGTTGTAGATTTGGAGAAGTTTCATGTTCAGAGTTATACCACGTAGCTTAGGTGTAGGGCTTTTGTAAAATGTGGTCACTTCACCTAGTTGACAACTTAACGTTATTAGTATTAGCAAATAAATATATTGCCAGCTACTCTGATATTAATTAGAGTAATACTTTTCAATTTGTTCGATAAATTTCTTACTAAAATTACAATACTGATTTGAAGTAGAATCTTTAACTTCGTATCCCCTAAGTACTTTCAACCATTTACTTTATTCATGATATATTTTTTACTTTCTAGAAAGATTTGTTTAAAAGTCTTCATTCATGCATGTACTTTATCAGTGCATATTAATAGGATGTGGGGAGGAAGTAACTATACTTGACATCTTGGTTCGATTATTTTTTGTTTGATTATGTCTTTAATTCGAGTTGTTGATCTGAACCTTGATTTTATACAATGGTACGTCCTTGGACATCATTACATATATTTAACTACAACTTTTGACACTCTAGATAGTGGTTGCCTTTCCAAAACAAAATCAGTCTGTTCTAAACTCGCCTCTCTTTAAAAGTTTCTTGTTTGATCTAGTTCAGGATTGAAGTAGTACTACCTGGTTCGTAATTGTGTTGGATGGTACGAATCTTGCAGCTCTTTTCTAGAATTTTCCTAGTTTGTCTTGTAAATATATCTGATGAGGATGCCCTCGCATATTCTATGACATGTCTAATGAGTCCATTGTACACCTATTACTTTACCTCTAAGACATGATGACTGATTTGCTTTTAATAATCAAAGGTTGTTTTTTTCAAAGGTTTGTTGCAATTATCATCAATGTGGTCCCCAAATGTAAGGCGTTGATTATGTTCACTTCTTGGTATCATTTTATTGATTTTAAGTATTCCAGTTCTATGCCTTTCACAACATACGTGGACAAAGAGGACATTGATCGGAATAATTATCTGATAAAGTGAAGAATAAAAAGGTAAATGGTTAGTATAAAGACGTTGTTTATTTTTTTGGCAAAATGGTTTTGCTTGCGATCTGTATAGACTTGTTGATCCTTTAGATGGTCTTTTTCTTCCAGGATGTCGTTTTGACACCGTAGTAAGATCTTTGAATATGGTTTTTGTCGGTAACCTTACCAAATCTTTTTATTCTATATTGTTATTGTTTTGGTTATTTGAATTGACTAGATATTAACATTTTGTTCTACAGGGAAAAGGTCAAAACACCTTTTGATAATTAATATTTTAGAAGAAAAGGTATAATACACCTTTTGATATTTCTGAAAAAAGTCAAAAGCATTTAGTTAGCTATTAGTTTAAATAAGTTTCAAGAACATAATTAGTCCAGGCAATCTTTCTTTGAACATCAATAAAATTACAACAGAAATTACTTGAGATACTTTGTGTCCAGGATGTCATCATATTTGATAAACTAAAAGTTTACCAAAATGATAGTGGTGGAAATTGATGGTTTTGGGTTGAAATATTTTAAAAATCAATTAAAACAGAGAAATTTTAATATTTATGTCATTTTAATGAAGCAACATCTTTTATTACAATTTAACTCTATTTGAAACATCACAAACAGAATATGATGACTTTAGAAATAAGTATTTTGAGGCAAAAAGTAAGATTTTTGTCTTAAAGTCTCCGAAAACAGGAAACCGGATTTTTATAAAATGTAACTCTATCGGAAACATCACAAACATGGTTGAATAAGGAAACTTCCAAAATTTCATGACAAGAAAATACTGTTTTAAACAAAAAATAGAATGTTCATCATAAAATCTCCGAAAACAGGAAACTGGAATATTTCTCAAATGTAATGCAAATTTACTATTAGATTTGTTTGTCAAAACTACCCAAAGTATTATTCTGAATAAGTTGGAATATATATAATCTCTAGTGAAAAAAATATTTATGATCTCAGTCAATTTTTAGCTTTAAAAATCATCCTAATATGCATCTATTTAAAATTTGCCGCAGATCTTTATGATTGAATTCTTTTAGCATTAAATTTGATCCAATCAAAATAGAACCTAAAATAATTAAACTTCAGAGATTTTATATATTTCAACTTTTTTTAAAAGTTTTGTACAATATGTATCCAAAGCAATCCTTAAACTAAGTAAAACTAGATAATTACTTTTTTTTTTATTTCTTTGCGCGAGAAATTTGCCGAACATTAAGCTGTTATACTGCGGATTCATTATTATTCGTGGGATACCAATGTTCGTGGATTTTGTGGATTAAAGTGAACCACGAATATAAATGTTCAACGAAGTAGAAATTTTCTATAGGCTTGTATGCTGACGTTTGCAGTACCACGAAATCAAATATCCACGAAAGTACAATTTCTCCTCAATCCACGAAAATTGATACACACGAAATTAAATGAATCCATAGCATGTTAGTTATACTGTACATCTCTGTGACCCGTTGCTTTGCAGTATAACTGTAACATATACCGACTTGATTGTTCACTAACTACAATGAATTACATAGTTTTGCTTTCAATAACAATTAATTCTCTAATTATACTGCAGAAATCTATACCAAGACACTAACTTTAAAAAAAAAAAATTATTATGAACAGCAATAGTTGTCCTTTAATTTTCAGTTTGATATTTAAGTTACACACAGGAAATAGTTGTCGTTCTTTCTTGTCAATTTGTACTTTTTCATGGACGTTCCTTTGTTACTTCATACTTCCAAATGCATTCTATGTCAGGAAGAATTTTTAAAATAAATATCTTGGCCTTGTACGAATTGAAAATAGATAAAATTATATACAAATTCAGAATAAATTTTGTCGCTGCCTAAATAAGTCAGGCAAGCAACAGGAGAAAATGATAATTTCACCTTCAAAAATCATCCTCCCTCTCCCCGATGGTAGTCCCCTTAAATGCGCTCTCTATTTTCTTGCGTTTAGTCAGTTTCTTTATTGAAATCGTAATTTGTCGTATTCATACCTATTTTCCTACACACTTATCTTACATCATATTTTAATGTGCGTTGTTGTCATATTTGTATCGTTTCTGTATTTTACAGTGAGAATATCGGGCAATTTGAGACAGAATTCGTTACATTTCTTTGCCCGATATAATTTATTCCGGGCAATATAATCTAACAAATGCTGACATCAATTTGTTGATATTAGCCCGGAATCTGTTCCTCAATATAATAATAAGGAGATGTTGTATGATTGCCAATGAGACAACTGTACATCAGAGATGAAAAAGGCAATCAGACAACTGTACATCAGAGATGAAAAAGGCAATCAGACAACTGTACATCAGAGATGAAAAAGGCAATCAGACAACTGTACATCAGAGATGAAAAAGTATAACAAAAATACACAACTCCAAGGTAAACTCAAAAAGGGGAATTTATACAAGCTGAAAAAATCAAACGTTATCAATCAACGGAACGAGTGATAAACAGCTGTCATATTCCTGACTTGGTACAGGCATTTTCCGAAGAAAATGGTGGGTTAAACTGGTTTTATATCTAGCTAAACCTCCCACTTGTATGACAGTTACTTGTATTGTTCCGTTATATTGAAAAAATTGGCAACCCAAACAGACGTAATAGGTAAATGTGGCAATAATTGGGATCCAGCAGCCAAAATTGCGAAAACGTACATGCATGTGTAACCCCACTATTCATTTGTTACCTTAACTACACAAAAACCCTTAAAATACGTTTCATCTCGGCCTGTAGTACATGTAAGTGTTCTACTACTAATCTTTCATTGCTTTTAACGAGTTCCTTAACTACTATCAAAGAACTTATCATTAATTTTGTAATAAAACATATGAAAATTGTAGAATTAACCATTTTTGGAGTGTAAAAAAATTCTTTGGATGTTTTAGACAAATTACTTGCTTTTGATGGTCCTTTTGATTCGGTAGACAGTTTTGACTTTTCCAATTCTTATACTACACTTCCACACAATCTTATCAAACAAATGTTTTCCTATTTAATTAAATGGTAGTTTGATAAATCTGATTGCAAATTTATTTGCTGCAGCTCATATAAAACCTTTTTCAAATGAGCTAGATATACTTACTGGAGGTGCGATGAGACGATTAAAGCTGTAAATTTCTCCTTTGCAACATATATGTACGTTTCGGTAATAAAGTTTATCGACAGGTTGTATGTATTCCTATGGGCACCAATCGTGCCCCTTTAAAAGCAGACTTGTTCCTGTACCATTATGAATCACAGTTTATGGCCAAACTCAGTAAAGACCCGTCTAAATTCCATTTAATTGATAAATTCAACAACACTTACCGTTATCTTGATGATATTTTTTCGTTAAATAATCAAGAATTGTCAAAATATACTGCCGACATTTATTCAAAGGAACTTACTTTAAATAAATCAAATATAAACAGCAACAACTGTCCTTTCCTAGATTTAGATATATAAGTTTTACACTAGAAAAATTTACGATAAAAGTGATGATTTTTCTTTCTCTATTGTTAATTTTCCTTTTTTGGACGGTGATGTTCCTTTGGCACCGTCTTACGGTGTTTATATATCCCAGCTCGTTCGCTATGTCCGTGTCTGTAGTAACGTTTTGGATTTCAATGAGCGTAATCTATGTATTACTGGTAAATAATTAAGTCAGGGATTTCGTTACCACAGATTACTTAAACCTTTACTAAAGTCTTCCTTAGATACAAGTTTGGCTGTACCTGTAGAAAACTTATTTCAAACGGAATAGCACATCCTGAATTTTACGGTGATGCTGTTTACCGATCCCGGGTAAACTTATCAATCCTTTAAATAAACTTACTCTGAAAAGTTACCAATTCAACACTGTAATTAGTTCTTCGAATATTGTTTTTATTGGTATAAATATTGATTTTGTTAAAATCATACAAATTATTATTGTCATATACATGTACACTTTCGCGGTACTACAGTCTGTCGATACCTATATTTTGGCATTGCACAAGGTCATGTTTTTCTCTTACTGTTAGTGACGTCTTTACACTAAATCCATTGGATGTTGGATGTGTACTGATTGATATTTTAGTCTTAGATACATGATTTTTTTATTAGTTGTTATTGACTTTGAACTAGCTATCAGTAACTGCAAGTACTCTCAAATCTGTACTTCGTGTCTTTTTTGTTGTTGGGGATGTTTAAATACCATGACTGACATGACTGATCTGTCAAAAAGAAGACTTGTCCACAGGACAGGTTAACAGCAGACCTGTTCACAGGTCTGGTCTGGTTAAGGTCTTGGTCGTGTTGCTCAGTCTTTAGTTTTCTTAACTTTATTGTCTTTTCGTCTCTTCCGTGTTTTTTTTTCCATGGCGTTGTCAGTTTCTCTCGACCTTTGAGTTTTGAATGTTCCCTTGGTATCTCCCGCCATTTTTTCTTTCTTTAAAGTTAAACAGTACAAGGATTAAGTCCTAAATAAGTCAGAAAATCAATCAAAGGAAAAGTCCAATATACTTGTGAATCCAAAATCGTTATTTGTTTACAAGACTTGCACTTATTGCACATAACATATAGTTGACGGAAGTTATCATGTTGTTAAGCATACGACTCCTGCCCGCAAGTTTGTGTATAAAGTATCATGAAAATAATAAGGACTTTGTCTTCTTTCACAGGTAGAACATGCCTCGTATTATAATTATCAACTAATGGAATGCAAAAAAATCAACACCCAAGAAAGATTTTTGGTAACAGTTTTCCAAGTCATTATCATAAAAACGTAAACACCCCGTTTTTTTTTTCTTCTGGTAATTTTAAATGTTACAAGAATATTCCAAATGGACTTCCTGTTAAGATATATTTGAGAAAAACTGCGAATAAATTTATGACGGTAACTGGTACGTTACTTGACAAATATTCACTCTAATCGGAGACATATAATGTCTTTGCTTCTACTTGTACTTTTATCATTACGCGGCCACCATCAATAAATTGATTATTTTGCCACTCAGTTTGGATGCGCATGTAAATATTTTATAGAACAAAAAGGAGATTTGTGCTATACATTAATACAGTGAAGTTAAAAACATCCTGGACGGTGATATAGATCCTCTCCAGTAGGTGAGTCGTGAAACATTCAAGACTACCTGCACTGGTGGTGGTAAGTGGTAGTGCGTTGAGGTTCCGTTTTAGAAATCCAATGCTCTTGTTACATATGTTTTTGATGTGTTCGTTCCATTTCATGTCTGATGATACGACCTAGATATTTAGCAGATTTTAAAGATTGACAGGTGTGGCCATGCAGTGTGTACTTTCTCACAATAGTTTTGCATTTTCTTAAAATTGTTAGTACATTGCATGTACTATCGGGATGAAAGGCCATTTTCCATTTTGTTTCCCAGATTACCAGTTTGTTGAGATCCGCTTGTAAGTTGTCACTGTCTGTGTCTGATGTTATGGTAAAAAATACTATGGTATCGTCGGCAAAGAGACCAACCCTTGAGCGAATACCTTTTGGCATGTCGTTTATGTAGAAGAGGAACAAACTGAACCTTGTGGGACGCCTAATTCTACGTTGATTGTTTCAGATTTTTTCCCTTCTACAACTACCACTTGTTTGACTATCTATGAGTTTGACTGTCCCTCTGGTATCTTCCGTCCCTCTTTTGTTTCTAATCAGAAAAGAAATTTTGTATCCATTTGTTGGTTTTACCTCTGATGCCATAGTGACCCAGTTTGTGTGTTAGTGGACTGTGAATTACTTTATCGAAGGCCTTTGAAAAGTCCATAGTAGACAGTCTGTTTGTTACCCTTCATCCATGTTTATGGTGATTTCATTGATGAAGTCGATCAGTTGTGTTTCGCAGGATAGGCCTCTCCTGAATCCATGTTGTAGTTGTTAAAGTATTTTGTTTATCAACATGAGTCATTATGAGGCTAATTACAATGTGCTCCATGATTTTGCCGCAAATTCAGATAAGTGAGACTGGATGATAGTTTACTGCATCAAACCGTTTTCCCTTCTTTACTTACATTTGCTCTTTTCCATATATCTGATAAGTCACCTGTTTCATAGGACCGCCTGCAGATCGTTGTTAGTATTGGCGCAATATCTGATGAAAGTTCTTTTAGTACCCTTGTTGTTATAGTGCCTTAAAGCCTTAATTACTTCTACGATTCCTTTGATGTGTGAAAATGAAGAGACAGTCCTCAATCCTGTGACTATTATACTGAATGAAACTTTTATTCTCATAAACTAAATACAAAGTTACAGAGAATGGTACACACATATATATACATTAATAGATTAACTTCATGATTGTGTGAAATACTATACATGCAAGTTAAATATTTTAGCTAGAAGGCATACTTTCAAGTTAATAATTTTAATAAATTTACACAGTTTTTCTAATTGTACAGTATTTGTAAAATTGAATAAAACATTGAATTTGTATGTATTTGGATTTTTCCAAAACTAATTAGATAAGAATTTTGTTCTATCTACTTTCAGTGTTTCACAATTCATAAGATAGTGGTATTCGTCACCAATGTCAGTTGAGTCACAAAGGTGGCATACTCCATCGTCTCTTGAAAGACCATGCCATCTTCCGATTTCATCTACCACATCTAACTTTGCACACTGTATACAAATGATTAGTTAACAAAATATCAAAATATTTCTAAAACTTAAGTTCTGTCTTAAAAATTCTATAACATAACCCTTTTGGTGAAGGATCTATATCTGACAAACATGATTGTTTATATTGATCTTGTAATTGTTGTTCAACACTTTTTTATACCCATTTATCTGGAAATTGCATAAGCCATATATTTGACATTCCACAACTGTCTAGAATATTTTTGATATAAACAACCCACTTCTTTTGATATCCATAAATAGTAAAATTAAAGAAAAAAAGTTTATATAGTAGACAAGATATTTTACTTTCTTTATCATTTAATAATCTGCCCCAGAAATTTATCATACGAACTTTTACCTTTTATGATATTAGATATCTGCCAAGTTCGGCATAGACGATAAAATTGGGTGTGCTTTGTTTTAAATGTAGAATCATCTTACAAAGTCGATATTGGGTGTGCTTTGTTTTAAATGTAGAATCATTTTACAAAATCTGAGGTGGATAGGTTCTAATAAATCAAAATTTTCAAAACCCCAAATTTCTGAGGTATATAGAAGAACTGGCAATACAGCTTTAATCAAAAATATCTAACTGACACTCTATAGATAGATTGTACTGTCTGCATTTTTTAAAGGTAGAGTACATTGCTTTCATACCTAGCTTGTTCATATAAATATTTTCTTGTCAAAAACGAACCACTTCATGCGAAAAATATACCAAGATACTTGTAGTCTTTGACAATTTCAATTTTTACAATCATTGATAAAAAAAAAGTTCAAATTTTATGGAATTCCACAACCTGAAAAAATTAGTATTTTTTGTCTTTTCAATATTGATAATCAGCTTCCATTTTTACAGTAACTTGAGAAAGCATTTAACATATTTTGTAAATCAGAACTGGTTTCTGTTAATAGAACTGTCATCAGCATATAAACATAAAACTATCTTTAAGTAAACGTTAAGCTCATTTTCCATATCTGAATTAATAGACGTCAATCCAGTTAATATACTAACGTCAATATAGTATGTCCCAGCTCAGTCTTAGATTTTTATCTACATTTTAATTAATAAAAAGTTTTTATTTGTATGGCAACTTTCCTTGACCATTATGGTTTTCTACTGTGATCCCAAAATTCAAATATGTTTTATTCGTTTTTGAGTCTTATTAACATTCGTAATCCTATACTCCCCTACTATCAATTGTCTAAAATTTCGGGCATTTTGCTTTTTTGAAATTTTTACCCTCTTTCCTTCAGGAAACCCACAAATCAACCCCTTCTGAAGTACCAACGACTCGTAATGGACCTAGCATTGATACGAGCAATAATGGTGATTGTAATCATAAAACAACCCCCGACATACATAATAGGTATAAACGACATTTGGCTTGAGAAGTAATCAACACGTCAAATAACAAATGAAACAAATAATTTGATAAGGAATCATTTTCAACCAGGAACAAACTATAACTTTCCCGTAAAAAATACGCGGGAAAGAACAGACTGTTTCAGATAAATTGGATATGACGGGTTTGAGTACCCCCCTTCAAAAGAAGGAGCTTATTTCATAGATACTTGGTTAAAGGACAATTTTTTTTAGCCCTCCCCCTTTTTTTTCCAAAACCTGTTATTTTTTGGTTTTCTATTAATTTCAATTATTTTTGCGTTTTTCTGTATGATATGAACATAAATATACATATTGTATATATATATATGGTGCTCTATTCAGTTGGGGTTGACAATTTGGGACTGTGACCCTAGCATACACACCTTTAACTAATATGGCACATGCTTGTGCTAGAATAAAAGAACATTTAGGTTGGGATGAAAAATCTATGTAAAAAGGCCACGTTGAGGCAAGACCCAAAGCACAGCTTTTCCTTAACAAAACCGTTTGCTTTAATTGTTACTATTTTCATGACAATTAATATCAATAAAACAAAATTGAATTGTTATAAGAGTTCGTGAGGTGACCTCCCCCTAACAAATTTCTGGATCCGCCCCTGAACACTAAGTGTTATGGTAGTCTCAGGTTTTTTGTTCAGTATATTAACTAACTAACTAACTAACTAATTTTATTTGAGTATAAAATCTAGTACAAAAGGATCATCGCTGAAATACATGAAAACATAGAAAAAAAAATTAAACAAAAAAGAGACAGCAATAGTGTGATGTATAACAAACAATAGACAAAACACCCACATCAATATTATACATTATATTGATACATTTGTCTATATATAAAAGAAATCTGTTGAGTACATCAGTCTCCGAACAGTTCATTAAATATCTAAATTTATTCAGATTATCTAAATTGCAAAAACATGGTATAATATTAACAATGTCATCATTAAACTTTTTCCTATCGTCTTGATAGAGGTTGCATTCACATATAAAATGAAACTCATCTTCAGTTTTGTTATCAATACAATGTTTACATATTCTTTGATCCAAAGGCGTATTATTATATCTGACTTTTTCGATGTGTAAATTGTGGTTAGAAATTCTTAATTTACAGAACTGTCTAATATATTGTTTTGAGATATTCAACTTTGTATAAGTCTCAGGTTTATATTCCTTTTTTATCTTGTAATATGTACGTAATTTGTTTTGGTTTTCACCTGATAAACATGAGAGAAAATATTTTTCATATCTTTCTTGTAACCTTTTTTTCACTGCAGATATGAGTTTTCCTTCTGATAGTGTTCCTTTATTATTCCAGACATGGTCAAAACCGATTAATTATAGAAATTGAAAAATGTGTATGTTAAAGGTACATGGAAAGGTAATAATCTTACAAGTCTTCGGGATTAGCCAGTCACGTGATTTTATCACCAAGCACTTAAAAAATACCAACCCATAACAACTACATATTTTTAAAAATCTCCCTATCAGATCGAGTTTGTTTTAAATGGACCAAAGACGTAGTTATGAACATTTTTGAATGGAACAATGGAGTAAGATGTAAGATAATAAAATGGAAGAATCAGAAGATCAATTTTTGGAAAGGTAATACAAACCTCCTAAAATTATCCGGAAAAGATCACATAACTATTCCGCATCCGAAAGTAAGGGGAAATAAATCTGAAAACAACAAAGTACAAACAAAAGGTAAATCTTCCACATGTAGACCCAAATATAAAACACGCATACTATAACTGAATTATAAAATGCAAATGATTTTCACTGAAATTGTAGATGATCATAATTGCCTAACCCGTGGTCGACGAGACACACCATTACACATTGAGGTTTAAGAAATTACGGCTGTGTTTACACCTCGAAAATAACTGAGAGTACAGACAAACCTGTGTACAGAGGCGTAGCTACCTTCTTAATTGAGTGGAATCACAATTAACTAAAGGGCGAGGGGTCTGGGGCCGCATAAGGCCCCCAGTAGGTCCAGGGCAAAGCCCCCCCCGGACGCTCCGCATATATAGCGTTTCAAAACAATCACAACTGTAATAAAACTTGTACATTTTTGTTGTGTTTTTTAGTCAACTATTCAAGTTGTTTAACTTCCGAGTCGAATGAAGTCAGAACATTGTCGTTTGTTCCATATTTCTTGTTACTATAAATTACTCATTCAAACCACGCATCCTATATTGCCTGATAGGACCCAACACCATTTTAGTGTTTTGGCATTTAAAGCTTGGGATGGTCATCTTAAGATGCATTACTATTTACTTTTATATAATCAAAAATGAGAATTATTCATGTATATTGATATATTAATTATTTAATTCTTCATCAATAGATCTAGATATTATGACAAATCTGCCATCATCAGGGGTCCAACTGTCAATTTTATGTTAAAGTCTTTAACTTTGATCTAGTAACCATGTCTCCTACACTTTTATGTTTGCTATATGCAACTTGCTGCATTATTGAATACTTGTATGCATTCTTCGTCAAGCTGCAATAAATGCCAGTGTTTCATGATACGTTTTTTTATTTTACGTATATATGGGTCATTTTTAGTTATTTAACTAACGGAATATTTTCTCTTTCCTTCGATTTGTTTTGCTGTAATAATCCAGTACGGTCAATTGATAAAGCATCAGTAATACTATCATCTAGTTCGACGTTATCATAACCCCTATCTAATAATTTCACTTGTTGAAATTAGTTAAGATTTTTTATTAATTTGTTATGGTCACTTGTGTTTCTTATCTGCCGTATTGCTTCACCTCTAATAAATCCTCGGAATACATGTTGTGAGTGACACTTACTTCAGTTCAGATAGAGATAAGAATTTGTTTCTTTAAAATGTATTTTAATGTCAAGAATGCCATATGTTGTAAATCTTTGACCTTAAATACATTAACATCTAAAAACGACATTTTATCGTTTGAGATTTCATAGGTGAACTTCAATAAGGGGTTACAATTATTTGCTAGACGAAAAATATCTGTAATTTCATCTGATGTTCCATTATATATTATGCATCTATCATCCCTATATATCTGCCATGATAGTATTTTTGTCTTTATGTTAAAATGCAGAAATTATTTTATTTATTATTTCAAACATAAGTATGTCACAGATTTCAGGTGAAGGGATAGCACCAATTGTCGTACCTATAATTTGTTTATATATATTCCCATCAAATTCAAACATATTGTTTTCTAAAATGAGTTTCAAAAGATGTTTTAATACATTGACCGGCGAAGCATTGACTTAGAAGTTTGATTTGTCAAAATTGTCATAGGCTCGTTCAATGGCACTCAATAAAGCAGCTTTTAGTTTATATTGATTTCTCTCTCGTGGATGCACATTGTCGTGCTTCCGGTGCCCTGGTGTTTTTTTTTTTTTAGATATATAAAAGTTCAATGCATTTTATATTTCAGAACAATAAAATCTATTAGATTTTGCTCGTCATTTTTCATCACCTTTTTACTGCAGAAGATTTTAGTCCAAAAAATGAAAAACGCATTTTAAACGTCGTTATAGACCACTTTCGAGTTTTGTACTTCACCAGAATGATTCGTCCATTATGCACGCCTTTATGACGTCATTTACCAGATAGAGGGGACCGTCTGTATCCCTGCACTATTGAAGTTCATCAAGCCTCTTTTGATCGTCATTATGCAGGATAAACTAGAAATAATGTTTGTTCTGTAGGCACTTAATCACAATTCCCTAATGACAGCAGTGCTGATTATCAATTATAAGAATTTAATTGCAAAATGATTAGTGCAATGTAGCATCATATTTTTACAACCGCTCTCTCAACATGGGAAGGGAGTGACGCTGCTCCTAAATGCACGAATGATGTTCATTTAAACCAGTTTTAGACGGAAATGCAACAAACTTGAAAGTGGTCTATCAGGGCTGCTCTGGCTCCCAAAAGTTGGAGCCAGAAAATCGCCAGCTCCTATATTTTTGTCGCCAGTTTTGAAAACTTGGAGCAAACTTTAGAACCAGCTAGAGTCTTTATTTCCTCTACCAAAATTTAAATTATGTTCAATTTAAATTTCTTATGCACTCAGCCTGCACTTCACATCACTTAACACGTAATACTAAGTAAGTATAGCAAATTGTTTTGTCATATGAACATTTCTTCAAATGAAATAGACAAAATGCCGACTGACCAATTCTATTTGAATTAATTAATGTTGATGATCATTAATGACCCATCCGATAAATGGATTACCTGAAACAACAGATTATGACACCTGTTGTAACCATTGATTAGCTTGGGGTCGTAAACAAAGTCATAAACTTGTCGCCAGGTGAAATTTTGTTCAATTTATTTTTGTATTTTTACCAATTAAAATAAAGATGAAAATTTTACATAGGAAAATGTTGGCGCCAGAAATATCGCCAGCAGCCGCATTTTGTCACCAGATGAAATAAAAAATCGCAAATTGCGACATTGGCGACGCACAGCGCAGTCCCTGGTCTATTCTTTTGACTACAGAAGATTGTAAAATACTATGTAACCTTAGTTACCTAACACGGTGCAGTCTGCACCAAAATGTTAATAGTAATTGGCAAATATTTCATGCATGTTCAAGACAAGAAAAAATTACAATTATTATAATAGGTATTCTCTACAATGGGGTAGGGGTGACCTAGATGAACTTGATGAAGGGCAGGCAATTTAGAATATCATTGCAAAACGAGGGACAGAATGTTAGTCTTGCAACAGGGGACCTAGAGACCTCCCCCCCAAAAAAAAAAAAAACAAAAAGTTGTAGCAAGGGTTTCTAAATGTGCAAAGCATGGCACTCTCTACATGAAACAATGGATTTAATGTCCCAAATCTGACTGGACGTGTCTTTATTTATACATCCTGCACAGCAAAACATACACCCCATTTTGGGAAAGGTTTTCTGCCAGTCATAAAAAAGACCGAGAGATGACCATACATGTATTTCTATACCCTTAGTCAACCTTTGGGGTTGAAAGTTAAGAAACCAAAAATACTCAATTTAGATGTAGTACAAAATGTATTTTTGAAAAACAGAACATGCAAGTAAATAAAAATGAGGAGATGTGGTATGATTGCCAAGGAGACAACACTCCACCAGAGTTAAAATGAAGTGGTAATTAGCAGTTATAGGCAAAGGTACAGCCTTCAACAATAAAGCAAAACCCATATTGTATAGTCAGCTATAAAAGGGCCAAACTTGAAAAATGTGAAACAATTCAAATGAGGAAACTTAACGGCCTAATTTATAACAAAACAATTTACAAAAAAAACAAATACATATATGACAGATATGAACCAATGACAACCAATGTACTACAGTCTCCTGACACAAAGAATGTGTCAGGGTTAAACATGTTTGTGAGCGCTCTACCCTCGCTTACCTGGGACAGTGGTGTAACAACAAAACATAAGAACAAACTATAAATCAGTTGCAATTGGCCCAACTCAAAAGATAAGTTAGATACACTGATTGTTGTGTACATCAGTATATATGGTTGTTGTGTACATCAGTATATATGTACATACAGTATGCTAATTGAGCGACTGCCAAATAGTGTTTCACACAACTTGGTTTTTTCAGAACACAAAATGATATACACACCTTCCAATCTACATGTGTGTATATTGTTTATCATATTTATTCAGGAAGGAAAAGAAGAGATACTGTTAATGAACAGTATAAAATCTTAAAACTAAATAATTTGAAAGCGTGACAGTTTTATCAGTAGGGATTTAAGAAATAATCGGGTTCCTAAAGTTTCATAAGATTTAATATAAGGGATTAAGAGGAGAATAAGTAACACCTGTGGACCCTAGTGTGCAAATATGACAAAATTTGTGTCATGCGAAAGTCAGTCTAAAAAATCATTTAGATGACAAAGAAATCAAGTAGGATGTACAAAGGTACATCTAATGAGTCAGATTCTTTGAATGTTTCACAAAATTCTTTCAATAATTTAGGAGCAGTAACGGATATAAAAGTGGGATGGAAGACTGGAGCTTAAATTTCCATTAAATGTACCATTTTGTTCTTATGAAAGTCCCGTACACACTTTTTTAGTTTTCAGTATTTCTGCATTTATGCATTTTGCACTTTTATGATTGAGTAATTCTACTGGAATACTTTGCATGATATACAAAAGTGTTGCAAAAGTCAAAGTGTGTATCTAAATTCCTTCTTTATATGAAATCAAAAGCAGATTATAATCAAAAATTGAAATGGAGCATGCTCTCCAATTATTCGGATTAATTAATTATAATTTTCAAGCCGATTTCGAACTCTAATCCCTACATGTATGTGGCCTATGTGGACATGGATTCCTGGGTATTTATCACTCATTTGTAGCAGCATTATACATGTATAGATCTTTCTGTTTTACAGTAGCTATGAAGATGAGATGAATCTATCCTTATGTGGATGTGGATTCCTGGGTATTTATCACTTAGGAGTAGCTGCATGTCTCAAACAGCATGGTTCATCATTTCTATCTAGCATACAGAAAGTAGCAGGTGCCAGTGCTGGGTCATTGGTTGCTTCTGTCCTGGTAATTGATGATAGTAAAATAGAGGTATGATTGATGTTTGTTCTCATTGTAAAAAATAATTCTTTTTTTTTTGTAACATTTTTAACCATCAAAATGATGTCCATATACTACATGTACTACTTACATCAAATACAGTGAATAAAAAAATGGAAATTTCCATGTGATTTCAGTTTACAAATTAAATCAGATTTATTATACCAGGTTTCTTCTGACTATCAGTGGCAGTAAATTATCATATTTTTAATTTAACTTGTATTTAAATGTATTATTATGACTGATATTATTTACTGGTGCAATTTGTTATGAAAATTATTTTATGAATGCAATTAAGGGTCAAACCTTGTACTTGCTCAAAAAGGGTGGCACTTGCATGCATGCTGAGAAGTTAATAAATGCACAAGTTGGACTGATTAAAATATTTTTAGATTACATTGAATAGACTATTTCCATATTACCAGCTTTTGAGTCCTGAGTTTATATTTTTTTGACAAGTTACCCACTCTGTGGTATGACATTCTGGTACTAGGTCAAGTAAAAGCAACTTAAAGAAGTAAAATCAAGCTTACAATAGGTGCAATTTGAGGAAAAAAAATAACTGTTTTCAAATCTCAATTACCAATAAACTTTTGTGAAAAGAGTTTATAAAGGTTGAATTAAATGATCTAAATTTGATAAATACAGTCTTATCATGTGTGATTCCTTTACGTAAGGATAGAAAACTAGAAGTCACAAAAAATATTGAGTAGACAGAAGCTGCCTTTTCAGCTCTTCCACATTTTTGTTTGTGTCATTCTGTTGCTGTTTCCTTGTTGTATATCCACATCTGCTTTAATCCATATACTATAAAACTAATTACTTCTATTTAATCCATATACTATAAAACTAATTACTTCTATTTAATCCATATACTATAAAACTAATTACTTCTATTTAATCCATATACTATAAAACTAATTACTTCTATTTAATCCATATACTATAAAACTAATTACTTCTATTTAATCCATATACTATAAAACTAATTACTTCTATTTAATCCATATACTATAAAACTAATTACTTCTATTTAATCCATATACTATAAAACTAATTACTTCTATTTAATCCATATACTATAAAACTAATTACTTCTATTTAATCCATATACTGTAAAACTGATTACTTCTATTTAATCCATATACTGTAAAACTAATTACTTCTATTTAATCCATATACTGTAAAACTAATTACTTCTAGACTCATTCCAAAAGATTTTTTTTTTATCAATCAAATATGGATTTCATTTTGATTTTTCATTCTTATTTAAGGGATCTATTTAAAGATGTTTATTTTATGATTTGCAGGAATGTAAAAACTTTACCTATGGATTAGCAAAGGAAGTGAAGTCTAAACCACTAGGAGCTCTTACACCAGGTTATAATTTATTGGACTCTATAAAAACGTTTTTAAATACAATGTTACCAGAAGATGCTCATCATAAAGCATCAGGGAAATTATACATATCATTAACCAATACAAGAACCAGGAAAAATGTTCTTGTCCATCAGTATCAATCAAAAGAACATCTAATAAAGGTAAGTTACCGGTACACAAAAAGTAAAAGTTAGATTAAAAAGAGATGTGGGGGTAAAAATCAGTCTCAGCACAAGTTAAATAAAATAGCTCACCATACCAAATATGGTTAGAGTTATTATGAGAGTGTCTAGTTTTTAAATATTGATTTTTGTCTCGCTTGACGGAGTCAAAAAGCGAGACATAGGTATGCTGTTTCCAGCGTCGGTGACGGCGGCGTCGTCAACAATGTATTAGTTTGTGATTAGGTCTAGTTTATGGTGAACCACTAGTGGTAGGTCAAAGATATTTGGTATGCAGTTGTATTAGTATTGCCTCATCTCATTACCATGGAGATTATTTGCCCCCCTCCCCCCCCCCCCTCAGTTATGGTCTATTGACTTTGAAATTTTGCTTATTTTTCATGTATTAGTTTGTGATTAGGTCAGTTTATGGGGAACCACTAGTGGTAAGTTAATGATAATTGGTATTCAGTTGCATTGTATAAGCATTGGCATATCTCATTTCCATGGAGATTATTTGGCCCCGCCCCCTCAGTCATGGTCTATTGACTTTGAAATTTTTGTTTAGTTTTCATGTATTAGTTTGTGATTAGGTCAGTTTATGGGGAACCACTAGTGATAAGTTAATGATAATTGGTATGCAGTTGCATAAGCATTGGCAAATCTCATTTCCATTGAAATTATTTGGCCCTGCCCCCTCAGTCATGGTCTATTGACTGAAACTTTTGCTTAGTTTTCATGTATTAGTTTGTGATTAGGTCAGTTTATGGGGAACCACTAGTGGTAGGTCAATGATATTTGATGTGCAGTTGTATAAGAATTGGCAAATCTCATTTCCATGGGGATTATTTGACCCCACCTCCTCAGTTATGGTTTATTGACTTTGAAAATTTGCTTAGTTTTCATGTATTAGTTTGTGATTAGGTCAGTTTATGGGGAACCACTAGTGGTAGGTCAATGATATTTGATGTGCAGTTGTATAAGAATTGGCAAATCTCATTTCCATGGGGACTATTTGACCCCACCTCCTCCGTTATGGTTTATTGACTTTGAAAATTTGCTTAGTTTACATGTATTAGTTTGTGTTTAGGTTTGTTTAAAGGGAACTACTTATGATAAGTCAATGGTATTTAGTATGCAGTTGTATTAGCATTGGCACATCTCATTTCAATGGAGATTTTAGCCATGTACCTTCAGTCATGGTTCATTGACTTCGAATATTTACAAAACTTACATGTTAAAGTGTTGCTATTTTAATTTCAACATTTGCATTATCGATCGAAATTACAAAAAAGCGAGACATATCTCTGTGATAACAGTTTATTGAATGTACCTATTTATGAAGAAGCTGTAAATAAAATAAAACATAAATGTAAAACAGGTAAAATTAAAGATTTGTTTACCTTTTTTCATAATTTAACTACCAGTTATTTATTGTTTAAAGTTGTGTATTTTAAGTAGTGACAGATGACATGTACATTTTGTTTAAGTTGACCTACTTTTGACCTTATGACCCTGTTAAAAAGAAACAGTTTTTAGTTTCATCCAGTCCTATGTAGTCTCAAGACGATCTTTGGTTGTATTTGTCAAGGTATTTAAGAAAAGTTGTGCTTGAAATAGTCATTTGATTATCTGTTCAGTTTACATTTAAGCATTCTTTCTTTATACAGTACTTAGAATATTAATAAAATAATGTCTGTTGTTTCAATTTTTCAGTTTTTATACCTGAACTTTCCAGAAAGAATTCCCAGACAATTACATTTCTGATCCATAATTAGCTTTTTTCCCTGTCTTTATCATATCTAAATAATTTCTCACAGATTGAAGTATATAGTTTGATATTATTAGGCAGTACATGAACTTGTTGACTTCAAATCTGTAAACATGGTGTGGCTGTCAATAAATATCTTCGTGGTTTATCAACCTTCCATTATGTATTTATCTTTACAAATTTTTTGTGTTGAGCATTCCTGATGGATTCCTCCGAAAAAAAAAATAAGGAAAAACGACAGGGAACATTACATTGTACAGGGGCGTAGCTGCCGTTAGGCACTTTAGGCAAGTGCCTACACATATTTTTTTCACAAATATTTTTTTTTATTAAAAAAAATAATGGCCGGACAACGTCAAAACTCTTCAATTATCAAATGTCATTTGTACACTAGTCTGTCATCCTTAGTGAATGGAGACTTCAAGTATTGGATAGAATTGTATGTACATCATATTTCACCTAATATAGAAACTAAAAACCAGAACTTTGTTTCAGATCATTTCACTTCTATCAACAAAATTTATACTTAAATGAACCTCAACATGCTCAAAACCCTGACATTTTATTCTTATATACATGATTTTTTTTTTAGTAGTTGTTGTTGGCTTTCAACTAGCTTTCCAATTGGTCTTCATCCGACCTACAATAAAACCCTTGCCAAAGTGGGGTGTCCGTTTGGCAGTGCAGGATGTATAAATACGCAGTCACGTTAAATCTGATCCATAGTGTAGAGAGAATGCCACGCTCTCTGCATGTTAAAAACACTTAAAACAACTCTTTGAGGAGGTCCGTGGGTGGTTTGCTGCAAGGCAAAATTTCTGTCCCTATCCAATAAACCCCTTATTTTTCAATGCCTTTTCCAAATTTCCAGACCTTCATCCTAGATGACCCCTATTACAGGACCTACCTGTTGTATTAATTGTTTTTGTCCTGAACGTGCATGAACAATTTGCCACTGGACGTTTAGCCGAATCAGTCAATCAATCAACTGGCGTTCAGTAACTTCGAGTACTCTCAGATCTACGTATAATGACCATAATTATTCAAATTCCTAGGCAGTTAGGGATTTTATAGTATAGGATATCAGAAAATATGAATTTCTTGCATTTTGTTAGATAGTATGAAAAGAACGTCTGTATTAGTCATTGACCGTGTGTGCGTATGTGTTTGTGTGGCTGGGGGAGGTGAAGGTTTAAGAATCATAAGATGAATGGTTGATGCCTAGCCCAAATGATAGTATTATTAAATAGTAGTCTCAGTGTTTATGTGTCTAATGTTTTTAATGAAGGATCGCCAATATGTATTATCAATTGACTTATATATCAATTATACTCAATCAGAAAGGAATAGATACGAAAATATCAAACTAGGATGTACTGCTTAATTAAAGGGCTATGCTGATCTACGCTTGGCAATGTATGTTGTAAATATTTTTTTCATATGTTTTTGTAAAATTATTCATAATTCTTCGAACTTTTCTTCGTGTATATTATCATGATAAAATACCAGTAAACTTTATGTTTTTTTTGTAAACAAAACTTTGCAACAACAAAAAAACTGAAAACTGTTTTCTGTCGTGGGGCTTCGCCCCCCTGAATGCCCTGGACCTGCTGGACCCAGACCCCCTGCTGCAATTTGTGCCTTCAGTTTATTGCATACCTAGCTACGCCCCTGTTGTACAAATAGCCTGACTTTGTAAATATATCGACACAAAATAGGGTAAAACCAGTTTTACATGCCCAGCTCCCTCCTCTTTGCATATCTACACCATAACTCATAAAAATAAAACACACGATTAACATGGAAAAATCAAGCTGCAAACCATTAGCTTGAACAGTGAAATAAACACAACACATAATTTGAAAAGCAGGATTATATTTATTTCGTTTTTTTGTTTCAGTGCTTACTTGCCAGCAGTCATATACCTCTCTATGCCAGTAGACTTCCAGTAAAAATAGATGGAGAAAAATACATGGATGGAGGAATTACTGACAATATGGTGGTTTTTAAAAATGAAAGAACAATTCAGGTGTCCCCTTTTTGTGGTCGTCAAGACATATCACCGAATGATAAACTTGGTAAAGAATGGTACGTCAGTGTTAATAATCAGGGATTCCAAGTAAATAAGAACAATCTCATACGTTTCAGTCATGCTATGATCCCACCATCAAATAAAGTATTAGTGCAATATTATAATCAAGGATTTAAAGATGCTAAAAGATTTTTAATTAAAGAAAAGATTCTCTGATGTACAAGTTTAAAGTCAATTTTAATTTTTATTTGAATTTTTAGCAAATACTTTTATTGATTCCATTTCTGATGAAAATAATTTAAGTTTCACAATAATATGTACACTGTGGATTCATCAATTGTCATGGATACCAATTTTCGTGGATTGAAGAAAAATCATATTTTTCGTGGTAACCTTGATTTCGTGGATTTACCAAAGTTTCCATACAAACCTAAAAGAAATTCATACTTCCTCAACAATTAAATTTGTGGTTTGCCTTTAAAAAGGAAATAAATGAACATCGATAACAAATGAATAACAATGATTATCGCTATTTTACGAAATTCAATCTCGTTGAGATAATCAACGATAATCTATAAATCCTCAGTATATGATATAAAGGACACCAGAAAAGACTAATTTTGATATATGTAGTAATTATTTAATCTGTCAAATAGACACCCAGTGCCAAAACATTATGTTTGATTTATAATTATAAGACAATCAGAAAATAATTGTTTGAAGCTTAGCCAGTGTTTTCCCTTAAAAATTTTAAGCATACATTTTCCATGATGCTGTAATATTTTAAATTGATCCCATCAAAAAAAGTTTTCTAAGGTATCATAATATTTGGTTCACCCATATGTTTTTTTCAGGAGCAAGAAACTGTTCAAATTTCCTCTATGCTAGGATGCAATTTAAAATTCATTGGGAAAACACAGGCTTCAAGCTATAAATGTATATTTTACATTTTTATTATTTAATTTATAGTTCCATAGTCTGCTCACGAATATGTTAATAACTCAAATGGAGAAATATGTTGTGCTTTTTTATTGCAATTGTTGATGTACAGACAAATAAAATGATATTATTATGATTATACATGATTTAAGGACATACCCATATAACATCCCCTTATTTTTATGATTATACATGATTTAAGGACATACCCATATAACATCCCCTTATTTTTATGATTATACATGATTAAAGGACATTCCCATATCATATCCCCTTATTTTTATACTACATACAAATAATGGGATTAGAATTTTAAAAGAGTAAACTAACTTGGATGTCAAATTTAAGGATTTACACCATACACTTCTTGCTTTTCAGAAAGTCCTAACTGTTTCTGCCATTCTGTTTTGAAACGATGTAATTGACATTTTGATGATGTGTTCATGTGATGTTTTTTATTCCTAACACTGTTATGGTGATGATCACCAATTTCTCTGTCCCATCTAGCATATCTGACAAGCTTTTAACGTGAAATGTTGATGATCACCTTCATGGAATGAACAATGTCTGGTCATAATATATAAAAACCTTTGATAATTTATTTATTGCCAAAAATATTCAAAAAATATTTTTCCCTGTAAACAGATTTATTTATTTATTTATTGTTAATAACTATATGGTTATATTATTTAATGCCAAAGCTTGTTAAACATGATGTAAAGATAAATGTTAAAAAATGTGTTATCATTTCAGTGTCTTTCAGATTAATTATTATTAGGTTAATTTTTATAACCAATTTGTTGTATATAATTAAAAGATACATGGAGAAAGTCTTAGTCATACATTTTTTGCCATGGCTTTGTAAGTTTGTCTATGACTTATGAAATTGAATGTCCCTTTGGTATCTTAAGCCTTTCTTTGATATAAATGATGAATTGAAACATACCAGCAAATTCAACCTTTCTCCTGCATTATTTTATGTACCAATATCTTGTAAAATTGGAAAGAATATTTGACTTTCCACAAAGAAAGAATATACTCAATAAAAGTCTTTTTTCTTTTTTTAGAAATAATTGAATAGGTTGATGCAGAAGGCATCTATATTGAAAGTGTGATGGACAGTAGTCGTTTCTCAAATGCAGTCTTAATAATTGAAGGCAGTTATTATAAATATCTGCTATACTTATAGAAAATGTACCAAAGTGTCAAATGTCCAGAGTTATGTCAGAATATTCCTTAAACAATGATGAATGGTCTTTACTGAACATTAATATATAGGGAAATGCAAAATGAGAAAACAGGAACTCCATAATGGAAGGTGCACAATCTCAAAAGGTTTGCAAACTTTCTGGGAAGTTCCAAAGATGTAGGTTAAATACAATAAATGTTACAATCTTTTGAAAATTTTTCTAAACCTCAACTATGTAATAGCAGATGCACAACTGCAATATATGTGCAATCATTTTGTGAAGTTTCAAGGATCTTGGTTGATAAATGTAGATGTTGATTACAAAAAATTGGTTCTGTTTTTTTGCTAATTTTGTTGAAAAATAACTAAATTTCCCAAGTATGAAAAAATGGGGAAAAATCATTAAACTATTCCATTATAGCCAGTGCACAATTTCAACATGTCTGCAATCTTTCTGTGAAGTTTTAGGGATCTTGGTTGAAAATTGTAGAAGGAGTTGGAGTTGATAACACAAATTAGAGTTTCTCATCCTTGACATCACCATTCTATAAGCTGGTTTTGGACTAAGTCGAGTCCAGCCAAAAATATAGTATGCCATTTTATTAGTCCCCTAACGATGAAGTCAAAGGGGACTTTAGGGTTGCGCTCCATCCGTCTGTCTGTCTGTCCATCTGTCCATCCGTCAGTCTGGCAAATCAGTTTTCCACACTTTTTTTCTTCATGCTTGAAGATATTGATTTGATATTTGGTGTATTGTTTTATCATGACAAGTTACAGATCAAGTTCGAATTTTGTTCCGGTCTAATGATTTTCTGCAGAGTTTTGGTCCTTTGACTTAGAAAATTCACTTAAATAAACAGTTCAACACTTTTTATGCCCCCACTGTAGCAGAGGGGGCATTAAGTGTTACACTTGTCTGTCCTGTCTGTCTGTCTGTCTGTCTGTCTGTCTGTCCCATCTGTCCCGAAAATTGGTTTTTGTTCTCTTACTTTAGTTTGCCTCTATCAAATGTTTTAAAACTTATACACAATGCTTATTACCACAAAACATAAATGAAGTTCGAAATTTGGTGGCGTCACTTTAACCATTCATGAATTATGCCCCTTTAAAAACAAAAAAATTGCTGAATTTATTGTTTCCATTCTCTAACTTTAGTTTGCCTCCACCAAATGTTATAAAACTTATACATAATGCTTATTACAACAAAACACAAATGAAGTACGAAATTGGGTGGGGTCACTTTTACTATTCATGAGTTATGCCCCTTTAAAAACAAAAAAATTGCTGAATTTTTGTTCGTTTCCGTTCTCTAACTTTAGTTTGCCTCAACCAAATGTAATAAAACTTATACACAATGCTTATTACCACAAAACACAGATCAAGTTTGAAATTGGGTGGTGTCACTTTTACTGTTCTTGAGTTGTATCCCTTTATAAATGGAAAAATTGCTAAATCTGTTGTTTCCGTTCTCTAACTTCAGTTTGCCTCAACCAAATGTTATGAAACTGTACACAATGCTTATTACCACAAAACACAGATCAAGTTTGAAATTTGGTGAAGTCCCTTTTACTGTTCTTGAGTTATGCCCCTTTATAAATGGAAAAATTGCTAAATCTGTTGTTTCCGTTCTCTAACTTTAGTTTGCCTCAACCAAATGTTATGAAACTTATACACAATGCTTATAATCACAAAACCGTCTTAACTACGTGAATCCTGCATCTGTATGTGAAAGTTGACTCATGCAAATATACAAGCGGGGGCATCTGTGGCCCATAGACACATTCTCCATTTATTTTTTTCGTCATGCTTGAAGATATTGACTTGATATTTGTTGTTATATAGTTTACACGATGACAAGTTATAGATCAAGTTAGCATTTTGTTCCAATACAATGACTTTGTAACCTGTAGGGGACTAGGTATTGCCATGCAATACTCTCAGAGTGCTTGTTTTTCTAAAAAAAGGCCTCTGCCAACTCAAACTAGTAAATGTAGTGTAATATTTTTTCATGTTAACCTAAGATGATGTACAATTTTTCAGGAGAAGGGGAATGGAATTGAATTTTCAATGATTGAAAAAACATGAAATCGAATAAATATAATTTATGTCAAATTTTGTTCAGTGTTTAAATTTTACCAGCAATGGTTGGCAATAGTAGCTCTTCCTATATAGCAACAATGTCTTCATTAGAAATAAGAAGATGTTGTATGAGTGCCAATGAGGCAACTCTCCATCCAAGTCACAATGTGTAAAAAGTAAACAATTATAGGTCAAAGTACGGCCTTCAACACTGAGCCTTGGCTCACAGCAAGCAAGCTATAAAAGGCCCCAAAATGAATAGTGTTAAACATTTCAAAAAGGAAAACCAACGGTCTCATCTATATGAGAAACGAGAAACACTTAAGAACCACATCAACAAACAACAACCACTGAAACAGGTTCCTGACTTTGGACAGGTGCAAACAAATGCAGCGGGTTTAAACGTTTTAACAGGTGCCAACCTTCACCCTAACCTGAAATAGCAGTGTAACATTACAACATAGAAAGACACACTATAAAATATCAATTGAAATGGCTTAACTCAATCAAAAAGACATATTAACAAAAACAAGTAAACATACACTGAACGAATAAATTTGATCTATGACACAATGTCAAAAAGACAACTATAACCTTGGACAAAATGGCGTTAAATAAAATAATGTACACAGGTAAATTTAAATATAATAATTTTGTTGTTAGGAGTACGGAGATATTTTTTACAAAATAAATAAATTTGTTGTTCATAGTACGAGAACAGTAGTGAAAATTTATCGTCATACTAAATACTTATCAGGTGGTACATATTAAAAATAGTGAGACGAGACATTACACAAAATAAGTAAACATTGAATAACAAAAATGCATTACAAATTGTGTAACAGGTTAAATTAACACGAAAGTACGATTTGAGAGTACTTCCAGTTACTGAAAGCTAGTTAAAAGCCAAAAACAATTAATAATTAAAAATTTCGGAAGTATATTTAAAGAACTCTGGATTATTTAACGAAAAAATATCATCAAGATAACGGTAGGTATTGTTGAATGTGTCAACCAAATGTAAAAATGACGTGTCTTTACTGAGTTTGGTCATAAACTGAGATTCATAGCAATACAGGAATAAATCTGCTATTAAAGGGGCGCAATTAGTGCCCATAGGAATACCTACTACCTGTCGATACACTTTATCTCCGAAACGAACATATATGTTGTCCAGGAGAAAATTTAAAGATTCAATCATATCTTCTCATTTCCAGTAAGTGTATCTAGCATACTTTCCTTTTTCGTTACAGAAAAAGGCTTTAATCGAGTTACAGCAAATAAACTTGCAGCGAGACTTTACAAAAGACCATTTAATTAAATATGAAAACTTTTTCTTGATAAGATTTTGTGAAAGTGTAGTGTAGAGAGTAGAAAAATCATAACTGTCAACAGAATTAAAAGGACCATCAAAAGCAAGAATTTTATCTTAAACCTCTAAAGAATTTTAACACTCCAAAATAATTAATAACATTATTTTCATAAGCCTTATTACAACGTTAATAACAAGTTCTTTGGTAGTAGTAAGGTAGGTAGTTAGAAGCACTGAAAGATTAGTAGTAGAACACTTACTAGATGCGGAGATGAAACGAAATTAAAATATTTGTTTGTGTAATTTAGATAAACTGTACATAGTCGGGACTTTCAAATGTCCGGAAGAGGCTTTAAGCTGGGTAGTGGCAGTGACATGCTTGTTTATAATTCGACTCTCTGTGGAGCGTACGGACCTGAATGTAGAAGAATTGATAATTTCGTTTTTGAGAACTTCCGTGTAGTATATGCGTCACACCACCACTACATTATTGGCTGCTTTGTCTGCCGGTACGAACACAAACCGCTTTGCGAATACTTGGAGTTTATTTTTTATTCTAGAAATGGGTATATCATGAACCCTTTTATTACTTTCAGAACTTTGTACTCATCAATTTCTTAAGTAGTTTATTAATTTTCAAACTGATATTCATTACCAAAAATACTGTGGACAATAATTGATCGACAACAGAATGATTATAAGCTTTATCAACATTGAATTATACAGTGAGAGGCAATAACGGAACATAAAGTTAACTCCTTCACGTTCTTAACTTAACTGGAAAGCTGAACCAACCCACAGGAGGAAGATTGCATCTTCTAATCTCAAAGTCGGAGGTGAAAAAATAATTTCCTATATTAACTTAACTTACTTTCATTTTCAATTTCAAAATGAGTACACAATACATGCAAAAGTTAGATTAAAAGCAGTTTATTTTTGTTTTAAAATAATTTGTGAGCCTAATTCATAAGAATACTAGGTTTGTAATTTGTAAAGTCCGGTTTTTTTTTTTTTATTGTTGATGAAAATAGCTAATAATGTAATGTGGAAAATTGGTGTAATGAAGCTTGATTCAAAAGACCCATCAATATAATGTGCATTAGGTATCCAGTACGGTGAAAGAAATCCAGTTATACATCTTTCTAAGTTTCTTTTTATTGTTCTTCCAACAGTCTAATATAAGTTTCAAATTTACTGTGATGACACTATACTCAATCAGCGTTGTCGATCAGATGTGGATTTTAAAATTAAGAGATCGACTTCAATTCTTTAAAAATATCATTGAAATTGAGCAACAATATCAACATTTTTATTTTATTCACTGTACTCTAGCTTCTTTTAATCATGTTCAATTTAAAGATCGTCTTTTATCAAACAATGGTTTACCTACAAAAACGGGAATCGAATAAACATTTCTTGATTTATGTCATAAAGATACATCCTAAAGATACCCCATTGATTCCTCCAACAACAAACACGCCCTATGATGATACATTTGTATTGAACATATTTGTCTTAGATATTTGTCTAGTGTGGTAGATAGATATTTCAACAAACCAACTGTATTCTAATAGGTGGGCGGTTTATTTTTGTATTCTTATGTAGCCGACTTCATACAAAAGCCATCAAAGACTAACAGAAAGCATCTTACTAAAAATAGGTGGAAGATACCAAGGGGACATTTAATCTCATTAGTGGAAAAAAAGCTGACAACGCCATGGCAAAAACGACAACGATAAAAAGACGAATATCCCATCAATACTACATAGAAAACTAAAGATTTAGAAATACGAACCCCACCAAAAACAGATCCTCAAGAAGGGTAAGCAGAATCTGCTACAATTGTAAAGTTATTATTTTCACGTTTGGATAGATGGATAATGTCAACTAATCTGCAATATTTGAGCGATGCTTGTGTCTCCCTACATCCTAACATTAATGTCAACTAATCTGCAATATTTCAGCGTTGCTTGTGTCTCCTACATCCTAAGATTAATATCAACTAATCTGCAATATTTGAGCGATGCTTGTGTCTCCCTACATCCTAACATTAAATGCTTGTATTTCCCTACATCCTAACATTAAATGCTTGTATCTCCCTACATCCTAACATTAAATGCTTGTATCTCCCTACATCCTAACATTAAATGCTTGTATCTCCCTACATCCTAACATTAAATGCTTGTATCTCCCTACATCCTAACATTAAATGAAAATAACACTTGATAAGTTTCTGAAGCGCCTTTCTATAGTTACCTTCATTATGAACGCCCAAACACACATTTGAAAGCAAGAACTGTACAGATACGTTGACACTAATGATACTCCTGGAAGTAGAAAATCAGCATTAAATGTTGATTTTATTCCTGAAATTAACACAGATTGGCGATTTTAAACTAGAACCAATGACAAACGTGACGGAATTCAGTTTTCCGATTGTCTACGCTTTCTCAGTTGTAACATACTATCTTCCCCGTCGTATGAAAGATTGAAAGATTTGTTGACCGATACGATGTGGCTATGTCTCAACTCAAGACATGCTTTCGTGATCTGAATGGTCGTCTGATATGCAATAGATTGTGTCAAATTTCCTTTTGGACAGTCTGGGTTCGCTTTATACGTTATCACTATGCAGCAATAGTAGATTTTGGTTTGTGGTCGGGGATGACGTTAGTTTTAGTGTTACCCTTGTCCGTCTTTACGCCCCCAAATTAGTTTCCGTTCTCTAACTTTAGTTTGCCTCAACCAAATGTTATGAGACTTATACACAATGCTTATTACTACAAAACACAGATCAAGTGTGAATTTGAGTTGCGTTACTTTTACTGTTCAGGAGTTATGCCCCTTTATAAATGGAAAAATTGCTGAATTTGTCGTTTCCGTTCTCTAACTTTAGTTTGCCTAAAAAAATGTTAAGAAACGTATACACAATGCTTAGTACCATAAAACACAGATCAAAATCGAATTTGGGTTGCGTCATTTTTACCGTTCTCTAGTTATGTCCCTTTACAACGTTATATGCAAGCGGGGGCATCATTTGTGTCCCATGGACACAATCTCCATTTATTTTTAAATATTATCATATACTATGCATTGCAGATAAAATGCGTTAATGTCAGAATGCCTTTTATAGAGACAAAAACAGGCAGAAACGAAATTGTTTCCATATGATAACTAACATAGATTTGTATTACGGACACTGATCTTTATGTATCCTAATATTTTTCTATAAATTCTGTAGAAATTTAATATGATACATTGGAAAACATCTTTTGCTTGATTGGCATGATATAAACATATTTCATCAGCCTATAACTCATCTTAAAATCTTGGAGAAAATACAATGAATATGTTCTGTATGGTAAGATTTCTAAAAGTTAAGATCGATAAAAAAATCAGAACATGTATACACATTTGAAAAGCGAGTATATAATACGAAAACATAGACAAATGCAAAAATGAAAAAAAAGAACAAGTGAACTGCTAACTCTAGGAAACACAAGATATTTTTTTAGATACAACTTGAAAATATATCTATACAAAACTCTATACTATTCCAATAACCAGATACGATTGTGACAATTAATAATATTATATATTTTAGAATTAAATTGATAGACAATCTACCTACAAACTAATAAAAGATACATTCTTTTAAATGTACCTGGGAGTTAGGAAGTTTACAAACATGTTTTTCTCTTGCTTTTTGCCTACAAGCATTGGATAGGCAATGTCTGGGCATTATTTTGTATCGATTTTTTCCCGTTTATTTCTGTCTACCGTGTACACCCAAAACAATATGACCGAATTACTCATCCTAGGACACTTTTGTGCAATCAAACGCAAAAAATTTGTGAGAAACAGAATAACATTGCTTTAGTCCTGTTTTAAAATCTAATCTATTCGAATTACCAATGTCCCCATTTGACTATGTATCCTAACATATGCATTAAATGTAGTATTGCGCAATCTTTAAATGGGCAAAATCCCGGAGGCGATGTTTCATCGAGCATATGGCAGGAGGTGTAACCAAATAAAGCAGTTGCAAAAAATTCTTTTTACACTTACTTTGTTGCTATTTTTGTTGATGGTGTCGATTTTTTTGTTCTTTTGATGTTATTCATTACGTCACATCTTCACAATTTCTATATTTAGATAGATGACAAATTAATTAAAACAAAATATTAGCAGCTATTGGTTTGATAAAAGTAAATTAAATGTGATGCCTACGCAAGTGAACGTATATTGACATTTATACTGTTAAATGATTCAATATTTTACAAAAGGTATGAAGATACTCTGCGTCAATGAACAATCGAAGAAAGCCATTCATAATAGCACAACATAGAAACCTTAGATTGTGAAACAGGAAACCCACCACAGATTAAAGAACTCGTGTTTTCCAGAAAGATAGGCAGATCATGCTCCAATATTAGCACCCGTTGTATTATTCATGGCAATAAGAGAATCAGTGATGAGGCTTTCAATGATGTCATAAACGATGAAAGGATGAAGATAGTGTTGATATTACAAGTGCCACATATCCTTGAGTGTATCTATTTAAGTGCCAAATTTCCCTGGTCATATGTGATATTGATGTTCTATAACGGGCAATGAAATCATAATGGGTTTCGTAAATTTTTCGAAGTGATAACTTTATCATTATGAATATTTGTATCAATAAATTCCTTGTAAGCAGCAACCCTCTATCTAAAAAATCAAGATAAAGAACACAAACCCTTGAACATTGTATCAATTGGGAGATATAAACCCCATATGAACACACTATTGTAAATTTTATTGAGGTATTTTTATTTCTAGCTTGTATTTTTTATGCCGTGATCACAAAAAGCTAATTTAGGTGCTACGGCTTACTTTTGGGTTATCGACAGAATAAAACACCCCACCAATAATATTCATGAAGGATCTATGAGTTTCAATGACTGCGAAGAGTAAATATAAGCACTTCTAAACAATTTATATTACTAATATGCACATATAATGAATTTATTTTGCATTCAGGGCTTTAACTAAACTATGCATACTGTAAACTGTGAATTTATGCTGAGTCATCATAGTTAAGGCCCAGGATTTTCTCAATCTTCATGAAACATTTATAAACTTCATATTTGAGTTAATTTCATTAAAATCTCTGAGATAAACCAGATTTGGTGGAATTCTGTATGTTCCTTTTTACCCAATATAGGTTGCATTTCTGTAAATATCAACAATGCAATTTCCCATAGGAACTCCTTTCACGGCTAAAACTGTACCACTTTTACTATGAAGTTTTGAAAAAAAATATATCCTAGAATGGAAAGTTCATATGCACTACTATTTTTTTCAAAGGTCAAAATATAGGGCTGTGCGGCATATTTTCAACGTTTATATGCCCTGAACTTCTAAGAGTTTAAACTTACATTAAATTTCTATACTACCCCAACCTTGACTTCAGGATTTCCACAGACTTCAACTTGATCACTATGAATATGTATATTTACTGGTAACATTCCCAAGTTATGTCTCTATGAGATGAAACATAGAGATCATATCCGGGAACCAGTACGTAAACAAAATTAATTGTCTATGAATATTCTATATCTCCCCAAAGAGGCGTGGTTTGAAAAGCAGCTGTATTTACAAAGTGCAACCTATACTAACATTTATTCCAATAGAAAACTTTCTAAAAACACTTTTTCTCACAACAATACTTATATCTCAGAATTATAGCCTGAAAGAAATCACTGCATATACTCTAAGTTTTCTTTTACAGTACATTTTATACCCCACCCTGTATCAATTTTTACAGAATTTGAAAACAAGACTTTAATTATTGCCAGCTTACCCTATGAGCATGTTTTCTGACATGAAATGTCTAGAACCTGTTTGAAACTATTTTGATAACAAATTGAAAGCATTTCAGAACACTATAAATGTAATGTTTAGCAGCTAATCATTCCAACATTCAAGATTATATAAAGTGTCCAATCCTGCCTCTGTCTCCAGTCCACATCTTACTGTATGCCTATTTGTCAATGAAAGTTCACAATTACTGCCTCAAATGGTCAGTTAAGAAATCTTGTCACAACAGTTTCATCTCTTACCATATATCTAACATAATTTAGCTAATATATGAACTAGAAGTGTTTAAACACAGCCATATTTGAAAAAGTTGTATGAATGAAGATATCAGTCTGATGTATGAATTAACTAAAGTTTTATAGAAATGACTGCTAACATCTGAATTTGCATAACTTCCAAGTACAGTTATTGGTTTCTATACAAAGACCTTTAAAATAATAAAGTCATAGCATTTACAAGTTAAATTATTTGTTTTATGACCAGGGGGTAGGCATTTTTCTTGGTATTTTGCCCCTGGGGCCTCAAATTTCCTAAATTATTCTGCTGTTTCTAGCAATATGGAATATTTAGTGCATATTTAGGATAGAACACACTATTGTAAATTTTATTGAGGTATTTTTATTTCTAGCTTGTATTTTTTATGCCGTGATCACAAAAAGCTAATTTAGGTGCTACGGCTTACTTTTGGGTTATCGACAGAATAAAACACCCCACCAATAATATTCATGAAGGATCTATGAGTTTCAATGACTGCGAAGAGTAAATATAAGCACTTCTAAACAATTTATATTACTAATATGCACATATAATGAATTTATTTTGCATTCAGGGCTTTAACTAAACTATGCATACTGTAAACTGTGAATTTATGCTGAGTCATCATAGTTAAGGCCCAGGATTTTCTCAATCTTCATGAAACATTTATAAACTTCATATTTGAGTTAATTTCATTAAAATCTCTGAGATAAACCAGATTTGGTGGAATTCTGTATGTTCCCTTTTTACCCAATATAGGTTGCATTTCTGTAAATATCAACAATGCAATTTCCATAGGAACTCCTTTCACGGCTAAAACTGTACCACTTTTACTATGAAGTTTTGAAAAAATATATCCTAGAATGGAAAGTTCATATGCACTACTATTTTTCAAAGGTCAAAATATAGGGCTGTGCGGCATATTTTCAACGTTTTATGCCCCGAACTTCTAAGAGTTTAAACTTACATTAAATTTCTATACTACCCCAACCTTGACTTCAGGATTTCCACAGACTTCAACTTGATCACTATGAATATGTATATTTACTGGTAACATTCCCAAGTTATGTCTCTATGAGATGAAACATAGAGATCATATCCGGGAACCAGTATGTAAACAAAATTAATTGTCTATGAATATTCTATATCTCCCAAAAGAGGCGTGGTTTGAAAAGCAGCTGTATTTACAAAGTGCAACCTATACTAACATTTATTCCAATAGAAAACTTTCTAAAACACTTTTCTCACAACAATACTTATATCTCAGAATTATAGCCTGAAAGAAATCACTGCATATACTCTAAGTTTTCTTTTACAGTACATTTTATACCCCACCCTGTATCAATTTTTACAGAATTTGAAAACAAGACTTTAATTATTGCCAGCTTACCCTATGAGCATGTTTTCTGACATGAAATGTCTAGAACCTGTTTGAAACTATTTTGATAACAAATTGAAAGCATTTCAGAACACTATAAATGTAATGTTTAGCAGCTAATCATTCCAACATTCAAGATTATATAAAGTGTCCAATCCTGCCTCTGTCTCCAGTCCACATCTTACTGTATGCCTATTTGTCAATGAAAGTTCACAATTACTGCCTCAAATGGTCAGTTAAGAAATCTTGTCACAACAGTTTCATCTCTTACCATATATCTAACATAATTTAGCTAATATATGAACTAGAAGTGTTTAAACACAGCCATATTTGAAAAGTTGTATGAATGAAGATATCAGTCTGATGTATGAATTAACTAAAGTTTTATAGAAATGACTGCTAACATCTGAATTTGCATAACTTCCAAGTACAGTTATTGGTTTCTATACAAAAGACCTTTAAAATAATAAAGTCATAGCATTTACAAGTTAAATTATTTGTTTTATGACCAGGGGTAGGCATTTTCTTGGTATTTTGCCCTGGGGCCTCAAATTTCTAAATTATTCTGCTGTTTCTAGCAATATGGAATATTTAGTGCATATTTAGGATAGAACACACTATTGTAAATTTTATTGAGGTATTTTTATTTCTAGCTTGTATTTTTTATGCCGTGATCACAAAAAGCTAATTTAGGTGCTACGGCTTACTTTTGGGTTATCGACAGAATAAAACACCCCACCAATAATATTCATGAAGGATCTATGAGTTTCAATGACTGCGAAGAGTAAATAAAAGCACTTCTAAACAATTTATATTACTAATATGCACATATAATGAATTTATTTTGCATTCAGGGCTTTAACTAAACTATGCATACTGTAAACTGTGAATTTATGCTGAGTCATCATAGTTAAGGCCCAGGATTTTCTCAATCTTCATGAAACATTTATAAACTTCATATTTGAGTTAATTTCATTAAAATCTCTGAGATAAACCAGATTTGGTGGAATTCTGTATGTTCCCTTTTTTTACCCAATATAGGTTGCATTTCTGTAAATATCAACAATGCAATTTCCCATAGGAACTCCTTTCACGGCTAAAACTGTACCACTTTTACTATGAAGTTTTGAAAAAAAATATATCCTAGAATGGAAAGTTCATATGCACTACTATTTTTTTCAAAGGTCAAAATATAGGGCTGTGCGGCATATTTTCAACGTTTATATGCCCCGAACTTCTAAGAGTTTAAACTTACATTAAATTTCTATACTACCCCAACCTTGACTTCAGGATTTCCACAGACTTCAACTTGATCACTGAATATGTATATTTACTGGTAACATTCCCAAGTTATGTCTCTATGAGATGAAACATAGAGATCATATCCGGGAACCAGTATGTAAACAAAATTAATTGTCTATGAATATTCTATATCTCCCCAAAGAGGCGTGGTTTGAAAAGCAGCTGTATTTACAAAGTGCAACCTACAGGCGCTGTTGTCATGTTTCTTCATAGAGATTGTTAATTGTACAGAGAAGATTTCATAAGCTTTCTCTATTACCCATCCCAATTCAGCATAAGTTTAATTAAAATATGAAACTCCAAGTGAATCATAAAAACAACTTTCACATATTGTAAATTCAATAATTTTGATATTGATTTTAAATTCTTGACATTTTGGTTCATGACCACTAATCCTAGGTATTTCTTTTGTTCAGCCTACTTCTGCCCAAATGGAACAACACCATCTATCATTTAGCACAGATAAAAATCGATGTGGTCAATTTGAAAAAAATGGAGCGCCGAAAAGATGGGATATTGTAGAATGGGGATCAACAAATGGTATTCAAGTCAACGATAAGATATTCATGTTTTACTGAGGTTGTGATTTTGAATCCCGCACCTGGCTGGTACGCTCGACTCCAATTTTCATTGACTGGGATTGTCAGTTTTCCTACCGAAGGTCAGTGGTTCCCTCTGGGCACTCCGGCTTTCTTAACTATTAAAAACTGACCGCTTCGAAATAGCACAATAGTGCTGAAAATGGCGTTAATCATCAATCAATCAATAAATAAAAACGAATGTGAAACCAAGTTCACGTTGTTTTTAAACACATGACGCCTACGTGTAGTTTTTAGGGTTATTTATCACCCACAATGATTTTCTCATTATCACCTCTCTTCTATTCTTTTTATCACTTTATAACCAAACTTATTTGTGACATTCTGATAGGTGTAAATTATACCCTAGGGAATGACAATTCATTTTACTGACATGCCAACATACGGTCCACCTTCGTTGATAACAGTTAGTTTAGGATCAGTTACTTCAGTTTTCTCAATTTTCACATTCCTAGACAAATTGCAGATAATGACGAACTACAAATAAATGTTTTGAATGACATGTGTCATTTAAAACATAGAATTTATAAAGTTTGCAAAAATACATGTCTTTTGTTGAACAATAGGTACGAGAGAAAGAAAAGAATTGCAAATGCATAGTTCTACAATAAAGAGTTACTTGATATATAGTGTGTTGTACTCACTCCCTATCTGCAACATGTATTGCAGTTTAACAGCATTACCAATCTGGCGGAGTGTACTAGTTTATCAATATAATCAATCTACGGGAAGTAACAGTTTATCAACATTATGAATCTACGAAATGTAACAATGTATCAACATTATCAATCTACGAGAAGTAACAGTTTATCAACATTATCAATCTACGAGAAGAAACAATTTATCAGCATTATCATTCTACGAAATGTAACAGTTTATTAACATTATCAATCAACGATAAGTTACAGTTTATCAACATTATCAATCTACGAGAAGTAACAGTTTATCAACATTATAAAATCTAGCAAGTGTAACAATTCATCAGCATTATCAATCTAGCTGAAGTTATCAGCATTGATATCAATCTCACAGTATTACTAAAACATCGGTTGTTAAGTCAATCCATCAATGGAAAGTATCTTATAGAAATATCAATAAACGGCGTACACATCAAAGCAGCAGTAATAACTTTCTAACAGCATTACGAATCCAGCTGCGGAAACACCAATCCACCAAGCAGTGGGTAATACGTATCAGTATGATAAATATAGCTACGGTATCATCAATCCAGCAGTGGTTACTATCTAACAACATTACCGATCTAGCTGCGGTAACACAATTCAACCCAGTAGTGGGTACTATTTATCAGTATAATAAATCTAGCAGCGGTATTGTCAATCCCACAGTGGGTACTATCTAACAGCATCCAGCTGCAGTAAAATCAGTTCATCCAGCAGTGGTAACTTTCTATCAGCATCACTAATTCAGTGGTGGTAACATTAATCCATCCAGCAGTGGTAACTATCTATCAGCATTACAAATTCAGCGATGGTAATATCAATCGATCCAGCAGTGGTAACGATCTATCAGCATTACTAATTCAGAGGTGATAACATTAATCTACCCATCAGTGGTAACAGCATGACTTATTCAGCGGTGGTAACATCAATCTACCCATCAGTGGTAACAGCATGACTAATTCAGCGGTGGTAACATCAATCTACCCATCAGTGGTAACAGCATGACTAATTCAGCGGTGATAACATCAATCTACCCATCAGTGGTAACAGCATTACTAATTCAGCGGTGGTAACATCAATCTAACCATCAGTGGTAACAGCATGACTAATTCAGCGGTGATAACATCAATCTAACCATCAGTGGTAACAGCATGACTTATTCAGCGGTGATAACATCAATCTACCCATCAGTGGTAACAGCATGACTTATTCAGCGGTGGTAACATCAATCTACCCATCAGTGGTAACAGCATGACTAATTCAGCGGTGGTAACATCAATCTACCCATCAGTGGTAACAGCATGACTTATTCAGCGGTGATAACATCAATCTACCCATCAGTGGTAACAGCATGACTAATTCAGAGGTGATAACATCAATCTACCCATCAGTGGTAACAGCATGACTAATTCAGAGGTGATAACATCAATCTACCCATCAGTGGTAACAGCATGACTAATTCAGCGGTGGTAACATCAATCTACCCATCAGTGGTAACAGCATGACTAATTCAGCGGTGGTAACATCAATCTACCCATCAGTGGTAACAGCATGACTAATTCAGCGGTGATAACATCAATCTACCCATCAGTGGTAACAGCATGACTTATTCAGCGGTGATAACATCAATCTACCCATCAGTGGTAACAGCATGACTAATTCAGCGGTGGTAACATCAATCTACCCATCAGTGGTAACAGCATGACTAATTCAGCGGTGATAACATCAATCTACCCATCAGTGGTAACAGCATGACTTATTCAGCGGTGATAACATCAATCTACCCATCAGTGGTAACAGCATGACTAATTCAGCGGTGGTAACATCAATCTACCCATCAGCGGTAACAGCATGACTAATTCAGCGGTGGTAACATCAATCTACCCATCAGTGGTAACAGCATGACTAATTCAGCGGTGGTAACATCAATCTACCCATCAGTGGTAACAGCATGACTTATTCAGCGGTGGTAACATCAATCTACCCATCAGCGGTAACAGCATGACTAATTCAGAGGTGATAACATCAATCTACCCATCAGCGGTAACAGCATGACTAATTCAGCGGTGGTAACATCAATCTACCCATCAGTGGTAACAGCATGACTAATTCAGCGGTGATAACATCAATCTACCCATCAGTGGTAACAGCATGACTAATTCAGCGGTGGTAACATCAATCTACCCATCAGCGGTAACAGCATGACTTATTCAGCGGTGATAACATCAATCTACCCATCAGCGGTAACAGCATGACTAATTCAGCGGTGATAACATCAATCTACCCATCAGCGGTAACAGCATGACTAATTCAGCGGTGGTAACATCAATCTACCCATCAGCGGTAACAGCATGACTAATTCAGAGGTGATAACATCAATCTACCCATCAGTGGTAACAGCATGACTAATTCAGAGGTGATAACATCAATCTACCCATCAGCGGTAACAGCATGACTAATTCAGCGGTGGTAACATCAATCTACCCATCAGTGGTAACAGCATGACTAATTCAGAGGTGATAACATCAATCTACCCATCAGTGGTAACAGCATGACTAATTCAGAGGTGATAACATCAATCTACCCATCAGCGGTAACAGCATGACTAATTCAGCGGTGGTAACATCAATCTACCCATCAGCGGTAACAGCATGACTTATTCAGCGGTGATAACATCAATCTACCCATCAGCGGTAACAGCATGACTAATTCAGCGGTGATAACATCAATCTACCCATCAGTGGTAACAGCATGACTAATTCAGCGGTGGTAACATCAATCTACCCATCAGCGGTAACAGCATGACTAATTCAGAGGTGATAACATCAATCTACCCATCAGCGGTAACAGCATGACTAATTCAGCGGTGGTAACATCAATCTACCCATCAGCGGTAACAGCATGACTAATTCAGAGGTGATAACATCAATCTACCCATCAGCGGTAACAGCATGACTAATTCAGCGGTGGTAACATCAATCTACCCATCAGCGGTAACAGCATGACTAATTCAGAGGTGATAACATCAATCTACCCATCAGTGGTAACAGCATGACTAATTCAGAGGTGATAACATCAATCTACCCATCAGCGGTAACAGCATGACTAATTCAGCGGTGGTAACATCAATCTACCCATCAGCGGTAACAGCATGACTAATTCAGCGGTGGTAACATTAATCCATCCAGCAGTGGTAACTATCTATCAGCATTACAAATTCAGCGATGGTAATATCAATCGATCCAGCAGTGGTAACGATCTATCAGCATTACTAATTCAGTGGTGGTAACATCAATCTACCCATCAGCGGTAACAGCATGACTAATTCAGAGGTGATAACATCAATCTACCCATCAGTGGTAACAGTATGACTAATTCAGCGGTGATAACATCAATCTACCCATCAGTGGTAACAGCATGACTAATTCAGCGGTGGTAACATCAATCTACCCATCAGTGGTAACAGCATGACTAATTCAGAGGTGATAACATCAATCTACCCATCAGTGGTAACAACATGACTAATTCAGCGGTGGTAACATCAATCTACCCATCAGTGGTAACAGCATGACTAATTCAGAGGTGATAACATCAATCTACCCATCAGCGGTAACAGCATGACTAATTCAGCGGTGGTAACATCAATCTACCCATCAGTGGTAACAGCATGACTAATTCAGCGGTGGTAACATCAATCTACCCATCAGTGGTAACAGTATGACTAATTCAGCGGTGGTAACATCAATCTACCCATCAGTGGTAACAGCATGACTAATTCAGCGGTGGTAACATCAATCTACCCATCAGCGGTAACAGCATGACTAATTCAGCGGTGATAACATCAATCTACCCATCAGTGGTAACAGCATGACTAATTCAGCGGTGGTAACATCAATCTACCCATCAGTGGTAACAGCATGACTAATTCAGCGGTGGTAACATCAATCTAACCATCAGTGGTAACAGCATGACTAATTCAGCGGTGATAACATCAATCTACCCATCAGTGGTAACAGCATGACTAATTCAGCGGTGGTAACATCAATCTACCCATCAGTGGTAACAGCATGACTTATTCAGCGGTGGTAACATCAATCTACCCATCAGTGGTAACAGCATGACTAATTCAGCGGTGGTAACATCAATCTACCCATCAGTGGTAACAGCATGACTAATTCAGCGGTGGTAACATCAATCTACCCATCAGTGGTAACAGCATGACTTATTCAGCGGTGGTAACATCAATCTACCCATCAGTGGTAACAGCATGACTAATTCAGCGGTGGTAACATCAATCTACCCATCAGTGGTAACAGCATGACTAATTCAGCGGTGATAACATCAATCTACCCATCAGTGGTAACAGCATGACTAATTCAGCGGTGGTAACATCAATCTACCCATCAGTGGTAACAGCATGACTAATTCAGCGGTGGTAACATCAATCTACCCATCAGTGGTAACAGCATGACTAATTCAGCGGTGGTAACATCAATCTACCCATCAGTGGTAACAGCATGACTAATTCAGCGGTGGTAACATCAATCTAACCATCAGTGGTAACAGCATGACTAATTCAGCGGTGGTAACATCAATCTAACCGCAGAGCCCTCTCGTTAATGGAACTAGTGTTGCTAAGTCTTTAAATTTATGTAGTGTTTTGTGGACTGTTGGTTGTTTATTTATCGCTTTTCTGGGTTTTTTTCCATAGTTTTATCGGTTTTCGACAAACGAATTTTGACTTCCTTGTCGGTATTTTTCGACCTTTTAAGTGCATTTTTAAGAAAGTAGCTGTGATGGTTTATCAGCATTATCAAGCGTAGTACAATCTATCGTTTTTATAAAACTTGAGGGAGTTACAATCTTTAAATATTATTGATCTAGCGATTGTTACAGTATATTGGTATACATTTTCCACCTTTAATTTCTTTCGAATCATGCACGATGACCCGCCATTTCCTGACCCACATGGACCTAGGTTTCCTCCTTCGCCTCTGTTTGACTCTGCCTTGGAAAATTAAAAGCAAAATTAGATAAGTACAGTACGAATGTTAGAAGGGCAAATACCAAGCAATGACAAAGCGAAATAAAACAATGTTTATCTGTAAAAGGAGGTGCTGTGTCTGAGATGCACCAAAAGACAAAGTGCTGCTGTCTTCTTTTTCCTGGTTGTCTGCTCATCAAAGTATGTCATTCTGCAAGAACTGAATTGTGATTAATTGTGATTGAAGCTTTTTGATTTGCACACGTCTATGTTCTGTAGAGTTTCTCAGGACTGCCCGAGGAAGATTCTCTACGGCTGGTCTTTTATATGTCCTTATCACCATGACACATATTGCTCAATTCGGCTGTCTTTGTCGACACCATTGTCCCATCTCGATGTTATCACCGTATAATAATACGATGGCTACACGACAGCATTGCGAGGGCTTCACGTAGTCATGTTGCCTTCCTAAGCCAATCGGGCATCTTCTTGTTTCCTTCGTATTTACACGATTTGACAAGATATCCTCACGATGACCTTACGAAGTGCAAAATGGACATACGAATTCAACACGAAAATGAACCTTCGCAAGGTCCTTACGAAAGTTTTGGTATGTCAAAGATTTTGCCACCGCTCACGCTGTCAGAGCCTGAAAAACTCAATCGGCGGTCATACGATGGCTTTAGATGCCCTCACGAATGGCGCCATGTTTTTACGATCAGACCCGAATTTGAACATTTCGCGTGTCCATCTGGAGTCAATTTCGGGACTGTATGAAACGGACAAAATCCCGGAAGCGAAGTTTCATCGACCATATGGCAGGATGTGAAACCGGAACAAAGCAGTTGAAAAAAGTAATATAACAAAAATACCGAACTCCAATGAAAATTCAAATCGGAAAGTCCCTTATAAAATGGCAAAATCAAAAGCTCAAACACATCAAACGAATGGAAAACAACTGTCATATTCCTGACTAGTACAGGCATATCCTATTTCCTTATGTAGAAAATGGTGGATTAAACCTGGTTTTATAGCTAGACATTTCTTTTTATACTCACTTTGTTGCTTTTTTTGTTGTTGGTGTCGATTTTTTTTTCATGCTATTAATTACATAACGTCTTTACAATTTCTATATTTAGATAGATGTCAAATGAATTTAAAAAAAAATATTAGCAGCTAAAGGTATAATAAAAATAAATTAAGTGTGATGCTGATGCATACGTGAGTCAATGTATATTGACATTTATACTGTTTATACTGTTAAATGATTCAATAATTTACAAAAGGCATGAAGATACTTTGTGTCAAAGAAAAAGAGAAGAAAACCATTCAAAATAGCACAACACAGATTGAGCAAAACGAAAACAATCAAAGATTAATGAACTCATGTTTTCCAGAAAGATAGGCAGATCTTGCTCCACTATTGGAGCCCGTTGTGTTATTCATGGCAATAAGATAACCAGTGATGAGGCTTTCAATTATGTCATTAACGACGAAAGAATGAAGATATTTTTGTTTTACAAGTGTCATACATCCCTGATTGTAGCTATTATAAGATCTACTGCTAAATCTCAGATCACAATCACTGCAATTTTGCAGCAACATTAAGACCTTTGATTTATCTACGCTTTACACTACTATTCCCCATGCTCAATTGAAAGATCGACTTCACCATCTCATTAAACAGAGCTTTTTCTATAAAAATGGGAATCGTAGATATAAATTTCTTGTTTTGGGTTATAATAACTCATATTTTGTGAAGAACCACACTGACTGTATTAGAAAATACAGTGAAGATGATATTATCAAAATGCTGGACTATTAAATCGTCAATATATTTGTTGAGTTTGGAGGACTGATATTTCAACAGACAATTGGTATTCCAATGGGTACTAACTGTGCATCCCTTCTGGTCGACTTGTTTTTGTACTCGTATGAAAACCTTCTAAAAGACAAAAAGAAAAAGCACCTTGCAAAGTTCTTTAATTTTACTTTCAGATATATTGATGATGTCCTATCACTGAATAACCCATATTTCAGTCAGTACTTGCATCTCATATATTCCAGTGAACTTGAAATTAAAGATACTACTGATACAAGAAGAACTGCTTCATACCTTGATCTTGTCCTCAATATTGACACAGATGGACGACTTCACCCTAAAATCTATGACAAACGGGATGATTTCAACTTCCCAATTATCAATTTCCCATTTCTCTGCAGTAACATACCCTCTGCTCCGTCGTATGGTGTGTACATATCTCAATTGCTACGTTATGCTCGTGCATGTTCACACTATACTGACTTCATATACAGGAGTGTGCTCCTTACGCAGAAACTGCTCCAATAGAGTTATGAGGAGGAAAGATTAAAAATGACACTCCGTAAATTTTATGAACACCATCACGAATTGGTTGATCTATACGATATGACTGTTATACCGAGAGTGAATTTACATTGCTATACGACGTGTCTCGGTATTTTGTACATCCAACATTCATGTATTTATTTTTGATGTTTTTGTAATGGTTTCGGTTGAATAATGTGTTATGTCGTATCTTATGTTGTCCAAATAATTATAAAATTGCCTTTCAATACCATCTTTGTCATATTCCCGAATATGACTGTTATACTGAATGTGAATTTGCATTACTGTGCGGCGTGTCTCGGTGTTTTGTATATACAACATTAATGAATTTATTTTGATGTTTCTGTTATGGTTTCGGTTGGATAATCTGTTATGTCTTATCGTTTTTAGTCCAAATAATTATAAAATTGCCTTTCCATACCATCATTGTCATGAAAATTGTTTGAACGAATATTGTGAAAATAATTGTATAAAGTTCGAGATTTTATGTTAGTTACGTAAGCGCGTCACAGTTTTTGATATCCTGTGGTGTTTTTTCGTTGATGGAATATGTTCGTTGTTGTTCTGTGGTTTGCATGTTGGGTCGAGTATTATATTATTTGTTTGTGCGTTTTTTCTGTTATGAATGTTCTTGCGTATGTTTGTGCTGTATTTCTGTCACGTAGTGTTTTAGCAATATCTTTTAACATTGTCATAAAGCGGGAGGTTTGGCATGCCATGAAACCAGGTTCAACCCACCATTTTTTCTTAAAATGTCCTGTACCAAGTCAGGAATATGGCAGTTGTTATCAAATAGTTTGTTTCTATGTGTGTTGGCATTTGTTTTTGTTACACTTCGGTGTTCCCGTTGTTCCTTTGTTTTCCTTCTATAGTTGATGTGTTTCCCTCGGTTTTGTTGTAACCCGGATTTGTTTTCCCTCAATCGATTTCTGACTTTTGAACACCGGTATACTACTGTTGCCTTTATTATAAGTGTCTAGTTTCCCTGGTCATATGTGATATTGATATTCTATAACGGTCAATGAAATCATAATGCATTTCTCAAATTTTTCGCAAAAATTGGGAGATATAAACCCCATATACAGGTGCTGTTGGAATGTTTCTAAATAAAGATTGCTAACTACATAGATAAGGAATCATATGCTTTTTCTTTTACCCGACGCAATTCAGCCTTAGTGGAAACAAAAATCTTTAGGTGAATCCTGAAAAATTTTTTCAGATACAGTAAATTTTGCAATTTTGATATTGATTTTAAACTATTGAGATTTCAGTTCATGACCACTAATCCCAGGTTCTTTTTGTTCAGTCTACTTGCAGCTCAAATGGAGCAACACCATTTATCATTTAGTACGGATTAAATACGATGTGGTCAATGTTAATAAACAGAGCGCCAAAAAAGATTGGATATTGCATATTGGGGGTCAACAAATGGTTTCTAAACCGACGATAATGTCTTATTATTATTATCACTATTTGCACAGCGTATAATAGAAATTATAAGGTGAAATTGAAATTTTTATTCAAATTGTACAATTTTGTTAAATATACGATTACATTTAGTTTTAGGTGATTCTGTAATAAAAGCAATACTTCAATACTTATTTTACACCCATTTATCAGCAAACTGTGTATTCTATGATCTTCCATATATTTTACATACCACATTAATCAAATATATTTTCAATATATAATAACTACTTAATTTCTATTTCGTAATTATTATAATGTAAAATCACAAGTTTGACTAATGCAGCACAAATCTTATTTTATTTTTCATTTGGAAGACTACTCCAGAAATTAACCATTCGCATCTTTATAAACACAGTGACGGGGTATCTGCCAAGCTCTGAATACACTATGAAATTACGGGTAGACTTATTATATTTAAATCATTTTACAAAATTCTAAATGTACTCTTTCAATTATATTTATATTTTCAAACCGCCATATTTATGATCCATATAAAATTATTGACAAAAATATTTTATCAAATAAGTCAAAATGCCTTTAACAGTACTGTACTCTAGATCATTGCTGCTTTCTGTTAGCAAAACAGTACCATTCGCATATCAAAAATGATTTTCAAAAAATGTCAATTCCTATTCTGTATCGTGTGATATTGATTTTAAGCCTTAATTAAAAAGTAATAACAAAAAACTAAGGTAAGTAAAAAACAATCCATAAATCTTCTGATTAAAAAAAAACTGTTAAAAGATACCAGGCTGATAAAAAAAACAGTTTGAAGACCATTTAGAAATACAGAAAACAAAGCAAGTGATAGGTTTTACCCTTGTCGTACCTTGAATAAACGAATGGGGCCTCGGTGGACGAGTGGTCTAAATAGTCGAACTACTATATCACTAGCCTGTCAACACTGAGATTGTGAGTTCGAATCCTGCACGTGACAAGTGCGCTCGACTCCAGTCTTAATTGACTGGAATTTTCAGTTCTCCTACCGAAGGTCGGTGCTTCTCTCTGGGCACTCCGGCTTCCTCCGGTAATAAAACTGACCGCAACAAAATACCACAATAGAGCTGAAAGTGTCGTTAACATCAATTAATCAATCACTATAAACGAATTTGTAAACAAGTTTCACGTTGTTTTTAAACACATGACGCCTACGTGTAGTTTGAAGGGTTTTGATTTATCACCCACAAAGATTTACTCATTATCACCTGTCTTCTATTCTTATTATTACTTTATAACCAATCTTAGTTGTGACATTCCGATAGGTGTAAATTATACCCTAGAAAATGGCAATTAATTTTACTGTCATGCCAAAATCCGGTCCACCTTCGTTAATAACAGCTAGTTTAATCAGGTACTTCAGTTTTCTTAATTTTCACATTTCTAGCAGGATGTCAGATAAGAACGCACTACAAATAAATGTTTTGAATAGCACATAGAATTAATAAAGTTTACAAAAATACATGTCTTTTGTTGAAGAATAGGTACGAGAAAAGAAAATAAAATTGTTATTGCATAGTTCTACAATGAAGAGTTACTTGATATAGTGTGTTGTACTCACTCCCTATCTGCAACATGTATTGCAGTTTAACAGCATTACCAATCTGGCGAGAGTAATATCTTATCAGCATTATCTTAACAATTTATCACAATTATCTATCTAGCAATTGTAACAATGCATCAGCATTACCAATATACGAGAAGTAACAATGCATCAGCATTACCAATCTACGAGAAGTAACAGTGCATCAGCATTGTCAATCTACAAGAAGCAACAATGCATCATCATTATCAATTTACGAGAAGTAACAGTTTATCAACATTATAAATCTACGAGAAGTAACAGTTTATTAACATTATCAATCTACGAGAAGTAACAGTTTGTCAACGTTATCAATCTACGAGAAGTAACAGTATTTACATTAACAATCTACGAGAAGAAAAAGTTTATCAACATTATCAATCTACGAGAAGTAACAGTGTATCAGCATAATCAATCTACAAGAAGTAACAGTTTATTAACTTATCAATCTTCGAGAAGTAACAGTTTATCAATATTATCAATCTACGAGAAGTAACAGTATATCAACATTATCAATCTACAAGAAATAACAGTTTGTCAGCATTATCAATCTACGAAATGTAACAGTTATTCAACATTACCAATCTAGCAAGTGGAACAATTCATCAGCATTACCAATCAACCAAGTGGAATAATTCATCAACATTATCAATCTAGCAAGTGGAACAATTCATCGGCATTATCAATCTAGCGGGAGTTATCAGCATTAATATCAATCAAACAGCATTACCAAAAACAGCGGCAATTAAATCAATTCATCAGTGGTCAGTTTCTAATAGCAATGCTAATAAACGGCGTACACATCAATCCAGCAGTGGTAACTATCTAACAGCATTATCAATTCAGCTGCGGTAACATTAGTCCACCCACCAATGCTTACTATCTATCAGTATAATACATCTAGCAGCGGTATCACCAATCCACCCAGCAGTGTTTACTATATATCAACACTATCAATCTAGAGGCGGTATCATCAATCCAACTAACACCATTACAAATCCAGCTGCGGTAACATCAATCCATCCAGCAGTGGTAACTATCTATCGTTATTACTAATTCAGCGATGGTTACATCAGTCCATCCAGCAGTGGTAACAATCTATCAGCATGATTTATTCAGCGGTGGCAACATCAATTCATCCAACAGTTGCAACAATCTATCAGAATGACTAATTCAGCGATAGTAACAATCTAACCGACCCCCCCCCATCCCAGTTTTTAATTGGTTTTATGTTGCTCAGTCTTTAGTTTCTTATGTAGTGTTTTGTAGACTGTTGGTTGTTTATTCACCGTCGGATTTTTTCCGTAATTTTGTCGGTCTTTCTCTCGACAAACGAGTTTTGACCACCCTGTCGGTATTTCTTCGACAAACGAGTTTTGACTACCCTGTCGGTATTTCTTCGACAAACGAGTTTTAACCACCCTGTCGGTATTTCTTCGCCAAACGAATTTTGACCACCCTGTCGGTATTTCGTCGACAAACGAGTTTTGACCACCCTGTCGGTCTTTCTCTCGACAAATGAGTTTTGACCGCCCTGTCGGCCTTTTTCTCCACAAACGAGTTTTGACTACCCTGTCGTTATATTAAATTCATGCTTACAACAAATTTTTAATTTTAATTTTTTTCTTCTGTTTAACTTCGTAAAACATCGTTCAACTTTGAAAGATCAAAAAAGTGAAAATTCAAAAGTGGAATAAGAACCTTCAATTGCTCTGAACAATTATTTTAAGTTTTCGATATGCATTTTTTTATACAAAACACATCTTTTATAACAAAAAAAATGTAAGTTTTTGAATCGAGTCATTTTCCTTTCCTAAATCCTGTAAATAATATTTGTAACATACTTTTAAATTAGTGTGTTTATGATACATGATACAATTGTTAACTGCAAAACAACCAAGTTTGTATTTTGCTTTAAAAACCTCTTAGGGGTAAAAGTGAAAAAATTGAAATGTATGCATCAAAAGTACTATAATTCATTATCAAATTACAATATTTCATTTAAATTTAATATATCCGATAACTGGAATACGAACAGTTTTCTCACTTTCTTTAATAGTTTCCATAGGAACAAATTGCGTAGATGACATCTTAAAAGCTCTATTTTCACACTTTCCGGTTATTGTGAAGATTTCTTCAGAACTAGGGACACCTTAAGAAACCCGCGAGATCTTTAAGCAACTTAATACGGTAAGAAACATAAATCATAATATCACATATGAAACGTTATCGTTTCCTTGAAGTTAAATGTAAATACATTAAAGTAAGGACATGCTATATTTCAATGTAAATCATTAAGTTAAAATATTCAAAAGTAGACTGTCGGACTTTTCCTTAGTGATTTTTTTCCAGTCTATAAATTTAATTCTATACAAATTGAACTTATTTGAAGAATTTCAGTCTGATATTTGACGACACTTGGAAATAGTTATGTATGCAGATAGATATATTGTGCAACGACAACTTGAATGATGTGACAAACATATTCGAGTGCGAAAGTCAATTTGGAAGGAAGGATTCGAGTAAATTGGACAAACCTACTGAAGGTTATAATTGTCCAATAAATATTCAAACGGCAAATCATAAAATAATTCTAACTTTATAAATTGAAATTAAGTGTTTTCCTTTTCGGTGGTATTTATAATTGATGTTTAATGGACTATTTTCAGTGTATCGCCTGTGATGAATGGTATATGGTGTACTAACATGATGTTTCTTATATGGACAAGTCTTATACAAATGTAAGTACATTCCTTTCTTAAATGTTTGTACAGTAACGTTTTGTTTTGCTATATTTTAAAGCTTAATGTGGGGGTTTATTTTGTGTTCGTTTTTGATTTTTTTGGTTTTTGCTTTATCTGGCTTATGTTTTATTGTTTTTATCGTCTTTTCCTTTTGCTTTATTTTCATTGTTTTTGTTTTTTTGGGGTCTTTTTATGATTATTTTTCTTGTTTTTATTTTAATTGAACAGACTATTTTCTGAAATGTCTCTGATTTTCAACATTTGTTTAAAAAAAAAGACCCGTTTAAAACATTATTGAACTAAATACATTTCAGCAATATTTGAACTATTAATTTCACCAAATTCAGACCTACATCAACCAACCTTTCATTTCCGAATTCATGTTATCTTTGGTATCTATGACGAGTTTATTCAGAACATTTCAGAACGGTGATTGTCCTTTATTTGATTTGGATATTTCAGATTCTCATGGGAATCCTATCGTTACATGTAATTTTCTTTATTAGTCGCATTGTTCCTTTGGTGCTTCCATAAGATATATATATTTCCTTACTCACCATTACGTGTACATGGTGATGCTTTAGATTTCAATGAATGAACCACTGTATAAATGAAACCTTATTAAGTCTGGGATTCGTTACCACAAATTACAATAAGAAATTACTATACTCTTTAATAGTTACAAAAATTTGGTTAGAAAGTTTTGCGGTACCTGTGATTCTAACAGTTACATGTATGTTCTTAATAGATCTCGTAAAAAAAGATATGATCCATATAAACTTATTCTTAACTTTTGAATAAACTCATTCTGTAAGGTAACCAATAAAAATAACACGTTATAAATTTCGTGCGTCCCAAGTGCTTTTCTGGATTTACCTTCATAAGAAATGCTCAATCTTAAACATTTGAAAGCCAGGGAGGTATAAATACGATTAAACTATATGACTTGAAGGGACACAATGAATGGAACCCTAAAGTACTTAGTCTCTGTGCATTCCATATGCGCAAATTTGAATTTCATTTAAAAAAATTAGTATCGACGATAAAATATGTTGAAAGTGAGCGCCAAAAAAGTTATTATTTTTCTCCAAAAACCACATGTCTTTTACGCCAATAATACAGGTAAATAGTATTGAATATAAATTTTCATAGATTGATATATGTCATTTTCCACATATGCCCTGTTATCATCCCGAGATCTTGATATCTGTTGCAGATAACCGGGCAGATATGTAAATGATATGTCTAAGCCTATTTATTGCTTATTTGTTTGCATCAGTGATAATTTATTACATGTGAATTCGAAATACTACAGGTAGATCGTATGAATGAAAATAATGTATTTTTCTATTTATTTCATGTTATGATTTACTTGTATTTAGCTCTGCAATTCGCCAGCATTGCATGTTACTCCTTGTCACACATCACGGGGAGGCAGAAGTAGGATATCGAGCTTGATATGACCGGTTTATTTGCTCTTCAACATCGTACTTGTTTTGACCTTCGAACTGTTCTATTGCTACTAGTGAGTCTTATGTGGACGCAAGGCTCGTTAAGAGTACCAAACTATTGACCTAGTATCTTTGATATGTTTTACTGATAAATGGAGCTGCTTTTCTGTTAAAGTCCCTGGCTCAAGTTTTAAATATCAATGACTTTTCAAATATGGAATATTTTTTTCAGTATTTTCATTGATATTAAAAATGACCTTAATTATTTCAGTTTTTTTTAATGTGCAGTCATCATGTACATTGTTTTAATATTTTTTTCCGTATTTATTTGATAAATGGACTTAGACTTTGAGACGAAGAACAGTAATAAAAGCGCTGTACCTTTGCTTTTTGTGTGTCTGTTGCTATACTTTGGATTGCTGCCACTGCTGAATGCAGTAACCACTTCTTTGATGCTTTATAAAAAGTGTGTTGTTAAAAGTAATCATTATATTTAGACAAATAGATGCCTAAACCTTTTAGTATCATCCCTTGGTGATTTTTGCATTAAAGTGATTAAAAAAAATTACTTTTGTGCACTAGTCATGAGGAGGTTAAGACGATATCTAAAATCACACTTGCTAACATGTCCAAGTGCATTTGCCCTTGGTCTCTTTTCCATTATAGTGACTTGTATAGTTATTCCTTCAACTTGCTTTTCTGGATAAGAGACAAGGTGGACCTCTGCTAGCAAACTATATGATGAAATTATTAAATTATTTGTATTTGCACTCTGGGATGGCAGTTAAATCAAAGATATGAAATTTTGAAAGAACTAAACTAACTTATAAATAATAACAATAACAATTGTTTTATGTTGTGATATTTTATATGATTATATATATATATTTTTATATGATAATCTCATCCACTTTATGTGAATTTTAATTTTATCTTCATTTATATGTTTATGTGTTATGAATGAGAATGTATTGTGTATTGTTGTCATTATGTCCTGTCAGGGGCCCTTAATTGGAAAATAAAGAACTTTGAACTTTGAACTTTACATTACTGATTTTGTGTCATGGATAGATACCCCATTCTTTAAGAGTTTGGCAGTTAAACTGACAGCTGCAGTCGCAGGCGAGATATAGGGTTCCACGGAACCCTTTACGAATTTTTATCTGTGTGATCAATATTTTTCTTTTATATATGGCAACATTCAATCCCTTAATTCATTAAGTATTTTAGTTATCCTTTTCTTTGTTTAGGGTCGTTTTTGGAAAAGATACTTCTTATACAGGCAAACCCGGAATGACAAATGACTTGTTGTCTGAATACTATTTACCACACATTTATGAAAAAGACGACGATTGGTTCGCTGACCAAGCTGACGCCACAGATGATATTTCGCAGCAACTATCAGAACAGTTTAAACACTTCTTCAAGACGTATTATCAACCCAATGCAGACCAAATAGCAGATAAAGCAGAAACTCCGATAGGCATGCTTTCTAACAATGTTCATGATAGTAACAGTTATGGCATAGACCAAGAAGTCAACATGAGGGAAAATGGACAACATGATAATTCGGAAAATGAAATCCTTGAAGGGATGAGCCTTAACAATACAGATGAAATGAACGATTCATTTAATATACCCCTCATGTTTGGAGATAAAAATGATGTATTGGAAGATGAATTATTTCAAAGGTACAGAAGGTCGGCTAACAATAGATACAGTAAGCGTTACAGAAGCATTGTTGATAGCCTTGGGAGACTACGGAGAGTCTTTAGATTACCAACGCAAAGGAGAGGATTTCTTGATCCCATAGCCTCACATCTGATTGGATGATGAAGCAGATTGGAGCACTTAAAATGCATTAACGTTTTGCAGCTAAATACAATATAATGTGATGTTGTTTTTTTCTTATTCAGTATTTTAATTAAACAATATATTTGAGAAAAAAATAATTTCGGTTCAAAGAATATCTTTTGCATTTATGAAATTAAAAATTAATGAATTATAAATAAAACACTACAACTACATTGATACGTTATCTTTCTTTTCGTATAAATTCTCTTTGATGGCCTTTTCTGTAAAAAAAAATCTTTCTATGATCTTGTGAGAAATATATACTTATGATATAAATAGTGTTTCTGCTTCGAGTTCTAACAAGTTTTGTTTGTGATTGGTATCTACGGTGTCAGTCTTTCGATTACAATTTTTATATCCACCTTGGTATCTTCAATGTTTTCTCTCTGTTTACATTAGGATTTAGGACGGCATTTTATTTCTATTCCATGAAGTCTGCAGTAGTAAGTAACCTGTTGTATTATACGAAAAATACAATTTTAAGAACAAAAAAAAAAAAAAAAAAAAAAAAAAAAAAAAAACAATGAAACAAAACCAAATGTAAATAAAAGAAATATCACGAAAAATATCACCTTAGACTTTACAAATCTGAATTGAGCTTTTGTATCTATTGTTTATTGTTTATTTGTTCTCGTCCTGAACATGTATGGAATATTTGCCACTGGGAGTAAAGCAAACAACAATTATTCAATGTATTGATGCGAAATTCCAAATTTCGACATGTATAAATTATACCTACAATAGACAGTGATAAATTAATTAAAACATATTGAATATTACAGAGGAAATTTGAATTATATGTATGATATACTGCATGGTATTTCAGAGAAAAACTCAAGATTGTTGTTTTAAGAAACGTATTAACGTATTGGCCAGTATAGCAAACTAATTATATATAAGTATATTTGACTAGACGCATTTTTTTCACCCATTTTCGGTTTCTTATTAATGTATGAATATCTGGAGGAATTTCATTCCAACACGATTCTTTGACTTTGGACACACATATTAAAATCTGGAGAGATTTGGTTCTTAACAAGTTCCCGACTCGAGATTGCACATCGCTGTGTGGAGGGATATGCCTCTGACGAGGTCGCCGACTTGGGACAGGAACATAAATATGTGGAGGGATTAATTCTGACGTTGTCCCTAACTTAGAACAGCCACATTCATATCTGGAGATAATTAATTCTGACGATGTTCCTGAATTAGGAAAGGTACATTAATATTTGGAGGTATTTATTTCTAGTGAGGTCTTTGACATGGGACAGGAACATTTATATGTGGAAGTATTTAGGAGAATTTTGATAATGTCTATTCTGACCTGGTACGAATAGAATAATTAACCTAGCAAAGGACAGGCACAACAAAAAAAAAAATGAAGTGTTCAACAGAAAAAAAATCAATTTTCTCGCGGCATATAGCGAAAAAAAATATACCCAACTAGCAACAGGTGAAAATTAATATTTCTGACAAAAAAAATCTTCCTGCCCCCCACCCGAAAATCAAATGGTCTTCCACTTTCTGTACTGTATGGATTTTTATTGTTGCTAAAGCCATGTGGTGAGCTTTTATTGTTAAATTTTGGGTTCTTTGGTGTATGGATAGTTGTCTCATTGCTTATCATTCCACACCTTATTTTTATCGAAATAAAAAAAAAAAAAAAAAAAACATGTTTACAAGTGAAGCAATACTTAACATAATGTTTTAAGCCTGAATATTCTCAGTTACTGATAGCAGGCCAAAGTACTGAATCTACTTACTAGTATAAAGAAATCGTGTACGTCTTCATTCTTATATCGGTTGCTGTACTTCCGGTTGACCAGTGTCAAAGTTACATGTCTCCAACTATAATAATAAAAAATGTATCAACAAAAATAGTGAACTCCAAGGTAGATTCTAGAAGGAAAAGTACACAAAACTGACAAATCAAACGTTAGAGTCTATCAACCAAAGGTACACAAAACTGACAAATCAAACGTTAGAGTCTATCAACCAAAGGTACACAAAACTGACAAATCAAACGTTAGAGTCTATCAACCACAGGAACACAAAACTGACAAATCAAACGTTAGAGTCTATCAACCAAAGGTACACAAAACTGACAAATCAAACGTTAGAGTCTATCAACCAAAGGAACTGACAAATCAAACGTTAGAGTCTATCAACCAAAGGAACTGACAAATCAAACGTTAGAGTCTATCAACCAAAGGAACACAAAACTGACAAATCAAACGTTAGAGTCTATCAACCAAAGGAACTGACAAATCAAACGTTAGAGTCTATCAACCAAAGGAACTGACAAATCAAACGTTAGAGTCTATCAACCAAAGGTACACAAAACTGACAAATCAAACGTTAGAGTCTATCAACCAAAGGTACACAAAACTGACAAATCAAACGTTAGAGTCTATCAACCAAAGGTACACAAAACTGACAAATCAAACGTTAGAGTCAATCAACCAAAGGAACTGACAAATCAAACGTTAGAGTCTATCAACCAAAGGTACACAAAACTGACAAATCAAACGTTAGAGTCTATCAACCACAGGAACACAAAACTGACAAATCAAACGTTAGAGTCTATCAACCAAAGGTACACAAAACTGACAAATCAAACGTTAGAGTCTATTAACCAAAGGAACTGACAAATCAAACGTTAGAGTCTATCAACCAAAGGAACTGACAAATCAAACGTTAGAGTCTATCAACCAAAGGTACACAAAACTGACAAATCAAACGTTAGAGTCTATCAACCAAAGGAACTGACAAATCAAACGTTAGAGTCTATCAACCAAAGGAACTGACAAATCAAACGTTAGAGTCTATCAACCAAAGGTACACAAAACTGACAAATCAAACGTTAGAGTCTATCAACCAAAGGTACACAAAACTGACAAATCAAACGTTAGAGTCTATAACCAAAGGTACACAAAACTGACAAATCAAACGTTAGAGTCAATCAACCAAAGGAACTGACAAATCAAACGTTAGAGTCTATCAACCAAAGGTACACAAAACTGACAAATCAAACGTTAGAGTCTATCAACCACAGGAACACAAAACTGACAAATCAAACGTTAGAGTCTATCAACCAAAGGTACACAAAACTGACAAATCAAACGTTAGAGTCTATCAACCAAAGGAACAAGTATAAAACAACTGTAGAAATCCAGACTTGTTACAGGCATTTTCCAAAGAAAATGGTGGGTTAAACCTGGTTTTATAGCTAGCTAAAATTCTCACTTGTATGACAGTTGTTTATAGTTCCGTTATATGGACAAAATTAGGTGAGCGACCCCAACAAACATCATAGGTTTATGTGACAATAATTGGGATACAGCAGCCAATTACTTTGTAAACATACATCACAGACATACAACACAACTGATTAAAAAATTCAACTAACAAACAAATGAATCTAACAAAGACGCCAACAAATAAAATGTTATAGTTGATAGTAAGTTTGAAAAAGACGCCAACAAAAAGGTGTTTGTAGTTGATAGTACATACATTATATATTATACACTTTCTCGATAAAGTACAAATTAAGGAAAATATAATCAAAATGGTAAACAAAACGAAAACAACACTGTGAAAACCGAATCACACCTCTAGATCCACCCGCACCAGGAAAGCCAAAACAACCCGATAGCTTGATTCACAAATACCGAGTAACGTCACGACCAAAAGGTACATAATAGCACAAACACAAATAAAGGGAAAACTGCTAAGTAAATAAAAAGATACACAACTTCAGTACCGAGAATCTATAACTCAAAACTATCTTGTATTATTTGTGAAGTAGACACTTAATATTTATCTATTAGGTCTTGGTACTTTTTTTTAAAAATTCTTTTGGAAAAAGGACGAGACGGTCTTTGACAAAACCCTGGCTCATTTATTTTTGATCGGACACCTATGCCGTTTTACAAAGTCTTAGTAGCAGCTACAAGCTCTTGAATATAATATAATTTGAGAAATGTCTACTCAGTAATATGAGGGTGAAGTTGATATATTGCTGATAAGGTGAGGCAAAATTATAATTACAAAATTGATGTCGTATCGTTTGTCATATGTTCTGATACTTAGATGACCGTTGTAGTTAAATTCGAGGTATATGCCTTAAAATGAGGCGGAGGAAGAGTATCTGTGGTTTCTATAATCTTTAGTTCAGAAGGAAGTATATATTAATGGGACCTAATCAGAAAAGTTTGAATTGTCAATGGAAAGAACATAATAAATAAACCTGTATGTGAAATTTGATACCATGGCGTTCAAATTTATTATCAATTTAAAAAAAAATAACAAGTTTTACCTTTCTTAAAATGTATGAGTGTTTCGTTGTATCTAAATATACGTTAGCTTTTGTTTTTGTGTTAGCATGATTTTTAAGGGAAAAGACAGATTTTCTTTTTATTTCATCAGTTTTATTTATTATTTTTTTCAATTTCGAATACTTCTATTTTTTTTTACGTTTTATTAGTAAAATGACACAAAGTATGACATGACAGGGAACAGGCTCTTGAAGAACAAATTAACACCATCAGTTCTGGGGATCACGAGTGAGGGACTGTAAAACAGCTATATATATATATATATATATATATATATATATATATACAACTCGTCTAAACATCAACCCAACAATGTTAGATCTGTAAATTTGCTTTCGCAAATTTTTTGTTCTTCCCTCGCCGGGATTCGAACCCATGCTACTGAGATATCGTGACACCAAATCGCCTGCACTGTAGCCGTCCCGCTAGACCACACGACCACCTGGGCTTCATTAAAGTGAAGCTTTCGGTGGCCGGGTGTTACCTTTCCACGTCAGTTTTAATCTAGCGTCGTACTACAGTACATGATATATAAGGCATGGAGATGTTATTTTTACAGATCAGCTAAATTATCTATAGTAAAGGATCCTACAAATTAATGTAAGATACAGTCACAGAAAATAATTATATTTATAAGTACGTCTGAGCCAGTGACAACTCTACAACAGATTTATCCATCGGATCACCAGCAGTGATGGTGATACATGGCTGTGTACATTATGTATATACACCTCGTCTAAACATCAACCCAACAATGTTAGATCTGTAAATTTGCTTTCGCAAATATCTCATTTTGTATAATATGTAAATTAATGATTGGTGATCTGTTATTAACACCATACATAGGAAATAATGTGATAAAAAAAAATCGTGTATAATGCCAAATAAGCAAAGACGATGCATAATAATGCATCATTTTTTACTTTCAGCTCTCATCTAATAGTATTTATCTGACACGATCCTATAGCAATGCATTCGTCGATCGGGTCCGGAATACTCATAATGATCCGAATTCTGATCTTCCGTATTCCAGATTGTATAACTAATTCAAGACAATAGAACCTTAGTCATATCATCAGACAGCCCATCAGAGGTAACTCTTGTGAATTAATCATTACAAGATGGCGGGTTAAACCTCTAATCCAATAGCTTCGCACCGTGATTCAAAGCAAACATTTCAGGGGCAATAACTCATATAAGAAATCATAGGATTGCCTCTCACTCATTATACCATTTTTCGTCCAACAATCCAAGCATTTTGGAATACTCCCATAATTCTATTTTTTCTGCATGCAGAGGAATGCGCACAGAAGCACTTGAGCTTGACTTTTGACTGTGGCCTTTATTCATTAGCTATGACCCAATGATCTCAAATCAAAAGATCTTTGGACTTTAAGGCCTATGGTTTATGAGTGACACAAATATTACCAATTAAAAAAGTAGTTAACAATAGATAACTGCTTTAAGAGAAAATCAAAGGATATGATTATCCATCCATGACACAAAATCAGTAATTGCACATATTTTATGCTGTTCTTCTTCTCAAAGTCACAGTGAGACCTTCAACACGGAGCCAAAAAAAAAAAGACTCTCACCTCACTGCAAGTTTGAGACGGCCCCTAGCACCGGTTTGAGCGGAATTCTTTGCAAAATAATTAGGATAGACTTTGTAGGATGTAACACCACCCAATCGGGTCCGGTAAAAAGAACATACTGAAAAGTAGTTCATATTTAAAACAATATAGATTCTACGCATAGGTGTAAATATCAAACTATGTAGAACATATTTTGTTAATTTAGGTATCAAATGAAAGGTGAAGTACTGTTGATCCTTGAGAGTTCCCCGGATCGCTTCCAACGACATTGACCGAAGCTTCCTGTGGATCTAACGAACAATTCAAAAAAAATATTTTGTAGATATCGTTTTTGGCTACAGAGGAGATGTGCACACAAGAAAAGCAGTGTTACACTTCAATACTTCAATAAAAATACATTTATTTGTGATAAAAAAAGTAGTAAAAACACTTGACCTCTGCATAGTATCTTGTAGCTGTATGAAAGTGTTGAAATATGTATCATCAGCAAAACTTAGAAGTCAAGAAAGGTACATAAAAAGGGGACACCAAAACATCATTATTACGGAAATAACAAATTAATAATAGAAGAAAAAAGTTGTGCAGTTTGTCATAAATTTCTATATGATGATTACCATCAGAAGATTTCATTAAAACATTGGGGAAAAGAAAATAAGGATCAGTTTCAACTGCGGATTTAGTTCAAGAAAGTTCATGTAATACGATTCATTGGAAAATTATATAAAGCCATACTTATTCAGTAAAATGATCGTCTTAAAGTATGCAAATTGTTTTGAATATCTATCAAGTGTGTTTTGTTATTTAAGGCTTTGTAAAGTTTATTCATGACCTACAATTCCTCACAACAATGTAAAACACAATTCTTCCACACGAGGGACACACTTTTTCTTTTTTATCAACAAAAATCTTTTTTCCTTTTATCTGACAGTCAAATTGGTGTATTTTACAAGAACTATTACTAAAAGCAGAATTGCATCGAATACAAATGATAAAGTTACACCTATATGAAGAGTATTAAGTTGAAAACAGAAAATCAACCTCGGTATGTGTATACCTTAATTATGAAGGCATGCGTCTATTTAATACCGGGAAATTCACTCTTTTTTAAAAGACTATAGCTGTCAGTAAGTGCGAGTACTCTCAAATCGTTCTTTTTTGTTTACTTGACCTGTTGATACTAATTGTAATGCTTTTTTGTTATTTAATGTTTACTTATTCGGGGTTATATCTGGTCTATATACCAGCTTTGATAAGTGTTTGGTATTACTTTAAATTTTCACTTCTTTGTACTATGAACATCAAAATTATTTATCTTGTAAAAATATTTCCTTTCTCCATTTGAACTGTACACGTATACCTAACAACAAAATTATTTTATTTACCTGTGTTTAAAGTAATTGCAAATGGCTGATATTTTTGTTCAAGCATATTGTTTTTCTTAAATTGTTTAACATTTCACAGCGGTATAACATGTTACTTTAATTATTCTTCCTTTAGTTTATTTATTTTATATTTACATTGTATCATAGATCAAATTTGTCAAAAAGACAACTATAACCTTGGACAAAATGGCGTTAAACAAAATAACGTACACAGGTAAATTTAAATATATTAATTTTGTTGTTAGGAGTACGGAGATAATTTTTACAAAATGAATAAATTTGTTGTTAATTAAACGAAAACAGCAGTGAAAATTTATCGTCATACTAAATACTTATTAAAGGTGGTACATATTAAAAATAGTGTGTAACAGGTCAAAATAACACGAAAATACGATTTGACAGTACTCGCAGTTACTGAAAGCTAGTTAAAAACCAAAAACAATTAATAATAATAAAAAATAATGCATCAGAGACTAAAATCAACTAAAACACATCTCAGGGATTTAGTGTTTTAACGCCATGGACACTCAAACAAGACATGACTTGTGCAATGCCAAAATAAAAGTATCGACAGGCAATAGGATAGTTTGGATTTAACCTTATAATAAATATGTATAATGTTATATAGAGATAAAGCAATCTCTATATAGAAAATGAACGTGGATGTGTATTTATACATAAAAAAAAAAAAAAAAAAAACATTCGAAAAGAATACAAGTTTTGTTATGTTTTAATTTGTTGATGACAAAATCGATATTTGTGCCAATGTAGACAATATTTAAAGATCTTATTACAACATTAATAAGATAACCTTTACTACTAAGTTTGTTTAAAGGTTCGATGAGTTTACACGGATCACATAGTGATTTCCGCGCCTTTAGTACAATATTACTTATAATTTAGGGTGTGAAATACCGTTTTTAATAAGTTTTCTACAGGTACAGCCAAATTTAATAATCAAATTTGTGTATCTATGAAAGAATTTAGTAAAAGTTTTAAGTAATTTATGGTAAAGGAATCCCTGACTTAATAATTTACCAGTGATACATTGATTACGTTCGTTAAAATCTATGACATCACTACACACACGAACGAGTTGGGATATATGAACACCGTATGATGGATCCAAAGGAACATCGCCGTCTAAAAAAGGAAAATGAACAATAGGGAATGCAAAATCGTCTCTTTTGTCGTAAATTGTAGTATGGAGTTTCCCTTTAGAAATCGAATTGTCTAAATCTAGAAAAGGACAACTACTGCTGTTTATGTTAGATTTATTTAAAGTAAGTTCCTTTGGGTAAATTCCGGTAGTATATTTAAAGAACTCTGGATTATTTAACGAAAAAATATCATCAAGATAAAGGTAGGTATTGTTGAATGTGTCAACCAAATGTAACAGTTACGTGTCTTTACTGAGTTTGGTCATAAACTGAGATTCATAGCAATACAGCAATAAATCTGCTATTAAAGGGGCGCAATTAGTGCCCAATAGGAATACCTACTACCTGTCGATACACTTTATCGCCGTAACGTACATATATGTTGTCCAGTAGAAAATGTAAAGATTCGATCATATCTTCACATTTCCAGTAAGTGTATCTAGCATACTTTCCTTTTTCGTTACAGAAAAAGGCTTTTAACGAGTTACAGCAAATAAATTTGCAACGAGATTTTTCAAAAGACTATTTAATTAAATATGAAAACTTTTTCTTGATAAGATTGTGTTGAAGTGTAGTGTAGAGAGTAGAAAATTCATAACTGTCAACAGAATTAAAAGGACCATAAAAAGCATGATTTGTATCTTAAACCTCTAAAGAATTTTTAATACTCCAAAAATAATTAATACCATTATTTTCATAAGCTTTATTACAAAAGTTAATAACAAGTTCTTTGATAGTAGTAAGGGAGGTAGTTAGAAGCATTGATAGATTAGTAGTAGAACACTTACTAGATGCGGAGATGAAACGAAATTAAAATGGTTGTTTGTGTAATTTCGGTAACCAGTACATAGTCGGGACTTTCAAATGTTTGGAAGAGGCTTTAAGATGGGTAGTGGCAGTGATATGCATGTTTACAATTTGACTCTGTGGAGTGTACGGACCTGAATGTAGAAGAATTGATAATAACGTTTTGGAGAACTTCCGTGTAATATATGCGTCACATCACTACTACATTATTGGCTGCTTTGTCTGCTGGTACGAACACAAACCGCTTTGCGAGTACTTGGAGTTTATTTTTTATTCTAGAAATGGGTATATCATGAACCCTATTATTAATTTAAGAATTGTTTTCAAAATGAGATATACGAATATCAACAGTATTCATAATTTTATTCAAATAACTGTCCAGAAATTTTTTATCAGATTTTTCACGTTTAATAAGGACCTGACGACACTGTTTTCAGTCTATAATAGATGAAGGACGATATTTAGGTCCTTTCTTAAGAAAGTTTTGACCTTACGGTCTTCAACGATGTTGTGGTCTCCTTTTATGACATGACCATAGGGAACATATCTAAAACTAGATGTTTCACAGTCTCAAGTGGAAGGAGCATTATTTTTTATAAAGACGTCTGATGTTACTGACGTAATATAATTAAAAATCAAATTTCTGCTGGGTTTTTTGTACGAATACGAAATAATAGATGGTTATGTATTGTCAAAATATGGAGGTATTTGGCTATGGATGGTAGATTCATTGAATATACTAGATAAGTTAATAAAGTCAATACCTCTATTTATATATTTTCATTTAAGAAAATGCAATTTATGATTTTCAGGTTTATTGATACTAGGAAACAGCCTGTGATGACAAAGGCTATAATAATACGGGGGTATTCATACAACGGGCTAAAAAATGAAATTTTTTCACACTCAAGAAAAATATCATATAATTTACTTATTGTCATATGACCAAATTTGCATAATAATGGATGACTACCATTATTTTTTATTATAGATAACAGAACAGCAAGTGTATAATTTATACGATGTTTAATACGTAAATTACGGTTTTTACGTTAACCATGAGACCTATTATTTCTTAACCGTTTATCGACAATATTAATGACATCGATAGAAGTTTTAGATATGTTCCCCTGTCCCAATATTTTGTCATTGAGACCGAGAGGATAGTTCGCGAACTTCACGGGATTTTTCAAATTGCTTGTGTGATTGTCCTGATTGTTTCTGCACGGTTTCAAGTGGTTGGAATTTTATAAATTTTAGATTGTGATTATGCTTATCTAAATGTTGGCATATCAAACTTTTGAAATTTTTAGGTCTTCGAAAGCGGTAATGGTGCTCTTGATTTCTTCTGTAATATTCTCGTCCCGTCTGTCCCACATATTGACTACCACACTTAGGCTGGGTTCAAGTTACCACATAAATAAGGTTTTGGGTTTTTCAGGTAATGTCACAGCAAAAGGAGAGCGAAAAAGCTCTCACGTTCACTGTTGACCTAACAGTATTGTGTGAAGTTAATCTGAAACAGGTATGTCATTTTTTGGCATTGCACGGGAAAATTTGTGGATATACCTGATCGGGGCCTTTTATAGCGGACACTACAGTATGGGTTTTCTCATTGTTGAAGGCCGTACGATTGCCTTTAATTGCTTATATGGACTTCATTTGAATTCTGGTGGATAGTTGTCTCATTGGCAATCATACCACATCTTATTTTGAAAAAAATAAGTTAGGGATTTCGTTTCCACAAATTAATTTAAACCTTTACTAATTCTTTCATAGATACAAGTATCGAATTTTGGTTTCATCCGTAAAAACCATCTCTCAAACGGGATATAATAAATTAAAATTTTTCGTGATGTTGTTTACAGAGCCTGTAAATTTAGATATTATCCATCTAAACTTATTTATTTTTGAATTAACTTATTATGAAAGGCTATAAGTTTTTAACGTTATAGAAAAATCTTTGAATATTGTCTTCATCGGGACTAACATTGATTTTTGTTTTTAATGAACAAAAATATCTAGCTAAATATGTATTTATGTATTTTATATATGGTCCTACATCCTGTCGAATATACACATATTGTAATTGTATTACCAAATTTGTCAAAAAACGACCGGTACCAGTCTAGCTGGGACTGCGGAGTGTGATTAATGAGGAATCCGTTCACATTTCTAAATAAACAGTTTGGTTGCAATGGGTTAGGTATAGGAATATTAAATAGAAATTGAAGATTGGTCTGTAAAACAAGGTGGCACATGTACTGTTGTTTTTTTTTTAATGTCTAAACGTTAGCATCTAAATCTTTTACTTTAATAGAAAAACAAAGGATATGGGGTATCCATCCATGACACAAAATCAGTACATGCACAGAAAAAAAAACCTTCGTAATGTAAACATGTTTGACGAGCCTGTACTAACTTATTTCTAAGATTAAGGTAAGGGTTGTAATAACTGGTTATTCCAAGAATGTTTGGGATAATGCTTTAAAAGAAATGCAAATTGGAATTTGGGTCATAAACAGGATTTTCTAAACATGCTCTGTGTTAAAAAAAGTATTAACATCAATACCGAACTGTGTTACAAGATTATATGTATGAAAATGAATATAGTTTAATTCGATTGTGATGAATAAAAAGTAGTTGGTTCACGTGCAGCAAAAAGCCATTGATGGAATGTGATATTGATGACGCCATGACTACGATGTTATCTAATTGAAATAGCATGATGAAGTATTTTGAATGAAGAATTAAAGGCCATCTTTTATTATTCAATAAAATATTTTATAAAAAAGAATATGTCAGGGAAAATTGAAATGGTGCTTCGTTTTTGTTGAATGTTGAAACATACTAAGCCTAGAAATACTGAAGCATCGGTTTGTCCAAATGTAATGATCAATTCATATTTCAAACTTGAGCGCAAAAAACCCTACATCGACTAACAAATTGAACAAATGCTGTTTTTTACATTATTATCCTCGTCAAGCTTATTATGTCGAGCGTTTAGGATAACGGTTATTCCAGATATAATGTGCCATGCATACTTACATTATTATACATATAACTCATCAACAAAACAATCGAAAGATTATCTAAGATTTTGTAAACATTCAATTTTCATCTTAACTTTTTTCAATGTATTATTATATTTCTATGATCATCACATATTCAATAGTGAACAGTTTGGGAAATGTAATTTAGTTTTTCACCTTCTATAATTGTTAGTTTTAATGACACTATGACACTTTTACAGGTTTTACTGGTGTCATCATTTCAATTTATAGTTTGACGCGTAAAATAAGCAAAAAACAAGCCCATAAAAGAAAGGAACCAAATTCTTTTCCTGTAATCATTTAGGATTTAATAATAAAGTGCAGAAGATTAACATTGATTTTTAATTAGAGCACAACTTTTAATGTCATAAAAATACAATATAAACATTTTAATGGTTTTTTCTTCGGAAGTGAAAATCAACATAATAAAATGATAAAGATTATCTTGCTAGCCATGTCACATTTTATTTTTTATCTATGGATCACAAGAAGTTTCCAATATCAAATCAGTAAAAGTAGTTCACAACGAAGTCTACTTATTATTGCACTATCATAACAAACATTGTGAGGCTGGAACCTGTGCTTTTCACTTCTTACTTTCGACAACACCACCTAGCATTGCGCAGACGCCTTATCCCCTCCTCTAACTATAGCTGATAAAATCAGCTTTCGTTTTAGGTGTTACCTTCTCGTAGGTATTAACAAGGACATCTAATAGCAATACACGAAGTATTTTTAAGTGTACAGGAATAATCATCTACTCTTCTCTTCATTATACTTACAGGATATATATGCATATAGTGTCTAAAGATTACAACAATCAACATTCAATCTATCTAGGCGTGGATCAGTTTGAAAATAAACTGATGCAGTTAATAATATAAATATATATTTAAGAAAAAAAAAAAAAAAAAAAACTAGAAAACGAGTGTTCTTATCGTTTTTATTTTATTTTTCTTATATATTATATATATGAAGCATCTTTTCCGCAAGTTTATTCGTTTCTGTTAAGTATTAAATTAAAAGTTAAGATCCATTTTGCTACATCTGGTGATCCGTTTATTTGGCAATCGCCAATGGCAGTCAGCAGGGTTTAAGAACATCCGTTGTTCGACCTACTAGTCAAATGCGTTTTGTTAAATATACTTTTTTCACTTTTTTGGTCTTTTGGAAAATGTTGTTTGTGCTGTAGACACCATCTACCAAGAAATTTGTTTTGCATGCACACGTATAAAATTGCGGTTTTTATCCAACGCAATCATAGGTATCAATTTAGACTTGTTTATATTTTTTCGTTTGGGCTTGTATTATATTTGCCTTCGGGTTTACATGATCCGTTCATCCTATTTCGACTCTTCAAAATTCAAGAGTCTATCCTAAATTGATGTAAATTATATGTCCTTCCAAATACCGTTTCGATTCCTAACATCACTGAAGAGATATTAATTGTCGAAATCCGGATATGGTGTACTAATTTTTGAACCTTTTGTTTGCGGTATACCATTTTCCACAAGTTTATTGTTTTCTGTTTGGTATTAAATTAAAAGTTAAGATCCATTTTGTTACATCTGGTGATCCGTTTATTTGGCAATCGCCAATTGCAGTCAGCAGGGTTTAAGAACATGCTTTTTTCGACCTACTAGTCAAATGCGTTTTGTAAAAATATACTTTTTCACTCATTTGGTCTTTTGGAAAATGTTGTTTGTGCTGTATTTAGACCCCTCTACCAAGAAATTTGTTTTGCATGCACACGTATAAAAATTGTGGTTTTTATCCAACGCATTCATAGGTTTGAACGTTGTTTTCAATTTAGACTTGTATATATATATTTATGTTTTCAATTTAGACTTGTTTATATTTTTTCGTTTGGGCTTGTATTATATTTGCCTTCGGGTTTATATGATCCGTTCATCCTATTTTGACTCCTCAAAATTCAAGAGTCTATCCTAAATTGAGGTAAATTGTATGGCTTTCCAAATACCGTTTCGATTCCTAACATCACTGAAGAGACATTAATTGTCGAAATCCGGATATGGTGTACAAAAACCTTTGCACCTTTTGTTTGCGGTATATCATCTTTTCCGCAAGTTTATTGTTTTCTGTTTAGTATTAAATTTTTAATTAAGATCCATTTATTACATCGGTGATCCGTTTATTTGGCAATCGCCAATGGCAGTCAGCAGTGTTTAAGAACATTTGTTGTTCGACCTGTTAGTCAAATGCGTTTTGTTAAAATATACTTTTTCACTTTTTTTGTCTTATATATATATATATATATATATATATAATTATTTATATTATTATTTTATGACTGCATCTTACATTAATTTGTAGGATCCTTTACAATAGATAATTCAGCTAATCTGTAACAATTCCATCTTCATGCCTTATATATCATGTACTGTGTTACGACGCTAGATAAAAACTGACGAGAAATGGTAACACCCGGCCACCGAAAGCTTTATTACTATAGAGCCTAGGTGGTCGAGTGGTCTAGCGCGTCGGGCATAGTGCAAGACGATTTGGTGCCACGATATCTCAGTAGCATGAGTTCGAATCCCGGCCAGGGAAGAACAAACATTGTTGGGCTGTTATTTAGACGAATTATATATACAGAATGTGTTTTCAGCCTTGTATCACCATCACTGGTGGTGATCCGATGGATAAAATCTGTTGTAGAGTTGTCACTGGTCCAGACGTACTTATAATATATTTATTTCTGTGACTGCATCTTACATAAATTTGTAGGATCCTTTACAATAGATAATTCAGCTGATCTGTAACAATTCCATCTTCATGCCTTATATATCATGTACTGTGTTACGACGCTAGATTACAAATGACGAGGAAAGGTAACATCCAGCCACCGAAAGCTTTATTATTGTAGAGCCTAGGTGGTCGAGTGGTCTAGCGCGTCGGGCACAGTGCAAAGCGATTTGGTGCCACGATATCTCAGTAGCATGAGTTCGAATCCCGACCAGGGAAGAACAAAAAATTTGCTAACGCAAATTTACAGATCTAACATTGTTGGGCTGTTATTTAGACGAATTATATATATATATGTACAATGTAAGGATAAAAGATAGTTTGTTATAAAAACAGCATTAATAACGCTGTTCCTTTGCTTTTGGTTCATTAAGTGCATGAAGGGATTTTGAGATATAATCTAATGATTCAAAACACCATATTTTTTTTTATTTTTTTTATTCCAGTTACACATTTTATGGTAGTATAATTTAAAATCTAATTGTATGTTTTAATCGAAATAAGTTATCACTGTTTATTCATTCGTGTTACTAAATCTTCTGTTTTCGTTGAGTTTTTTGTAGACTATTCTATGTCTACATGTTTTTCTTTTGGTGATAGTATTATGTTTTTCTTTTGGTGATAGAATTATGTTTTTCTTCGACTTGCGGTTTTTCATTGTCTCCTTCTAATCGTTTTACATTTTTACATTTAAAGAAAAATTATATTTAACGTTTCTTTATTGTCTTTTTCTTTCATCTTATCATCAGAAAATCTCGACCTGGTGTTATTTGGTTTAAGTAGTCAGTACTTTTGTGTTGAAATAAAACATCATTGATATGTTCATTGTCTGTAATTTTACTGTACACGTAATGTTGAATTATAAGGTGTTCTACCTTTCAGGTAAAGATTGTCTTAGCCGTATTTCAAATTTTCGGTATTTGCTTCGTTTTTGATATGACCGACCAACTGTTTTAATTTGAGCGCCACTTTAGTGTCTTATGTAGACGAAACGCGCATCTGGTGTACAAAATTATAAGCCTGGTATCTTTGATGAGTTATTAGAATTGTTGTCATTGGCGTTTTTGGTGTTCTTGTGTTTTAGAATTATTATCTTATTGACATGTCATTGTTGGTGTTATTTAGTTTAAGGAATGCAGTCTCACTGACGTGTCATTTCTGTTGTTATTGTGATTTAGAATTACCATCTCATTGACGTGTCATTGTTGGTGTTATTGTGTATTTCTGTGACTTGTCATGTCGTTAAAATCATATTCGATTAAACAGAAAAGTGAATTGAACAAACATCGTCTTGAACAAGTTTTTATTTATTATAAATAGTCATACATTTCATACGATATTAAATACAAAAGTTGAAACATAATCTTGCATTAACCAATGGAGTGATTCAATCTACCAAAGGATTGGTAACTAATATGTTATTTTGAGGCAAATACAAGAAAAGCACTATTATTCAGGTATACACTATTAGTTAATCAATATTAAAAGGATATTTGATCGTTGTGTAAAATACTACCAGCATGTCTGCAAGCTTATATATTTATGCCATTTATTTTTCGTGTAAAACATGGAGGATAAACAGTATGAAATGAAAGTTTAATTTTTTCTGTCATACATCTTGATTACTACAAATTAGCAATATCATATTGTCAACAGCGTTTTTACAAATGATAAAATTAAGTCTTCCCAATCTAAGCATCTTATGAAGGAAGGGTCGAAATGCATAAACCTAAATAATGTAATCTAACTTTTATAGTGCATTTGGAATAAAAATTTACACAAATTGAGTTTTCGTGTTTTACTGATGCTCTGAATAGCACTAAACAATATTTAAGGAAAGTCATGGCGTTTCTTTGAAAAGTTAAAATAAATAATATAATATTGAAAAACTATCTATTTGTCATTTGAGCATTTGTTCATAAGACGTATATATATGTAGGACTTGGAGGTGCAATGGGGACGCTGAAAATACATCCATTTATCATTCTATGGCAACCCATACTAGATTATAAATATTGTTTAAATGTCTTTCGTCTTTCAATACATCACCAAAGATTAAAATGCCTTTTTAACACAATATGTAAATATGTATATTAAAACTACTATTGTAAGTTCATTCAAGGTATATACTAAGTAGTGCCTGAGATAAATATTCAGATGTGTACTCATATTTAAAGCCTATCCCACATTACACTACTTTCTTTTATTAAATATCAAGTTTGACACCTAGACCAATCCTAATTTGTTTTGATCTGTTATCTCCTGGCAGGTGAAGGAACAATGATGTCAGTTGTATTTTTCACTTCTCCCACACACGCCCTATCAGCGTGACTGTATGTACCGATGGTACACGAAACTATGGCAACAGTTCTTTCTCTGTAGCATACAATGTAAAATTCTGTGTTTTCCCGTCCTGGAAATTCATTGCTGCCATCAACTTTACCAACACAGCTAGGAAATCGTGTCTCACACGGTTCACATGTAGAATTGAAGCATTGGTTCTCAACGTATTCACCTAAAAAGATACATTTCATGATATATTGTATTTATTGAAATGAGTGCTTTATACTTTTTGTACTATATCAAAGGTACAAGCTGTTTTTACACTTCAGGGTATAGTTCTTATTGGTTTATTTTTGTTTTGTGTATTTCAAGTTAGTTTATGATTTTTTACAGGGTTTGCTCTGTGTGTCAACCATTGAAAACAAAGAAATAAGAACCAATTTAAACGTTAATAGCAGGTGATTCTCAATGCCTCTAAAGAACGGTATTATCTGTGAGTGTGTAAGGAAAACAAAATGTTGCAGGCTCTTAATTGGTGTTATAAATTTGTATATACGTCCAGCATATTGCGTATTTCTATTATATTTATAGTCATGTAATTGACTGTTGTTAATAATCTTAATATCATCGTTGACCTTTTATCATAATGGTTGAATGTAAAACACATATATATGACTTTTGATTTATTTTCATTTAAATAAGTTGGGACCATAAAACACGTTCTTTCACTATATTTTATCTATGCAGTATGTACAATTGTATTTGTTGGTCTTGCTGATTAAATAAGATGTTACTTTTAGCCCTTTAGTAAAATTTCCTTCCTATATTTAACGCATATATTGTCTCGTGGGTGGTAAAGTCATCGCCTCGAGTGCAAGAGGTCGAACGTTTAATACCGGGTCAAACTAAAGAATTGAAAATAAGTATAAGATACTTCTCCGCTTAAGACATGGTATTTAGGAGTATTAGTAATGACTGGTCGACTCGGATATAACATAATCCTGCTTTAAACAACGTTAAGTATTGTCTTTGTTTTAAAAAAAGGTTTATCTTCTATAGAAAATAACAGGAACCAATACGTATTTCTCACTTGACAATGTTTGTTGAGTTGGCTTGTTTTTTTTCCTATGTTCTATGCATATATGCATTTGAAAGTAGTCTAAATCATGTTAAACAATACATCCATACTGTACTTACATGGTGTTTTCGGTACATATCTGTTCTTTTGACATCTGACCATAGTAAACAGCTGACACCCGACACCTGCTGACTGGAATAGTCTTGGATATTTACATTCCTGCCTGTAGGGTTCATCTAAACCTTGTGCTAAAGATGGGTCACTACAGTTATAATACCGTGCACAGTTTGCTGGATCTGGTATAACCATCCTGGGGTTGTCCTGGCAGAACTTTGTTAAAACTCCTGATATCATGTAAGAAAAAATATATGTACGTAATTACATACTAAGCAGAGGTTATGACCACTAGTTTGTCGTTCTTGAAGTCACATGAAACGAGTATTGATGATTATGATGTTAAGGAAATTATTGAACCAATTCATGCATTAACACTAAATTTGGTCCTCTGTTTACGCTTTATTTAAATTTATTACGAATACAAAACGTATAATTGTCAGAAATGTTATTGTTGGTCAAAAACTGAGGCTGCTAATCACTTTTCGGCTTTTGGTTTCGCAATTTACTCATCGTGGTTTTGATGAGAAACATCAACACATAGAACACGTGTATAATATTTGAGTTAAGAGAGCGATGTTTATCTATTTTTTATTTATATTTTCAATGCGTTCCCGTTTATTAATTAAAATTTGTCATAACAGTTGTTAAATGATTTTGTCTTATTTTTTTCTTTCAGAATAGATTTAAACCAACTTCCTATCAAGTTTGTTCCAGTTTTGCGTCTATCACGATTTCCCCCTTCGCACTTGCGTTTTGCGATTGTCGAATTTCTAACGAGGGGTGTCATGATAAAGGTTATTACATACGAAAAAATGTCGGTAAATTAGAGTACGGGAAGGCAATAATTTAACAGCAGTAGATGACTGAAGATTTGGATACAATAAATGATTTTCTTTTAAAAGAAGGTATATGTACATGTTGTTTTAGTGCAATTAGCCATTCAACTATATAAATTATATTCATGTTTTTGTTTAATTTGAAATATCACAAGGCTTTAATATAAACGGTATTTGACGTATTAATATAAGTTTTCCTTCTCAAGAAAATAGTTTCTATCTTTTACTGTTAAAAAAGTTAAATGAAATACCAATGGCTTAAACAATCAAAAGTAAAGAAAATCATAAAGATGCAAGGTTTATAATTTAATACGCCAGCCGCATGTTTAGACTAAATCTGACTCATATGGCACATTCGAATAAAAATAATTGGAAGCATTGATATAAAGGTGTAATTGATGTTATTACTAAATACACTTATTTGATAATTTATTGCAAAAAAACTATGCAAAATATTACATAATATACTACTTTCAAATACGTATCTGAATTCGCTTTCAACGAATCTCTACAGAATTATCATCAACATTTATGTCAGTCTCACGTGCACCATCTTTTAATATGAATAACACATAAATTGATTATTTTTAAATTCTTTTATCTGATTTTTTTCGACAAATGTATGACGAAATAATGTTATTTTCTAAAGTTAAAAATATATCGGCATCCCTCTGAAACATATGCCTCAAGGTTTGAGTTGGCTCTAGACTAATAACCAGTAAACACTTGCAAATTAAAAATATGTGGTTTAAATTTTTAGCTCGACAATGAAATTTTAAAAATCTATCAAATACACAGCTTGATAACCAGGAAATTCAGACAACCACTTAAAGTTTAATTCGATTGTGAGAAACAAATTCTTTGCACAGAAGCAACAAGACCAAAAGCAAATACGGAATTCGGTCATACACGGTATATTGATATTGTCCATCATGTGTTTTGCACCACCCACCCCCCCATCCGTGTATCTCCTTTTTCTGGCATTTTTGACACATTATTGGTTATTTTACCATTCTACACTATCCCATACGTTCAAATATTAACAACTTACCTGAATCTATCTTGGATGAACACCTTCGTCTCACTGGATCATACAGAGATACTTGGCAAGCTTCAACTGACACTGTTCTGTTACTGAAGCAATTTATATAATACTCGGATACAGGTCGTCCTGGGTAGGCATTGTTTCCGTCATTTAGACTTTTACAAGTCGGCAATCTGTCTTCACATGGAACACAGTTGGTTACATTGGGTGGACAATGGTTTTGTAGATAGTCACCTGATGAAATTAATAGCATATGGTAAAAATATATACTCAAAGTCAGTCTTTGCATTTTTCACTTAAACGTTCAAGTAATTAATATGCTTTAAAGTCAACTTGAAATTTAAAAATATTTGAAAATATGTAATAAAGCTTCATTGCATATACTTAATTTTCCTAGTTTACTTAACGATATTGAACAATTATACATTTGTATGTATAACGTTGCTCCTTTCTACCAGTTGTAATATCGTTGTACAGAATCTTGGTTTACCAACCTGAAACAACGTTTTATACTGCAACAGTTATACTATAAGTCAGTCGAAATGCATTGACTGTTCAAACTCTTGCTATCTACAGACACCTTCTGTATTAAGCCTTGCTTGTGACGTAGATAATAAGTTTCAATAGAGGATTTAAAATCTATGACGTTATGCAAGAATAATGGTTCGCGGAAATTTCACCTCGTCTAATTCAAACTCATAATTGTTGATTTATTACTCAAATAAGTTTATAGAGTTGCAATATAGTGAGACGAGTCATACATTGTCTAAAACATAAGTTTTATTTGTAGTCAGCTCGATACAAGATAGATCTAAGCCTTGTACAAGTAAATTTTATATTTTGACACAATGTATATAAATTCTATATGTTTTGAAACAAAGAATAACCGTCAGTGTTAGTACAGTTATAAACGGAAGCCTTTCATTAAAAAAAATGTTTTTTTTGTTTTTTTTTAACAGAAGTTTCATACATACTTTTTTCTACTAGACAAAAACATTCATAGCTTATCAAGAAATAAGATTAAAATAAAATAAAAATTAGTATATTTTGCCACCAAGTTTCAAGATTCATGTTTATTAAATGCAATATCTGATGTATGGAAGAGAAATTTACCATGATTCCTAAGATTGTCTTCCGTACAAAATTTCCTGTTTTTGTGTTTGTTATATTTTCCCATACAATAGTCAAAGCCTCTAATTCAAATATCCGGACAACTTACATGGAGCTTGAGGTTCAATCCGGGGTCCACAAGTGATGTCACTAAAGTTCTGACAGGTCATCGATGTAGTATCGAACAATTGTGGATATTTACATTCTCGCAAGTAACTTCCGCCAATGGTTGGTCCACAGTCGAAATATTGTGCGCACTGGTATAAGTGAGGTTGTATTGTACTTGGATTAATTGTACAGTGAGCCTTTATCATATCTACAAACACAACTCATTCATCAGTTATCTTGGCTTGGACCTATTGTTCTGAAATCCTTTATCATATTGACATTTAACCACATTAAACAAGTATTAAAATGCTATCAGCTGATCTGTAAGTTGACAGTCACACATTAAATGTATCATACAGGTATTAATTCTGAACAACAAAAAAACAACAGAAGAATCAGCCGATTGTATATAGTACATACATTTGTGTGCCACTAGACTGCAAAACCATAAAAACAAATCAAGTCCAAACACTTTATGATAGAGAGCACACAACGATACGAACTTCATGTTTCAAGAAAAGATAGTAATGAATAAAACAAACGGTGTAGATAGTATTGTAGATGACATATTAAAGTTAAAACTCATCAAAGATACCAGTCTCAAATTTTCTTACGGCACACAGGTGATTTGTCTACATAAAACTCATCAGTGGCGCTCAAATCAAGTAGATTGTAGTTATAGTATAGGGAAATTAATCAGATATAATGCACTATGCATTTGTGTCGTTTTTTTGCAAAATATGTGAAATTGCATTGCATGCGTATTGGACCGCTGATTATTTATATATGTTCATGCTAAAGCTTACGAGCAACAACAATCTGATTGACAAGCCCGATCAGGAAATTACATACGGGATTCAAGTGAGAAAAGACATAAAACCCATGTGAGAAAACAAGTTCATATTTTAGAGTTAATTCCAATATAAGGTCTATTAAATATTATATCGAAATTTAACGACCTATGGGAAATGAGAAAAAAATTAAATGCAAAAGCTCTCGTTTCCCCTCATAACATGTAAACTATCTGTTTAACTTATATCTGATAACAAATGAAGGCTAATACATATTCCATATAAATCTAGAGATCGTAACTAAAAGTACAAAGGAAAATACCTTCAAAACCTGACGAAAAAATAAACAAAAACTGTTTGGGCCCTTTTTATCCCTTTTGGAAAATTCCGGAACGATAACTATTCCCAAGTTGTCCTTTGACCAGGGAACATTGCGTGCAACTTTCATATTATATACTAATTATAACCAATAATATTTATACCTACAGACAAAAACGATGAAGACACCACACGAACACCAATAACATATAAAAAAAGAGGTGGAAGAAACCAAGTGGACATTCAAAATTCATCAGTAGAGGAGAAACTGACAATGTCTTCGCAATCGAAAAGCAAGGAAAAGTCAAACATTTCAGCACAAAACTACATAGAAAACTAAAGACACAGAAGAATTTGTGGTTGCGTAAATCTGGAAGAGACAAAACTGATAAAAAACCGTGAATAACATACCAGCAATAGACTGAAGTTTACGAACAAAAAGTGTGTAAGGGACACAACGAGACAAAGCAAACCAAATGGGATAACAAAACAATCCTATAGAAAATAGAGAACAACCTTAGTGTAAAACAAACTAGAACAAAACCATGAGAAATAACTACACGTAGCAGACCAAAACACAGAGAAAAGTAGCCGGTACTCTGGAAAGGTAAGCATACACTGTAAAAATTACAGTAGAAACTAAACGTCAGTATGACATGTTTAGGTTGTGCTTAAATCCTGTACAGATTGTTTCATATATGTGTTTTTTTTATCCTGACATGTTATGGTTAGATCGATCTTGAACGTGTAGTATCTATTTTGTTTAGTTGCTTACATTTTGATGTTTATTATATTTAGATCATAAACGTGTGAAGTCTTGTGTTCTTCTATGAACTGTAATCAAAACTGGAATTAAGTAAAGTTCTGTAAATTTCAAAATCGGTAAAGATTACCAGAACAACTGCAAACTGTCATGTTGTGTATATTGTTAAAAAAAAGGATAAGCAGTTGCGGGAGGTTCACCGGAACATTATGTATTGGCAATTGTTTAATATTTTATTGTTCAAAAATTCTGGACTATTTTTTACCTTTCAGTAAATCAGGTGCTTAGCCTTATATCTCAACAGTGTTAGTTTTGGTAGTTATCAATATATAAAACAAAATACTCTCTGTTTACCTTTCCAAACACATTTTGCTTTTAAATGACATATATGTCAATGTTTAAGTAGAAAGCATGTACCAAATTTAAAATGGAAAAGTGTTAATTATTGTTTGCTACAAATGTCTTCAAACCTTCTGTGATGTCCCTGGTACAAATTCGTGCTCCTGGGTCAAACAGTCCAGTCAAACATTTTTCAACAGATACAGTTCTACCTCGATTGCATACAATAAAATCTGGGCTCATTGTTCGATTTGGAAATGGATGTAGTCCATCGGTCATTCCTACACAACTGGCAAATCTTTCTCTACATGGACGGCAGTTAGATATAGTTGGATTACATCTATTCTGTAGATAATCACCTGTATTATAAAGGATTTGCATTTAAAATTAATATCGTAGTATGGACTTTGAAAAATAAATGTTGCTTGATTAAGTTTCAATTAAGATTTTGTTATTCCAAGACTGGGTACCACTTTTTGTAAGACATTTTCATTTTCATTTTATTTTGTGTTGTTAACAATTTTCCGAGGTTCGGGGAGTGTTAAGCGCCCACAAAGGTGTTAAACCTTGCCACATTCTTTGTGTGCCTGTCCGAATGTGTTATTCTGATATGTGTAACACATTTTGCATGGTTGTCCATATTTTGTTGTAGATACACATCTGCTTACCATTTTGGAGCACTTGAGATCACCCCCGGTTTTTGGTGGTCTTCGTGTTACCCAGTCTTTAGTTTTCTATGTTTGTTTTGGATACTTTGTTTGTCTTTTTGTAGTTTGTCGTTTTAAGCCATGATCAATTCGTTTTCGACTCATGAGTTTGGATGTCCCTTTGGTATCTTTTCCCTCTCTTTCACTTATGTGTAATTCAGACATGCTTTCATACATAGTGTTGTGTATTTTGTTCTATATCCACATGTTACTGATGAGTAATTCAGACATGTGTAACACATTGTTATTACATGGTGCTGTATTTTGTCCTGGATCCACAAGTAACCGATGTGTAAATCAAACATGTGTAACACATAGTACTTACTGTTGCTGTGCATTTTGATCGTGGCCCACATGTTACTGATGTGTAGTTCAGACATGTGTAACACCTAGTACTTACATGGTACTGTGTATTCTGTTCTGGATCAACATGTTACTGATGTGTAATTCAGACATGTGTAACACCTAGTACTTACATGGTACTGTGTATTCTGTTCTGGATCCACATGCTACTGATGTGTAATTTGGACATGTGTAACACCTAGTACTTACATGGTGCTGTGTATTCTGTTCTGGATCCACATGCTACTGATGTATAATTCTGACATGTGTTACTTGAAGTATCAAACAACATGGGATAAGGACATTCACGGAGGAAAGTTCTAGCTCGTATGCTGGCTTCACCACAGTCGAAATACTGAGCACAATTTACAGGATTAGCTCGTATCACACCCGGATTGGCTATACAAAAAGCTCGTATTGCAGCTGAAAAGAATAAGTTTAATATAAATTTAACGACCTGAAAACCTTTACAAACACAAATTTGAAATAATTGGGTTCTAAAAATATGATTTTTGTTCAAATTGCAGCAGAAAAAGTCGAACACAGTTAGCCATAAGTGGGTTTAAAGACTGCAAAAGTTCAATATTGTTAACATAATATCATTTCTCTTAAGGGTATATAAAGTTAATACGATTACCTGCGCCAATAGTTGTTCTACATTCCCCAAGAGTTGGTTCAAAGTATCCAGCAGGACAGGTCTCCACACTGACCGTTCTATTCATAAAGCAGACTACATAATCAGCTGTCAGTTCTCTTCCAGTTATTGTGTTATTTCCATCTAGTTTGCCAATACAAGATGGCAGTCTTTGTTCACATGGTTCACAGTTTGGACCAGCTACAGGTGAACATTGGTTCTGTTGATATTGACCTAAGATGAACAATGTGTACATGCAACCATTATAAAAAAAAACGTACGTGTCTTTTATAATTTCAGGATTATGTTCCATAACCCACCAAGTAAAATATCTAGATTTCAGGGTCTGCGTAGTCCAAGTTTATACTCAAGATGTTTTGATAATTATTTTTAAAACTAAATCAATGTAAAATAACGTCTCTTGGACTGGTTTTTCAACATTCATCCTAAAGTTGAGAAAGAAAAGCAGACGTTTCAAAATAAAACCCTTCGTTTATCAAGTAATCAATTGTTCCCCTTCATTCATCTTCCCTCTATATTACAACGTATTTGAAGTTACTGTCCGTGCATATGTTAGCAGTAGCTTCTTAACTTCTGTATTTAAACTCCGTCATATGAATATTGCTCTTTAGATAAAGGAACATCTTTATACAGACATCGAAATCGTATCGTAGTTCATTTTACACATAAATCATCTATTAGACAAAAATGGTTACTGAATTTTGACTTGATATACAATTTCATTAAGTGATTCTTGATCGGTACACTCTGCAAAAGAAACGACACCTGAATATCTACCTTGTTCACTACAGGTTCAGTAACAATTTACATGAACTACTTACATGGACTTTGTGGTAAGAATCTACCTCCGCATTTAACATTACCAAATACAACACAACTGCCAGTGACTTCATTGAAAAGCTGAGGATATTGGCATTCGTATAAATAAGCTCCAAATCTTCCTGTGGGCTTTGAACAATCATAAAACTGGGCACAGTTGTTAGGATTTGCAATGTTCTGTAAAGGATTCTTCCTACAGTATAATGCTGGGTTAGCTGAAATTTATCAATCCGTTTATGAATTAATTGTTTAATGATGAACAAGCCTATAAAGAATAAATCTGATATTGGTTTTGTTTTATTTCTAAACATATTTTTATTCATATTACAATACAGATGTTCTACAGAAAGTAATGAATTTGAAATTATTGTTTATTTTATATTTTAATATGTCCCACAGAAAATATTTTGTCGTTAAAATTCGTTGTTAATTTAAAAAATTGCATCGATGATTTCAACTGAGAGAAAAGCCTTTCAAATATAATCGCAAATTTCAAAAATCCGACTGAGATGATAATGTGCTTCGTGGACTGCTATTATAACGAGAAAGCAGTTTTAATGTTATGTACTGTTCGGTGACTTTTATTTAGTTCGTGCCTTATCTAATAGATTACTGAATGTATTATCTATTGGATTACTGAATGTATTACCTGTTGGGTTACTGAATGTATTATATTTGGATTACTGAATGTATTATCTATTGGATTACTGAATGTATTATCTAATGGATTACTGAATGTATTATCTATTGGATTACTGAATGTATTGTCTAATGGATTACTGAATGTATTACCTATTGGATTACTGAATGTATTATCTAAAATATTACTGACATGTATTATCTATTGGATTACTGAATGTATTATCTAATGGATTACTGAATGTATTATCTAATGGATTACTGAATGTATTATATATTGGGTTACTGAATGTATTATATTTGGATTACTGAATGTATTATCTAATGGATTACTGAATGTATTAGCTAATGGTTTACTGAATGTATTATCTGCTGGATAACTGAATGTATCTAATGGATTACTGAATGTATTATCTAATGGTTTACTGAATGTATTATCTGATGGATTACTGAATGTATTAAATGATGGATTACTGAATGTATTATCTATTGGATTACTGAATGTATTATCTAATGGATTACTGAATATATTATCTAATGGTTTACTGAATGTATCATCTGATGGATTACTGAATGTATTATCTAATGTTTTACTGAATGTATTATCTATTGGATTACTGAATGTATTATCTGATGGATTACTGAATGTATTATCTATTGGGTTACTGAATGTATTATATTTGAATTACTGAATGTATTATCTATTGGATTACTGAATGTATTATCTAATGGATTACTGAATGTATTATCTAATGGTTTACTGAATGTATTATCTGATGGATTACTGAATGTATTATCTAATGGTTTACTGAATGTATTATCTATTGGAATACTGAATGTATTATCTGATGGATTACTGAATGTATTATCTATTGGATTACTGAATGTATTATCTATTTGATTACTGAATGATTATGGATTACTATTATCTATTGATTACTGAATGTATTATCTAATGGATTACTGAATGTACTGAATGTATTATCTAATGGATTACTGAATGTATTATCTATTGGATTGCTGAAGAATGTGTTATCTGATGGATTACTGAATGTATTATCTATTGGATTGCTGAAGAATGTATTATCTAATGGATTACAGAATGTATTATCTAATACCTTTTTTAGTCGTGTTTTACGTCATGAATAATATAATGAATTGTTGTATGTGTTATACCGTTTATTTGTCTTTTTATGGTTCATCTAATGATTTTTGACACTCGGAATTTTCAAGTACTTCAATCTTTTTGGCACTACTAACACTTCTCAATCTGTCTAGAACTCCAGATACATATGGATAAACTTAAAACAAGTTTTATCAGATACATATCACATACAATTCTAAGTATGACCTGTTAGATATGTGTCATCATTTTTGCAATTCAAAACTTATTTTAAGTACCAAGTGCCAAATGTTATGATAAAGCTTCATAGACGATGATGGAAATATTGGTCGTGGTTTACTCAGCAGAAATCGACACGTATTTCCCAACAATTAATGGTTGTTACTATAGAACCTATGAGTGTTAATTTCAATTATCTTTTAATGTTTGCTCAATCCTGTTCAATAGTGTTTTAGTTAGCATCTTTTTTTATTAGTGAAATGTCCAGTATTAGGATTTCTTTTTTTTTCGTGGTTTGTGCATTGTTTTTTTCATAATTCCGCTTCATGTGAATGATTTTTATATATATTATAAAAAGGATTGGAATTTTGTACGCAAGACGCGCGTTTCGTCTACACAAGACTCATCTCATCACAAGAATAAAAAAAGAATGAAACTTACACATACAATCAAGCAATTTTGATTTATACTAGAAAAATTAAAAAAAGTTGATAAGGGTCAACAAATTTTGCTATGTAGCGGTAATGATTCCACCCTGTTGCAATTGAAACGCATGAACATATTTTGTTTTTGCATGTATGTATCTTATATGATGTTTACGGAATTAAACTTAAAAGAGTTTACAATAGTAACGGTTTGATAGCAACCTTATATTACGTTTTAGTTTTACTTGAATAAAACATAGAAATGAACAAATATTTAGTGGGTGAAGTATAGGTCAGATCAAATGTATAGGGGTGTTCGATAGGAAATTATGGGGGAATGTGAGTGAACATCCATTCTTCAATAATGGTATGACACTTAGGGTCGTAACTAAGAAGACGATAATTCTTGTTCAATGCCATTCGTCTACGGAGACGTTGGCCATGAAATGTACGGTAAGTGATTTTTAGAGTTTGTATAGTCTCTAAAATGATATTGCATCGTAGTGCAACAAAGGACAAGGGTTGGTGCCTGTTCTTTAAGACGTGTACATGTTGTAGCTTGTCAAGTATAAACTGTACCATAAAAGACAATTCGTAGCTTGTAGGATACGAAATTGTACCGTTAGGACAAGTTTGTTTTTGACCAAGGATTGGTATTTATACATCTGAAGTACATTTCTAAATAGTTCATTAAATAACGCAAAGAGCAGCTGTACATATTTTAGTTCGTTGACATAATTTGATGGATATAGATTATTTAGTGAAAAATTCATATACTTCGGATCAACTATGGTAACGAACCTTGTGCATATTAATATAGACACGCTTACCCAGTGTACACGTTACACTTATATGCTGTCATCAGTATCCAGCAAATGATTAAGGTCATGTTCACTATTTCTTGGAATTGGATTTTATAGCAATAGATATTGGAAATAAAAAAAAAACACGCGTTCTGAAGTCTTACCTGGATCGAGTTTTGAAATACACGCTCTAGACGTTTCATCGTATACTCCTTCCTCGCATGTGCGTACTAATATTGTCCTATTTAGATAGCATGTTATATAGTAAGGTGTATTTTGTCGTCCTGGGAAAGTATTATTGCCATCCTGTAACCCAATACAAGAAGGCAGTCGATCTACACAAGGTTCACAATTGAGAGCTGGTGCACCGCCTGGACCTATACACTGATTCTGTAAATATTCACCTGACAAAAAAAGTTTAATTCTTATTGCAGGTTCAGATCAAAATGGTTTACAAATAATTCATACTGCAAATTATATATTGTAATGCGATTGTTCATGTTAGTTCCTACATGTTATGTATCATTTTAAGTATATTATATTTGAATGGGGAATTCTAATATGACGTTCTTTACACTCTTTGAGTACACACCCGTGGTAAAATTCGAATATATTCATGTGTCAGCTGATAGGCAACGTCATGATTTGTTTGGGCTGTTCCAATCCTACTCCCACGTCGTATGTTTTTTATGAATGATTTACCTCACGTCAGATGGTGTAAATGACGTCATTGAACGACGACGTAAGAATGTAAGGATTTTACGGGAAAATGCACGAATGGGAAACTGAAAGTCGTCAAAAGATGATAACATAAACAAACGATGGTAAGAATTGTATAATGTCCATATCTTCTTAAATTAAAGTAAGAAAGTCAATTTGATTCATCCAAATCTGTCTTAGTATGTTATTGTATATCGTTTAAGAATGTCACTTAGAATTAAGAAATAATTCATGGTGGCTTGAATTTATATTGATTTTACCACGGGTTGGCCCTTTATCCTGATATTTTACCCCTCGCTATCGCTCGTGGTAAAATATTTATCATTAAGGGCTAACCCGTGGTAAAATCACGATAAATTCAAGCCACCATGAATTATTTCTTAAATATTAAACGATTAGTAGCTTTAAATGTTGATCGAAATAATAAAACCGATTTTTTAAAGGTTGAATAAAACCGCTGAATAAATTTGTTATATCATATGTATGAAACATTAGAATATATAAATATAATCGACACAAACAACAATGTAAACTTATAAGATAAGTTAAAATAGACAAAATTATTTACATGGTTTTACTGGCATATATCTTCCCCCGCAATTGACTTTTGTGAACAATTCACACGATTGTGAGGTTGTCGAATATAGCTGTGGATACGGACATTCTTGTTTATAGGGACTGGTCAAAGAACCAGAGCTAGAACAGTCATAGTAAATCGCACAGCTTGTTGGATCTTCTACCTTGGCTCTTGAATTTAAATTACAAAATGCTTGCGGGTTACCTGAAATTAAAAAAAATATATTCATTCTAATTTTTCTATACAATTCTTACTTTATTATCGTGTATGTGACAATTCAAAAATGTATAAACCACCGAAAAACAATATTTGTATATTAAACGTTTTGTATCTTATCCCTATATCACTGCATCTTTTAGTTATATTATTACTTTCTTTTCTTCCCTTGTTCTTCGTCAACATAATAAAATATTCCATTATCATAAAAGAAAATATTCTTATTGTAGACAACCTCTTGGAAGAATTTTCGGATTTTGCAATTTCAAAATTTCTTGAAATATATTTAATTTTACTAGAGCATACCAATTAACTACAAATCCCGAGAATGAGATATTATGAGCAACGAAAAGAAAATCAAAAGCCTATAAACATAATGAAGAATAAAGGTCTTAACCAGTAATCAATCAATACTGGCTGATTATCTGTTGGGACTCTTTCTGCTGCTAAGAGACAAAAGGAACAGATGTCTAGAATTGTTAAATAACGTTCTTTACGATTGAACAAAAGTCAGATAGCCTGGGGGTGACGTTTTATGATTTGTTATTATACTTTCGTCGACATAGATTAAAAAGATAATAACCCAGAGACAGAGCAATCCTTTTGTAAAGTTATTTTTGTGCTTACTTGGATCAAATTTGACAGAACATGATCCAGTCAGAGGATCAAACTGTCCTAGGTCACATGTTTCTGTTCTTAGGGTTCTATCCGATAAACACACAATGTACTTGTTCGGTTGCCCTGGAAACGGGTGGTTTCCATCCGGCATACCATAACAACTAGGAAATCTTTGGTCACATGGAATACAATTGGCTGGATCCATGCATATCAGATTCTGCTCGTAATCACCTAAAGAGGAGAAATCGAAATATTTTCATTTTCGGCTCAAACTACATGTATGTTACTCTATTCTATAACTTAAGATTTTCAACACATATATGTTGGACTCAGATTGACATCCGGTCTCAAATCGACGTCCCTTTCTCATATCGAAGTTCAATCTGATTAAATAAAATTCCTTTTTTGCGTCTTTTTTTGCTCACTCAAACCGACGTTCGGTTCTTGTCTTCTCTTACTGAAATCCCCTTTCTGCACCTGACTGAATCCATCTCTTATTGAAATCCCCTTTCTGCACCTGACTGAATCCATCTCTTATTGAAATCCCCTTTCTGCACCTGACTGAATCCATGTCATTTTTTATTAGGATAAAGTAAGACATCCTAAATTCAGATTCCCGATATATTAAACGCATTTTAAAGAATCGATAGATAATTATATTAAACAACTTTTATAGAATCGATAGCTATATCAAACGCCTTTTAAAGAATCGGTAGACATATTAAACGCTTTTTAAAGAATCGATAGATATGTTAAACGCCTTTTAGAGAATCGAAAGAAATGTTAAACGCCTTTTATAGACTCGATATCTATATTAAACGCCTTTTAAGAATCGATAGATATGTTAAACAACTTTTATAGAATCGATAGCTACATGTATATCAAACGCTTTTTAAAGAATCGATAGATATATTAAACGCCTTTTAAAGAATCGATAGATATGTTAAACGCCTTTTAGAGAATCGAAAGAAATGTTAAACGCCTTTTATAGAGTCGATAGCTATATTAAACGCATTTTAAGAGTCGATACTTATATCAAAAGCCTTTTATGGAATCTATATATATATATATATATATATAAATCGCCTGTAAAGAATCGATAGATATATTTAACGCCTTTACAAGAATTGATAGATATGTTAAACGCCTTAGATAGAGTCGATAGCTATATTAAACGCCTTTTTATGGAACCGCTTGTTACTAGTATATTCAACGCTTTTTATGGAGACGATATAAAGAGAGTAACGAAATCAAAAAAGGGAAAGAAAGCATATAATGAATGTGTCATGTTAATAAGACTACATTGATGAAACCAGAGAAATACAATCTAATAGTCGAACGCATAAATAAGACAAAAAGAAAATCATTTCCGGTTCACAAAAGAATCGAACACTTATTTCAAACGGAACGAAGTATTCTAAGTTTAACAGTTTGGTCTATGTTTTAAGCGGAATATTTATGACTTTGTATCATAAGGAGCGGGAGAAATAAGAATATTTGTTAACAAACAAAGAAACATGTGTTTCTTTTTAGACAGGATAACACGAGGAAAGATCTCCATAGAGAACATAAATCTAAAACAAACTGACTAATTACTATTTGGCGTTAATTAAAGGAGACTATGATCGGATTTCACTCTGGTAAATTATATAAGCACCGAGAAGAGGATATTAAGTTTGGACGTTGATTTGAGACTGTGACGTCAGATCAGACACCGAATTTAAAATCGTCGATCTGAGTCTGATTGTTATATAATTGTATGTATTTTTGTTTTAGAAAACGGTATTCTGCAAAGGTAATACCTGTATTGGTTACAATTGCATGCATGTATACAGACTGATATATAACTTACTAAGTGATAGTTCTTACTCACATGCATTTTTTGGTTCAGGCCTAGCTCCACATTTGACAGACTGGAATGTTTTACATGGTAAACCAGTAGTATCCGCCAGTGATACCAGCTGAGGATAAGGACATTCCTGTCTATAGTTTCCTAATGGTGTGTTCTTTTGTCTACAGTCTATATACTGAGCACAATTATCTGGATGTGGCACAACAGCTGTAGGGTTTGCTTCGCAGTATGGACCAGGGTTTACTTGAAAATGAAAATCAATATCTCAAGTAAGAGTCAATAGAAGTTTATAGATGTTCAAAGCTTGTAAACTATTTGTTTATAAACAAACATGAGCAAAAATCTCATGGATGCGTGTATGGACTTTAAAAGAAGCGAGAACTGTTGTATCGACTAGGTAAATGTCTCATGCTCAGCAAGCATCACTCGCCATGAGAATGCAAACTCAAAAAAGGTGTCAGCAAAGGGAATAGGACAAAAACGATAAATTTAAAGTTTGGAATAAAAAGTCTATGCATTTATCATTTATCCTATATGTAGATCCATAAGCCCCCCTTTAATCCGCCTCCGAGACTGGTTCGGCCGTGATGTTCCGTACGAGTGACATAAAATAGGCAGTTAAGGTAGTTACTATCGATAACTTTAAACTTAAGATTTTGACAAATGATACTTGCACTTTGTTTTGTAGTACATGAATCGGTCAAAACCTTTGAGAAATGAGTAAGAAGAGTATCCCATTTATACTGCAAAGTAGAACCTATGAATAGGTGGTATAAATCGGTCTTAAAACTTTTAAGAAATGGAAAGGCAACATCTGTAGTGATTGTTCTTACGTTGATAAAATACAACACTGTGAAAACGGCTGGTAAAAGCAAACTATGAAGGAGAAGATTCAGACATTATATAATGATTAGAATTGGTTTAACATATGTTTAACGTTACAATACAAGAGGAAGAAATTAAATTTGGAAGTGGATTCCTAAATTGATTATACTTACAGGAATTATTTATCAAAGTACAAAAGACAAGCTTGTTACACAAACAGCTGGTATCGTCAAGGACTTAGTTTAACAGTATTATTATACACAAGCTAGACTCTAAACTAATGTGTTGTGTTACATTGATAAATGGTACTTACAGGGATTAAGTGTTACTGTACATGAACCACTGGTAACATCAAAGTTTGGAGCAGTGGGTGGACATTGTGTTACACTGATCGTACGTTCATCTTTACATTGCATGAAATATTCTGGTTTATTTGGTACAGCTTGGGGTCCATCACGTTTACCGACACAGTTGGGGTTATCTAATTCACATGGACGGCAGTTTCCAGCGGGAACACATATCTTCTGTTTCTGGTAATCACCTTCATTAATTGAAACGAACAATGTAGATATATTTCTGTGCCTCACAGATGCACATGAATAGATAATAAAATAAATTAAAGCATTTCTTTCAAAAATCTCCACGCTAAACTTTCAAATGCAAAGACACTTAAAAGTTTGTCCCATCCCCCAACGCAACAAGGTAACAGTTATTTTTCAATACACCTGATCGCTATTTGTCCGCCATTACTGGACATCACAAAAGTTCCCGTAAAATTTTGACGTCATAATAGAAAATATCTGACGCCACAATGGAAAAGTGATTGTTGTATGAGTCAAAAGTTCAAGCGGGACAGATTCTCGGGTCAAGCGGGAATAGCGATAGGGTGTATTACGTTATGACTCTGTTTTGAATAAATCAGTGTTTTATACTAATAATAACATACTATATATAGTGTATTGACTATTATTATTACAACAAAGAAGTCAGATTTTATACTCTACTAAAGTCGAATATGTATTTAAAAAGGCATTGTCCCTAATATTTTATTAACTATGTATTTACTTTCAGGTATCACAGATCGAATTTATTCGTTCATAGTATGTTAATTTACGTTTTTGATTGAGTTAAGCCTTCCAATTGATGTTTTATCGTGTGTTTTTCTATGTTGTGATGTTATACTATTGTTTCAGAAAAAGGGAGAAGGTTTGGTACCATTAAAACGTTTAATCCCGCTGCAAATGTTTGCACCTGTCCTAAGTCAGGAATCTGATGTACAGTAGTTGTCGTTTGTTTATGTAATTTATACGTGTTTCTCGTTTCTCGTTTTTTATATATACTAGACCGTTGGTTTTACCGTTTGAATGGTTTTACACTAGTACTTTTGGGGCCCTTTATAGCTTGTTGTTCGGTGTGAGCCAAGGCTCCGTGTTGAAGGCCGTACATTGACCTATAATGGTTTACTTTTATAAATTGTTATTTGGATGGAGAGTTGTCTCATTGGCACTCACACCACATCTTCCTATATCTATTGGAAATATTTCGGAGCAGTCACTTAAATTTGGTTTTCAAAACGACGTATTCTAATGAGATTGAAGGCCTTATTGTAGAGTTCTGTGTTTGTCTTTAACTGACAGCAGTAAAATTAAGTGTTATTATATTGTGAAACTTGCCGAATTCAATGTATTTAAATTGAATTGTTTGTAACCAGAAACTTGATAAAGTTTTTTGATTTTGGTCTTATTAGACATTTAACCTTTATGTTACGTTTATAAAATATAGTGAAAGCTACTACAACTTAGAATTGAATTGTTTTGCCGGATTTTTTTCTATATTTGCACTTTAAACTGTCAAAGCTTTCGGTATGCTTTCTCTGCGGTTATATGTTATAGACTTAAATGAAACTTGACACATTAAATCTGCCTCCAATCAGGAAAATATATTCAGAGTTACATGTTTTTATTGTTCAAAAGTGTATGGGACTTTCCATATTTAGTCTTATTGCGAGAGCTTTGTAAACTGTTGGATATACATTATATGATGATGTTGTATAGAAATATTTATATTTAACCTCTATGAGGTGTTGATGAAATGTTATATACTTACATGGGGCTTTAGGTTCTGGTCTGTTTCCACATTTGACCTCTCTATAAGGTTTACATGAGTTGTTAAAGCTATCAAATAGCTGTGGATACGCACATTCCTCCTGATAGTTTCCTAACAGTGTATTCCTATTCCTACAATCTACATATCGGGCACAACTTTCCGGATGAAGCATTATAGCTGTAGGGTTATTCTCACAAAATGTTACAGGATCAGCTGCAATACATTGATTAATATATATCCTCAAGTGCATGTCCAAGATATTTTCAATATTGGGCTTCATAATAATCCTAATATATATCTTACTCCAAACATATTTTTTGTCCAACTAAATAATATATACAGTCGAAACTTCATTGTAACTGCATGAGAAGGCATTAACTTAAACTGTTTTATAAGTATGCTAAAATAAGAATAGCCAATTATAGTAAGTATTTGTTGAGTATATAATTTCTAAACACTGTAAACCAACTTATTTTCGCGGATACCTTTTTTCGGGTACAATACCTCCTTTCCGATTTCGCGGCAATTTATGTTCGCAATATTCTAAGTTTGTTAATGAGTTTGTTTAGGTTTTTTTAGCATGATGTAATATATTTTATTTTAAATCAAATGGAGTAAATAAACCCCAAGCAGTCCACGGTAGCTGACAGAGGGGTCCCAACTTTGTTGATGTGTTTATATAAGAGAAGATCCTAATTTGGCGTTTGTATTGCATTCGAGACGATTTATATTCGCGTTATTTTTTTCTGACGAAAGTCGCCTATATGTATCGCTCGCGAAAATTAGTTAGTTCCCGGTGGCTTTAGAGGGAGATTAAACATAGATTGTCCATGATTACAACGTTCCCTTCGTTCCCTCGAATGTTTCATAAACATAAAGTCTTATTGTTCAACTGTTGCGGCTGAAGTCAGAATTACTGACTGACTTTGACAAGAATAAGACTGACATAAAAATCATTTAATGATATCAAAAAGACCATCGGACAACTTTTGAAGAATTCTGATCTAGGTTAATGTATTATGAAATAAAGGTCAGTTATACCCCTACTTAGGATGAAAAAGCACAATATAACACATTCTTACTTTCAGTAATATGATGACAGCTAACAACATACTTGAAAACTAAACTCCAACTAAATATTTGGCCTTGACAAATGAAAAATTAATGCTAGTCAGTTACACCAACTTTCGGTGAAGATCTGTAATTGTTTTGTAACTCTATCCCCTCGCTAATGATAACGGTTTTGATTCACTAAGATTCTTTTAAAATAAAGTCAAACAACACTCAATAAGGTTTGCATGAGTTGTATAGTGGTAAATTCTTCCTTTTAATGGACGTCACAGAAGAGATCTTAGTAATTTTTTTATGGTAAGTTGTTATACTTCTAAAAACACATCCTTGCACTGGTGTATGTACTATTACGATATTTCATATTCTCAAACTTATATTGCCTTAAATCTGCAAACTGAAAAAAAAACTTTATCCTATTTCCTCCACCTTACTTAAGCAACTTGTTTAGCATTTTATCTAACTGTTTAATCAGCTTTTTGTTGTTGCATTGATTGAAAGCACACACACACACACACACGCACATTTATATATCGGGTATATATACTAGTCAACAAAAGAAACGATACAAGGTAATGTATTTTCCATATATAATGAAATTGGATACACTGTACCAAGGTAAATAATTGCCCAATTGGTCTAATATTTAAAGAGTTATTATCTTATCAAAACCACTGATTCAAGGCAAATACGCGAATTTTTTTGTTGTTGCAATTTTTGTTATTTCAAAAATCGTATTTTCACACAAAAATTCAAAAATCGTTATTAGAACTTAAAACTTTAAACTAAAACATGGTCTGCTTAAGATAAAGTGTCAACTTTTTCATCATTTTCCGCAAAATAAATTTGACCCCTGTGTTCAATAACACTGTATTTTCTCACATTCCAATTTGGTCAGATTCCTTTAACCATATGTATTTGCTTTGCAAATGAATGTTTTTCATTGGATAATTTAACAGATTTTCCTATTTATTATATTTTATGATAAATTGGAGTTCAAACTTGTGAATCGTTACTTTTGTTGACTAGTATATATTATATAAATTTGCAGATCTAACATCGTTGGGCTAAATTTGAGACGAATTATATATATATATATAAAGTTTTAAAGTAGTCAACTACAAATATTCATGAAACATCTTTAAGTTATTTACTTTCTGTATTGTTAGAAGTGTCATCCTAGTTTTAATGCATGCAAAGCGTTAAATGTTCATTCTTAAAGAGCTAGTTTTTGCTTTAGTTTTTGTTTGTTTTAGAAATGATAATTCATTTCACATTGATAACTTTAACAATCAAACAATATTGATTATATTCCTTTGTATTAATTATGGTGTAGACGAATGGTCAACAATGAAAAGCAAACAACACACTGCAAAGCTATAACATTCAAAAAAGGATTAGAAATAAAAATAATGCATCAACGTCTATGCACATGCTATTAGCTACTAAAACGTTAATTATATGTTGAGTATACTTTCTTAAAGCAAATGCATTGCAGTTTTGCTCATATACAGATGCAGCAGCGCCTGTGAATGTCAACATATACAAATGAGCAACACACGTAAAGCTGATATTGCACCACAAATACCAATATTTGTCTCTTACATGGGTCATATCCTTCTAAACAGACACCATTTACAGTATCGAATACCTCTGCAGGACAAACTACAATTCTAGATGGTTTTCTGTCCACACAGTACATATAAATAAACATTTCTTTCATCTGGTGCCATCCATCTGGCAAATTGGAACAAAAACTCACAGACTTTGTACATTTACCTAATGATTCGTCAAATTTGTACCTTTTGCATTTCCTTACTTTTACCACTTCCTGATTAGTGCATGTCATGTAGTGAATGTCACTTCCGGGTAAGGCAAATCTTCCATCTTGTTTTCCACGACATGCTGAAGGAAGACATTTTCCCTCAAAGAAATCGAATACACCGGGATTACAAGTATTCTTCCCAGCAAACGCCCCCTTAACACAGCCATAATATGTTGTGCCATCATTATGTCCATAATTTCCATCAGGCAATCTATCGCAGGAAAATTCAGGCTTAACACAATTAGATTCTCTCGAATCAAAAATAGCTGGACTACAATCCCCAATACTGGTTTGTCTACCATTTGTACAGACTATGTATTGAAATATATTAGGTGTGGGGTATTTACCATCTGACAATCCACTACATTTAGATTTCTGCTGCTGTGAACACTGTTTGGAATTTGCATCAAATAATAAAGGTTCACAGCTTCCAAATTCAACAACATTCTGATTGAAACAAAGTACATAGTTTGATTCTGAACCTAGCATGGACTGTTTCCCGTTAGGTAGGCCTTCACATGAATTAACAGCCGTCTCGCATCCTTTCGTTGATGGATTGAAGTTATAAGGGGCGCAGCTAACAGTAGTAAAGAATCTCCCCTGCTTACAAACGGCGTATTCCATTTTATTGTCCGCAATAGCGATGTTTCCCGCCATTACACCTGCGCATATGTTCAATGTGTCAACACATGGAACACAGTTTCTGTTATTGACATCGCATCTCTGGTTTCCAAGGAAACCGCCTGTGGATTAATACCAGGTTTATGTAAAATATATGACAATTTTTAAACAGCAAGAAATAAAAGTTCTACATTAAGAGCTCATTCATTAATCGAAAAATTAATGCTACAAAACTTGATTAAGTTTCATTCTATGATTTAATAAATGATGTTTTATTAGTAATTATAGAAAATAAGATATAAAAAGTAAGTTAGCACTTAATTGGTTAATATAAAAAAAAGTCTCAATACGTAAAGTGGATTAAAAATATTCCTGCTATTACAACAAAGGCAATAACAACACCAATTGGAATAAATGGGAGTCTATATGGTATTTCGATTATAACTTGTGTTGTTGTCTAATTAATTAATCAAAATTAAAAAATTCTTGAAAAGTTTGAATGGTTTAAGAAGAAAGCAAATTAACAGCAGAAATAGATAACCAATGTAATTAATGAAAAAAAAAAAAAAAAATAACAGATTTATAGAAATCTTCTGCAAAATTAAATTTAGTGATATATGAAAACTATGCCACTTACAAGGATCTTTAGGTTCATATCGCCATTGACAGTCAGCTTCCACTGGAGGGACACACCTAAGGAGGTCAATATTAAACAGTGTAGGATAAGTACACTCCCTCTGGTATTTCCCAAATACCGGGTCAGATTCGATAGCACTGCAGTCATAGTATCGAGCACAATTTGCAATGTGTGGGAATTTTATGTTTGGTTTATCTTGGCAAAATACCTGAACAGAATCTGGAACAAAAAAATATATATTATTATGACGAATGATGGCATCTTTTAAAAAGAAAAAAGTACATGCAATAAATGCTTGATACATGTAGTTACAGCAACTTCATAACAGCATAGGAATTACAAACAATGCCGACAACACAAGATCTTAGAATTTGACATCACAGTGATAAATTTGAGAACACAATGATAAATAGGCATTAATAAAGATATAGAATCTATTTTAATCTTTTTTAATAATCGTTAAATGCAAACATGTACAACAAAAACCAGCATCCAAAATTTTCCTAATAAAAACACAATTTGAGCATTTTAAAATTTACTCACATGGATCTAAATCTGTCGTACAATATTTCTTCGTAGGGTCATAGACTCCATATTTACATATTCCGACAGAGAGTGTCCTGTTACGAAGGCAGGTCATATAGAATGGAGTAAGTTCTCTTCCGGGAAAAGTATTATTTCCATCTGGCATACCAACACAAGATGGCGACCGTTCTTCGCATGGTATTGCACACGATTCTCCGGCACAAGAATTACGTGTGGTAACATAATCACCTGAAACATAATGGAGCATATACAAAAATAACTGTAATTGAAATATTTATTTAATTGAAATTATTTATAAACATTTTTTCTTACGTGCATGTAATTTTAGGATTGCATGCTATCTTCAAAATGAATAATTCCCCATATCGCATTCAGTTTAAAACCAAGTATCTGACACCAACACTTTTGTAAACTGACCAAACGGAAAAGCAAATAGTTCCTTGTCGATAAAGATTTTCGTAAAACATTAGCTGTGTAACGCACAACTAAATCAAAAATATATGTAAAGATGTAAAAAGTCTCATTTTGCGTATTAAAAAACCGTGATTATAAAAACATTATTTTATGAAGGAGTCTGTTAAATCGGAATTAAATAGCATGAAGATTAGTTAAAAAGTATTATACTCACATGGAGACATTGCTTCAAATCTCCTGCCACATGTTACTGCAGGGAAATCGTTACAGTATCCTAAAGTCGTGTCAAAGAGTTGTGGGTACGGACATTCCGCTTGGAATGAATTAAGTCCTTGAAATGTGATTCTTTGACTACAGTTGTAGTACCTTGCACAGTTGTCTGGGTCTTGTTGAATGGCCAATGGATTTCCCGCGCAAGGCCCGGATCCTATTGGAGGAATGGTTGGACCAATTGCAGGTCTAGTAGGGGTAGGTGGTCGAAAAGGAGGCTCGACGGGTGGTTGAGTAGGAGGTCGTACTGGAGGTCGAACTGGTGGTTGAACTGGTGGTTGAACTGGAGGTTGAAAGGGTGGCTGAACTGGAGGTCTTACAGGTTGAAATGGTTGAACTGGTTCCAGTGGAATTGTTCCAGTGCCTGTATCAGGTCTCCCAGCTATTAATTTGTATAGTGAAATTGTAAATGTTAAATTTCCATACAATAATTTTTCAGTGTTTTACTTAAAAGTTTATTCGTTTATTCATTTATTATTTATCTTTTTAATCTTTCAAAAACTGTATTTTATGTTTTAGTCAACTTGAACAAATCTTAAGATATATTGAACAATATATATGCGTTGAGCATTCCTGATGAAGGTAAATCCAAAGAATCACTTTTGACGCAAAAAAAAAAAATAAAAAATTATATAAAGTGTTATTTTTATTAATGTATAATAGACATATGTAAAATTTGACATTCTGTATGAAATGAAACCTACGGTTAGGCAATCCACTTCCGGTTGTAGAACACCCTCTGAGATTTTGTGAGAATAATTCTCCTGGATTACACGTCCTTGTTTCTACTGTGCGATCCATACGACAGACAAGGTATCTATTGTCATATCCAGGAAATGGATTTTGACCATCCGGAAGACCTACACAGGACGGTATCACCCCATCACCACATCGCGGACAATTTCTTCCGAAACAACTGTTTTGTCCATATTCACCTAGAGAGATAATGCAAGCATCATTAAAATCTAATAAAGTTTCTCAAGTATCTTATACACACAGAAAGCCAGTACCAAGTTGCCAATTTTTTTTTAGAAAAAAGTGCCTGTAGTTCAGTGGTTGTCGTTGGTTCATGTCTGTCATATATTTGTTTTTCGTAAATTGTTTTGTTATAAATTATGCCGTTAGTTTTCTCAGTTGAATTGTTTCAAATGTTTCATGCCGGGGCCTTTTATAGCTGACTATACGGTATGGGTTTTTCTCATTATGAAGACCGTTTGGTTGCCTAAAATTGCTTACATTCATTTTATTTGAACTTTGTTGGATAGTTCTCTCATTGACAGTCATACCACATCTCCTTATTTTTATATTTCTATTCAATATCTTTATATGCAATAAATAATAATGTAAATGTTCGTAAACGTTGAGATTTATTTCTTATCAGTGTACAAATGAAAAATGCAAATCGTGTGCATCTTATTTTTGTAACACGTTGTGAACACCAATTTGCGAAGACATATCTTGTACATCAGTCTGTTTTTGTTACTTAACACCACTGAATTTCATGTACCATTTACTTTCTACATGTTCTATATACAAATGATAATTTTCTTTATATCATACCAATGCGTATTCATTTTTATTGGGTTCACTTTCGCTTCTTAAGTCCGACACTTTTCTATAAAGAAATAAAAGTGATACTTTCGTGGGTACTATCACTGAAATAAAGAAAAGATGGAGAAACTTACATGGTGACAATGGTTCAATTTTAGATCCACACTGGACGTCTGCAAAGTCTATACACCTTTGATAACGTTCGGAATACAGAAGTGGGTAGCGACATTCACCTTCGTATTTATTAAAGTTCTCACGTGGTCTTGTCAGCTTGCAGTCATAGTAACGAGAACAGATGCGTGGATGTGCAATCTTGGCATCGACACTGGATGCGCAGTAAACGTCTAGTGCCACTGGAAAAAATGGTATGAAAGGTTCATTGAAAACCAATAGACACCTGCTAAATTAATTTCTACACAAAATTAGTTTCGTATATGTATAATAATGCGTATATTTTGTAAATTTGAAGACGAAAAAAACTGTGCATTGTCCTGGAATACATATTTTCAAGTTTTTGTTCGAATGTTTGCTTTTCAAAATATTAATAATATACCCAACAATGTGTATATATTAGCTCTTAACATAGATTTAAATCTTCGTTGCCTTTTTGTATAACAGTTTGATAAATGTATATCATAATAATGGAAAAAAAATGCTGCACTTGGACTTTTTATTTCAAGGATATTTTTCCTAATACTTGTGGCTAGATTTGAATGAACGTGGACATGAAAAAGAGGCGAAGGATACCTAAGGGACATTAAAACTCATAAGTCGAAAATAAACTGACAACGCCATGGCTAAAAAAGAAAAAGACAAACAGACAAACAACAGTACACAACAAAATAACATGGAAAACCAAAGACTGAGCATCACGAACTCACCAAAAACTTGGTGATCTCAGATGCTACGGAAGGGTAAGCAAATCCTGCTCCCCATGTTGCTCATTTTAGTACAAACCCGGTGATAAGTCTAATTTGGTAGGTCAAATTCGGGGAAAAGGGGACGGGATTGTAGTTACGACAATTGGAACATATCTGTTGTCATCTGTGAAACGGATACTCTATAAAAGAGAGGCAAAAGATACCAAAGGGACAATCAAACTCACAAATCGAAAATAAACTGACAACGCCATGGCTAAAAAGAAAAACAAACAACAGTATACAAAACACAACATAGAAAACCAAAGACTGATCAACACGAACCCCACCAAAAACTGGGGTGATCTCAGATGCTCCGGAAGGGTAATCAGATCCTGCTCCACATGTGATACCTGTCGTGTAGCTCATGTTAGTACAAACTATAACGGTCAACCAACTCGTGATGGCGTCCGTAAAATTTACGAAGAGATGATTTCAACTTCACCACTTGAAACTCTTGCTTTAATAGACATCATAGTCCTTACATTATATATACATATGCATGAAATTACGAGGATATCCCCCCACCCCTTTCCATTATGATCGTAACTGATAGAAATGAGTGTTTACTCAAGAAATAATACGTGTTTCTGTACTCTTTTATCGCTTATTTTCTGCACCTCAAAATCTGCATAACATACTTTTCACTCTCCGATTAAAATCAACACTCCGTTACTTACTTGGGTCTAGGTCGAGTGTACATTTTCCTTGGATGGGATCAAATAACTTATTGTCTGCGCATGTCTTTATGGCATTAGTTTTATTATTGAAGCATACAAGGAAATATTCTGTAAGCAGACGTCCAGGATATGCCTTTGCTCCATTTGGATGTCCCTCGCATCCTTCTTGTTTTGACTCGCATGGTGGACAGTTAGGTCCTCTGCACTGACTCAGTTTGTAATCGCCTATAATTATTGACCACAGTGGATAGATTAATACATTATAAATCAATATATTTTGCCTGATCGGTATAACTTTAACAACAATGGTCCTTCATAACTTTCTATATAGATATATATAAATTGTTTGATATACAGCGTTACACAAAAGAATGTTATTTGGCATGGCGAAATACATTTAACATATTTAAACGGTCAACAACTGACCTGGTCGTCCAAAAAATACATTTTTAATGCATTTGCTGACAAATAAATTTGAAGAAACAAACGTAAGCTTTAATTTTGTCTGTCTGTATGTAAAGCTTTCTCAATATACAAAACATTGCTATCGTTTATTAGTTTGAATCAGAAAACATTTCTAAAAAGAAAATAAACGTATTCAAATCATATTAGATTTCCTATTTCATTTGACGTATAGTCTCCATATATATTATCTACTATCAAATATAGCTACTATTTTAGTTATTTAGCATACTAACAGTGGGTTACTGGTCTGTATCTTTCTTCACACTCTACATACTTATAGTCATCACATGTTAAAGTATCCGTATTGAAAAGCTGAGGGTATGGACATTCCTTCAAGTATGGCATTCTCTTATTACCAAAATCACTACAGTCATAATATCTTGCACAGTTTTTATCATGGACTAACTTAGCTCTGGGATACTGAGGGCAGTATGTGTCAACGACATCTGAAATATAAGTAAGATATGGTGTAAAATGTTGGTTTTCAAAAATAGGATCAACGTCTAACAGCTCACGTCGAGAAGTTAGACGTGTGTTTCTAGTCTACAACTGGTAATTATATTATATATCACCTACTGTGCCAAAACTATCAAGATACCAAGACTGTAATTTGGTACACAGACGCGTGTTTGTCTTCATAAGACTCGTCAGTGGCGCTTAAATAAAAACAGATCATTTATGTCTGGGGGAAAAAAATACATTGTTTTTAATAATTCAACCTTTTATAGACAGGTTAATTCCGGATATGCAAATCATCGAAGATTTCTTTTCGAAATGGAGATGATTTTTTTCAGAAGTTTTCCCACTGATTTATTTAGCATTATTTTTTTGTATGCTGTAATATTTGTAATGTATTTCAAAAGTGGAATGTGTGTATTGAGTCATCGTTGTGTTTTTAAAAAATGGCTATTTAACTTTGGCTTTTTAAATGATTGTCATAAAAGTGAGTAAGTAAACACATTAAAATCACATTTTACCACAAAACTCAGATCAAGTTCGAATTTGGGTGGTGTCACTTTTACCGTTCTCGAGTTATGCCTTTTTATAACGTTTTATGCCAAGCGGGGGCATCATCTGTGTCACATAGACACATTCTCCATTTTTTTTTAACTTTTCTTTACAAAATACAAACAATGGCTATCGTATTTAAATGTTCGATTCTTTTATAGATTTAAAGGTTAAGTTATAAATTTCATACTTTTATATAGAATCTGGTATTTTTAATTTAGAACATTTGTATTTCTCCATTTGATTTTAAAAAAAAATTAAATATAACTTGGAATGTTAATTCAAAAATTTAAGATAAAAACCAAAGGGGCAGTAAAAAACCCTATCGAAAGACAGACAACAATATGCCAAAAGCAGAAAAAAAAACAAATAAATACCTTTACAGATAGCAGAGGTTAATATAATAAAGCTAGTTGTTTTTCAGTTGTAAATCTAATATATACATGTTTTGAATTTTATGAATAATAATTCATAACACAATGTAACAAAGTTAACAAAATAACAGAGTTGATCCTAGAATGCAAATTCAAGCACTATTTACAAAATACAAGCACTATTTACAAAATGCAAGCTAACTACAAAGGTATTGTACATATTTCTAATTTTGCAATTTTCCACATTGCTACGTGCTACTGTTTTGTCACTTTGAAAGGATAAAATTCTATTTCACTTTTATTTTGTAACTTACAACTTTAATCTCTACTTGATATAACTTTAATGTAGTAATTGTTTTATTTTTGCTAGGAAATTCTAAAATACGTCTTATAACAGAAATAATGTGATTAAATATTTTAATAAACTACTTCTACGGAATAACAAGATTTCCCGTTTGAACTAGGCAAACTACATTTTGTTAAACTCGATTTACTTACATCTTCCGTAATCTATATTGATATTCAAGATACCTAAATCATCAACTCGTTTAGAGAACTCAAACACTTACAAATAAATGACGGAAAACAAACAGCAATATACGAATGTACCTGTATATTTCTTTAATCATTTTTGTTGTTGTTGTTATTTTGAATATAGTCATGATAATATACCAATGTGGAAATAGAATTAAAAGACTTTTTAGTATTTCATAACTGAAGGATGGATACACGATAAACATTATCGATACACAATATGTAGTGGTTAGTAGGTGTCCCTGTTTGGCTAAGATGTAAATATAACAATAAAGTTTGAGAGCAGTGGTGTGATTCCAATTGAGACGAATATCCCTCAGGAATCCAAGGGCTGTGGTGTGATTCCCATTGAGACGAATATCCCTCAAGAATCAAAGGGCTGTGGTGTGATTCCAACTGAGACGAATATCCCTCAAGAAACAAAGAGCTGTGGTGTGATTCCAACTGAGACGAATATCCCTCAAGAATCAAAGGGCTGTGGTGTGATTCCAACTGAGACGACTATCCCTCAAGAATCAAAGGGCTGTGGTGTGATTCCAATTCAGATGAATATCCCTCAAAAAATCAAAGAGCTGTTGTGAGATTCTCATTGAGACGACTATCCCTCAGGAATCCAAGGGCTGTGGTGAGATTCTCATTGACACGACTATCCCTCAAGAATCAAAGGGCTGTGGTGTGATTCCAATTGAGACGAATATCCCTCAAGAATCAAAGGGCTGTGGTGTGATTCCAATTGAGACGAATATCCCTCAAGAATCAAAGGGCTGTGGTGTGATTCCAACTGAGACGAATATCCCTCAAGAATCAAAGGGCTGTGGTGTGATTCCAATTGAGACGAATATCCCTGAAGAATCAAATGGTTGTGGTGTGATTCCAACTGAGACGAATATCCCTCAAGAATCAAAGGACTGTGGTGTGATTCCAATTGAGACGAATATCCCTCAAAAATCAAAGGGCTGTGGTGAGATTCTCATTGAGACGACTACCCCTCAAGAATCAAATGGTTGTGGTGTAATTCTCATTGAGACGACTATCCCTCAAGAATCAAAGGGCTGTGGTGTGATTCCAATTCAGATGAATATCCCTCAAAAAATCAAAGAGCTGTTGTGAGATTCTCATTGAGACGACTATCCCTCAAGAATCAAAGAGCTGTTGTGAGATTCTCATTGAGACGACTATCCCTCAAGAATCAAAGAGCTGTGGTGTGATTCTAATTGAGACGACTATCCCTCAAGAATCAAAGAGCTGTGGTGTGATTCTCATTGAGACGACTATCCCTCAAGAATCAAAGGGCTGTGGTGAGATTCTCATTGAGACGACTATCCCTCAAGAATCAAAGGGCTGTGGTGTGATTCTCATTGAGACGAATATCCCTCAAGAATCAAAGGGCTGTGGTGTGATTCTCATTGAGACGACTATCCCTCAAGAATCAAAGGGCTGTGGTGATTCTCATTGAGACGACTATCCCTCAAGAATCAAAGGGCTGTGGTGTAATTCTCATTGAGACGACTATCCCTCAAGAAACAAAGGGCTGTGGTGTGATTCTCATTGAGACGACTATCCCTCAAGAATCAAAGGGCTGTGGTGTAATTCTCATTGAGACGACTATCCCTCAAGAAACAAAGGGCTGTGGTGTGATTCTCATTGAGACGACTATCCCTCAAGAATCAAAGGGCTGTGGTGTAATTCTCATTGAGACGACTATCCCTCAAGAAACAAAGGGCTGTGGTGTGATTCTCATTGAGACGACTATCCCAAGAATCAAAGGGCTGTGGTGATTCTCATTGAGACGACTATCCCTCAAGAATCAAAGGGCTGTGGTGTAATTCTCATTGAGACGACTATCCCTCAAGAAACAAAGGGCTGTGGTGTGATTCTCATTGAGACGACTATCCCTCAAGAATCAAAGGGCTGTGGTGTAATTCTCATTGAGACGACTATCCCTCAAGAAACAAAGGGCTGTGGTGTGATTCTCATTGAGACGACTATCCCTCAAAGGGCTGTGGTGTGATTCTAATTGAGACGAATATCCCTCAAGAATCAAAGGGCTGTGGTGTGATTCCAACTGAGACGAATATCCCTCAAGAATCAAAGGGCTGTGGTGTGATTCCCATTGAGACGAATATCCCTCAAGAATCAAATGGTTGTGGTGTGATTCCAATTGAGACGAATATCCCTCAAGAAACAAAGAGCTGTGGTGTGATTCTCGACTATCAAAGGGCCTCATTGAAGAATCAAATGGTTGTGGTGTGATTCCAATTGAGACGAATATCCCTCAAGAATCAAAGGGCTGTGGTGTGATTCCAACTGAGACGAATATCCCTCAAGAATCAAAGGGCTGTGGTGTGATTCCAACTGAGACGAATATCCCTCAAGAATCAAAGGGCTGTGGTGTGATTCCAACTGAGACGAATATTGAGGCGACTATCCTGAAGAATCAAAGGGCTGTGTGTGATTCCAACTGAGACGAATATCCTGAAGAATCAAAGGGCTGTGGTGTGATTCCAACTGAGACGAATATCCCTCAAGAATCAAAGAGCTGTGGTGAGATTCTCATTGAGACGACTATCCCTCAAAAATCAAAGGGCTGTGGTGAGATTCTCATTGAGACGACTATCCCTCAGGAATCCAAGGGCTGTGGTGTGATTCTCATTGAGACGACTATCTCTCAAAAATCAAAGGGCAATGGTGTGATTACCTGCACGTCATCATCGTGAGGTTTCAATAATAAGCAACAACAATTTCCTATAGTAAGCTGTATAAAAGGTTTCAGTATGAAAAAACATGAAAATATCTAAAGAGAATTCCAACCTGATTTAAATTAAAACAACGATGACTGACAGCAATCAATGACAACCACTTGTTTAAGGCTCCTACGCACATGAAGAATTTGGCGGATTTAAACAGTCAATTTCCTTAGGTGGGATTGAAGTGTAACAGTAAAAACAATATAACAAACTGAAAAAATCAGTTGAAAAGGGATAGACTCATCAAATTGGTACTAAACAGAAAAACTAACAGAAGAAGAAAAGACACAACTAAGAGTACTAGAAGATACTTAAAACTAGTTAAACACCAATTTCAACAATTAAATCAATAAACGATATTTTTCCAGTTAACCTTATAAAAACTCTACATAAATGCGGTTATGTTAACGATTTAGATAATAACATATGTATCACATTGCAGTCACATATTTACAAACTTTTTTCAAAGCCTATGGAAATACATATCATGAACTTCCTAGAACAATATAAAATTATTCAACTTTGCCATAGTATTTTAAATCAAAATGTTACTAAAGTGACCCATGTGTATGTACTTGATGTAGTTTACACATTAAATACAGGTTTTATTCATGTCCATGAGTGTATGTAAATTTTGACATTTTAGAGAGTGTCATTTAATGCTGATCAATCTATGAGACTTTTAGTTTCATATAATCAAAGTGTCATATATATTATTGCTCGTAAAGACTTTTTATCATTACGCTGTAAATAATAGTAATTAGTAGTAGACGTCACTTCTACCATGATGACTGTTGTTCCCATTGTAAAAGAGTGCTAAATTAATTACTGAATTATCATATTATATAATATTATAGAATATGTTTTTTTATCTTGAAAGTTTTAGTAAACGGACTGCTATGGAAGTTAGACGAATGGATTTAGTCCCGAAAAGGAAAGAAGCAAGAAATACGATTTACTTTATCACGTATGGGATGATTTTCTAGATGAGACCAATTTTATAATGGTATTCATATTATCCATTTCATTGCTCTGTCATGTTTCTCGGGCTATAACTGTGTTAAATCATTTTAATTGATAATTTGTTTTAACATTTGAAATGTGGGTTGACATCCCTGACATATTTTTCCTTAATATTAGAGTTATTTAAGGTAATTGAATTCTAAATTATTATTTCAATACGTTTCATCTTATAACATATTAACTTTAAACAAAACATTGTTTGTGAGTGTCGCTATATGTTTCAAATTTATACTTAATAACAGCATATACGTTCTTAACTGACATATTTCTACGTAATTGAAAAGGGCAAGTTTGTATCCGACATGAATTAGCCAGACTATACATATTTAATATAATTTCTCACTAGATGGCGATTTACGATTTAATCAAAAACAAAATCACAGACTATCGGATCGCCTGAGAATGACCATCACTTACAAACGATGATTAATAAATACAAGTCTAAAGAGTGATAATAAATATATATATAGAAGATAAACGCGAATTCAAGGATTGGATTATGTTTATTTTAAAATTCGAATTATGAATTGATAAAGTTCTTATAGTAATTTAGGAATGTAGAAATTATTTACACGCTAAATCGTTTCATTCAATTTTTCATGAGCTCAAATTAAAAAGTCTTAGCCCAATTATATTATCCTTTAAGAACGTCGTGGTGCGTTATTTTAAATATATTTTTTGTTATTTATTTTCCTATCCTGTTTTATTTGTAATAAGGAACCTTGTGTTTTTATCGCTGAAAATTATTTATACTAACTCTACAGATTCCTACGTGGAAAACTGAAGTATTGACATCAATCATAATCGGATGATTAACTGTTTAATATTATCTTGTAGATGGAAAAGCAACACATATCCAGTATTGCAGATTAATGCGATTACAATTAAATGAAATGAAATGCCATGATTATAACTTCCAAAACTATTTACTATGTTTCTTTCGTTATGAATTAAAAGCTAATAAAACGGTTTGACCGTCAGTGTAGATATAGATTTTGTTGATTGATCGACAGTTACATGTACATGCCACTTTTTGATATAATTACTACACATATATATATTGCAGGATATAAATGCATTGACAGAATAGTTGACCTTATTAAGGAGAACAAAACTATAATATTTCAGGTCGTGACCTCGTATTGATATCTACAGAAACTTGTTCAAATGAATGATATATTGTCATGATATGGCTCCATTAACATTATATATACTGATCACTTAATCTACAATACTATAGGCATGATTTCACTTGTCGCTTAAGGTTACAAGAGCGAAATCACTCGTAATGCATGTTTGTATAGGGTACCAGTGGTGTTGCATATTTTATTTCTTGAAGAATACAAACTCTAGAAAAAAAAATTCGTAGCAGTTCCTGGTACTTCTATAGAAATGTCATCGTTGTATAACAGCCAAAAAATATATATATGGTCATGCGGATAAGTTGACTTAAAATGCAGTTGAAAAAAGACGTATGTTTTTTTTTTTCGCTTAATGAAAAATGCAAATTTTTAATGGCTCCTACGTACTAAAATTGAATATATTTTCTACACTTTGTAAAATATAAATGTAATTTCTTGATTTTTTAAACCTTGGTGGATAAATTTTCGAATATTAGTAATCCAAATGCTGTATCATTCAATTAGGAGCCGCACAAAATTTGATTCGAAGTATACATCTTTAAAAAGTTTCCGATAAAATGTAAACGAATAATTGCGCTCTTACAACATAGATGAATAAAATTGAGCCGTATGCAAATACTTTCCAAACATACCACAATGTACATAAATATATTATATGTACTAAAACAAACGAAATTGGAAACAACAATGCACAGCAACGTAACTATAAGATATAACTAAGAACCAAAACTTACATAACATTCTAAACAAAACAAAACAAAAACCACATACCAATTTTAATGCACAATTACATTCGTCTCTGAAATGTCAAACTTGGGAGTGAGAACAATCAGAATCTCCTACTAACCAGAGTGAGACCAGTTGTACCGACAGGACATTTTACTTTGCATCAACTGTCAAACAAATTTTAAGTGCACATCCTATACGGATAACTCTCCACCAGAGACCAAATGACGTAGAAGTTAGCAACCGCATAGATATAATGTAAAACAATTCAAACGAGAAATCATAAATTCTTTCTTGATAAAACTAACGGCCTGATTTATGTCACAAACAATAATTGAAAAACAAATATGATATACAGCAACAAACAACAACCACTAAGGGAGCTACCATTTGATTTTTATAGGGGGCTAGATTTTTTCCTGCATTTATTTTTAGTTATAACCTCTGTCCTGCCTTTTTATTTTTCACTCTATTCGGTCCTGCCTTTTCTTATTAGTTTATCCTGACTTTTTTTTACATAAATTGTCATCCTGCCTTTTTTTTTTGGCCAAGTTGCTCATCCTGTCTCTTTTTTTTTACTCAAAACTCCTGTCCTGCCTTTTTTTCAAATTTCATCCTAGCCCCCCCTCCCATAAAAATCAAATGGTAGCTCCCTAAATTAAAGGCTCCTGACTTGGGACAGGTACATACACAATATGACGGGGTTGAACATGTTTGGCGGGCACTAAAACCAACCACCTAAATTGGAAAAGTGGTGCAACAACACTCCACAAGATCAAATTGTACAAAACAATAGACGAAAAACAAAAATGATATACAGCAGCTAAAACAACCATTAAATTACAGGTTCCTGATTATAATATAAAAAAAAGGTGTGATACAATTGTCAATGAGACAACTCTCCACCAGAGACCAAATGACGTAGAAGTTAACAATTATAATATTATGTTCTTCTTCGCCATTTTTATTGTGTTTGCTTCAATCTGTAATGTTATTTTTTTTTTTTGGTAATGAGCCTGGCTTTAAACATATGTACAGGATATGTCATATGACGAGTGATACATATATAGCAGAAGGGAGATGCTTAATCTGTCCACTACCTTGTTCCGATAAGAGTTTCAATTTCTTACTGTCGTTTTGTTTTGTTTTTGTTTTTATTTTTTACATAGACCAAATTGCATTTCATTACTAAAACTACGTTGCCTTGCTTTGTTGTTTAATATTTTAGAGTCAAATGGCATTTCATAAATAAAAGTATTTTGCCTTGCTTTGTTGTTTAAAACTTATATATGGTTTATTCCAGTAAATGAGTAAAAATCCACAAATTACTAATCCTGAAATTACTTCAAATCGAAGTTTTATATTACGAAACAGACACTGAAAAAGAACTCTGATAGCACGTATGAAATCTGGAAAGGATTACAGCATTTAACTTAATACTACTAGCGTTTAGTAATAACAGATAGCTTAAAGCATAGCAAAGTCATATGATTTTTTTTAATTTTTAGTTTTCTATGGATACTTGTTATTTACAGACAGAGGCTCATTTATTTTATTTTAAAATTTTTTAAGACAATAAGGTATTTACATTTTATGAGCACGCTTAGACTATTTAATGCCCACAATTAATAACTTTCTGTTGTAAAACCACGATTTCGTTTGTTACAGAACACAATTTACATAATGTTACAAAAATTTATATTTTTAATTGATTAAATACTAAACAAAAACACTTAAACTGTATAATTTTGTAATTAGATGTTTACTAAGGCCATGATTTCTTCATTGCACTGCATTTGCATTGCAAATAACTTTAAATCATGACTTTTGGTCCATAACAACAAACAACTTTATACCATATCTGTAAAACATTTCTGGTAACGTGTATGTATTATATCAGTACGGTACATTAATACATACCTTTCACAGGTGGACAAGGATTACTGACATCTTGAGGCCACATACAAGTTTTATGTTTCAAATTAAAGTATAAGCCAGCTGGACATTCTATCCAAAATGTCATTTTAATTCCATTTCCACTTTGGCAGTGAATATATCCTGAACAATCCCATGGAGCTCCAACATATACGTCCTTAGATGTACAAAAATCGTTAAATTGAGGATACCTTCCTCGTTTTAATCTAGCGTTCGTAAGTCCATTGATAACAAAAAGGACAGTCAATACGTTAACATAGAAATTCCAAGAACACATTCTACAAAAAAAGACAAATGATCAGTTATTTATATTGATGTATGTTAATTAGTAAGATGTATACTTCAAATGTATTCTGTTAACAGAGGGATAACACGAAGTCTTTCCAAAATCTTACAGTTCTGAATTAAAACATGTGCTTGTTTAAAGTAGCAATTTAGACGTTCCGTTATTGTATTTGTTGTTTTTGTTCTTGATTTTATTGTGAAGGTATTTTGCTATAACGTCTTAGATTTTTCGTTTCACTTATTGTCAATTTCAGCGCCTATTTTGTTCATTCTTCATAAAAGTGTATTTTTGATACACTATCAGATTCGGTCTCTTGTGTATCTTTCGCATGTCTGTTTCATAATAAATATATAATTGACAAATTAATAATCAAAATGCTTCCTGATTGTGTGCAAAGTGTATGTCGCTGCAGAATTCATTTATCAGAATCAGATTTGATTTTTTTTTTCAATTATATCATGAACACTTCGTGTAGATTAAGTAAACATCATTTACATAGATGTCTTACATGTTGATAGCGTAAACTATGCAATTTATTTTTTCACCGTTCATAGCAGATATTTGGAAATTGTGAATATATGTATTGTACAATAACTGGTATATAGGACATCATATTCATTTTGATATACAACAAGGAGATGTGATATGATTGCCAATGAGACAATTATCCTACATGGTAAGAAAGAATTGATGGGAATAACGTACATTTCATTTTCAACACTTTGAAATCTTGGTATTGGCATGTATTGATATAGTAGAATTCGTCACCTATTTCCGTTCAACAAAGCGTGAAACATTTTTTATTCTCAACTCAACTTAAATTCGAGATCACATGCAAGTGTTCCAAATTTTGAAATCCGATTTTGATTTTTGTATTTGAACATGTTACAAGAAAATACCTATGTCGATCTTTTTTTAAAGATAAAAAAAAATCATCATTACTTGCATCAACCCAATTTAGTAAAACAAAATGGTCTCGTTGAGCCTGTAGAGTGATTTATATCATAGTAAACAGTGAAGTTACCATAATTGTTTGAATTACTTTATAACTAGAAATTCGTAAGAAAAAAAGGCTTTCTTATTTAATTCTTCTGAAATGTATTTATAATAAATAAGTTTCGAAAACTCGAATGGTTGCTTTGTTAGTGCTATGAGAAAAATTCATATATACATGCATACATTATACAGCCCAAACAAAAATAGAAGGATTGTAGGCGGTGTCATAACAAATTTGGGTGTCATTCGTTTCTTACAAAACATTTTCTGATATAAATACCACATATATGTCTATTGTACGAATGAACAGTTTGCATATCGACATTTATGAGTAAGAAAAGTTTTCGTCAGAAATCAATACACGATATAAAGAGTTTACATGAAGTAGTGTAAAGCCATGTTACACGTGAATTCATGAACTCGATTTCAAAAGTTAATCATTTTCTGACTAATTAATACATTTGAAAGTGTCTTCTTAAAATATTATTAAACAAAAACGATTTTGTTTGATGATATTTCAAGTATTGAGTATTGTGGTAGAATACCAAAAGAGACGAAGTGGACACAGCCACTTGTCTCTGAAAAAAATTACCTCTATACTTTAATGTTATATTTAAGTATATAGGTAATTTTTTCAGAGACAAGTGCTAGTGGAAGTAGACGAGGATATGTTTAAGTGTCTTAGTCTGCCATAACACACGACACCAAAGGAAACGTTTATTGTATACTGATGAGCGGAAAATATTGATTTTAGGAAAATGTAGGTGTATGTATATAAAAATTACTAAACTTGAAAGAAAGTTGATGTACAAATGTCTGCAAAACGGATGTACATTTTATGCGAATACTTATACTATATATTATACACCTTTATAATTTTTGCTGTCTCTGACAAGAGCATATCCCATTGATATAAGTCGTTTGTGTATTTTATCTTTTTTTTAACTAGCTTGGAGTGTTGAACATTAGTTTCCCCGCTTCGTATACACCAGTTCATTGATATTTCTCGTTCTTACACCAATCTAATCTCACTTGTTTGTTCGTATACACCAGTTCATTGATATTTCTCGTTCTTACACCAATCTAATCTCACTTGTTTGTTCGTATACACCAGTTCATTGATATTTCTCGTTCTTACACCAATCTAATCTCACTTGTTTGTTCGTATACACCAGTTCATTGATATTTCTCGTTCTTACACCAATCTAATGTCACTTGTTTGTTCGTATACACCAGTTCATTGATATTTCTCGTTCTTACACCAATCTAATGTCACTTGTTTGTTCGTATACACCAGTTCATTGATATTTCTCGTTCTTACACCAATCTAATGTCACTTGTTTTGGTCGTATACACCAGTTCATTGATATTTCTCGTTCTTACACCAATCTAATGTCACTTGTTTGTTCGTATACACCAGTTCATTGATATTTCTCGTTCTTACACCAATCTAATGTCACTTGTTTGTTCGTATACACCAGTTCATTGATATTTCTCGTTCTTACACCAATCTAATGTCACTTGTTTGTTCGTATACACCAGTTCATTGATATTTCTCGTTCTTACACCAATCTAATCTCACTTGTTTGTTCGTATACACCAGTTCATTGATATTTCTCGTTCTTACACCAATCTAATCTCACTTGTTTGTTCGTATACACCAGTTCATTGATATTTCTCGTTCTTACACCAATCTAATGTCACTTGTTTGTTCGTATACACCAGTTCATTGATATTTCTCGTTCTTACACCAATCTAATGTCACTTGTTTGTTCGTATACACCAGTTCATTGATATTTCTCGTTCTTACACCAATCTAATCTCACTTGTTTGTTCGTATACACCAGTTCATTGATATTTCTCGTTCTTACACCAATCTAATCTCACTTGTTTGTTCGTATACACCAGTTCATTGATATTTCTACACCAATCTAATCTCACTTGTTTGTTCGTATACACCAGTTCATTGATATTTCTCGTTCTTACACCAATCTAATGTCACTTGTTTGTTCGTATACACCAGTTCATTGATATTTCTCGTTCTTACACCAATCTAATCTCACTTGTTTGTTCGTATACACCAGTTCATTGATATTTCTCGTTCTTACACCAATCTAATCTCACTTGTTTGTTCGTATACACCAGTTCATTGATATTTCTCGTTCTTACACCAATCTAATCTCACTTGTTTGTTCGTATACACCAGTTCATTGATATTTCTCGTTCTTACACCAATATAATCTCACTTGTTTGTTCGTATACACCAGTTCATTGATATTTCTCGTTCTTACACCAATCTAATGTCACTTGTTTGTTCGTATACATGTTTTGTTGTCTTACGGTTAGTCTTGATACGGTTTTAATCTCTTGATTACATTTATTAATTTTCATATACTGTTTTATATCAAAATTTTTCTTACTTGCGTCATTATGAAGAAAAATAAAACGCTAAAAGAAATCAAAAGAAAAAAAAGGCTAACAAAATAAAAAACAAAACAAAACAAAACAAAACAACGTAAACTTACCAAGCAGACACATACATGCAAACCATCAATGACCCTGTGATTCTTAAGGTCAATTTGGATTTAAACTTACAAAAGACTCACAGGATAAATCCATATAAATAATCGAAGCTACTTTACAAAAGATAGTAAAAGGAAAAAGGGTTCCTAATGGTTAGCATGGTCAGCTAGTCTTTACACCAATAATTCAATAATACTGCTGATATATATAGGCCTCATTTACAATCTTTTGAGTAAATTCGTTTTGGAACCAAATTCAGGAATAGAATACGGTTCCTTATATGAGCTGTTCGTCTTTATGATACGTTCGTCCATGTATATTGTTAAAAATCATCATATAACATGAAAGTTGTGCTATTTGCAACTAGAATAGTCCAAAATACAATAAATTATATTAAAAGGCCCATAAAGATAACCCGATGAAAAGGGCTGCATATAACTAACTACCTTTACTAATTTATAATTATCCAACAATATATTGTAATACATAGGGTCTGTATTCAAACGGGAAAACAATCAGTTCAGTAATTTCTAGATCAAGATGGACTAAGTTGTCATTCTTATGATCTATCATGTCCAAAAGATCACCTTTCCTCCATCGTTTTTACGCAATTACATAACTCATGATTGCTTAACGTTATTAGTAAATGATAAAGCATGATGTGCAGCAAGCTAGATGTTTAAAATTATGCAGTGGATTAAACTTCAAATGAAATAGACAATAAGCAACCATTGCAACAAAAAATCCAGAGATAAGCACGCATACTCAATTAAAATCAATAAGACGAATTGCGAATAACATAAGTCAATGACGCAGCAATCCAACAATAGAAAAAAAAACAAGACACCTGGTAAGCTATCTGGGAACTGCAGACAAAGTATTTTCCGTTTTTTTTTTTTTATACTGTCATTGTGGTTAGTTTTTTATATGTATACCCCCGCTCCAAAGAATGGGAGGTATACTGTTATACTGTATACTGTTAGCACCATAAAGAACGTCGTAAGGTTTAATAGGAGAATGTTGAACCGTATGATGCATCATTTTCACATCCATTGCTCATAAACTTCATGTTTACCGAATACGTAAAGCGGTGGTATCATTAGTAAGCGATACCTCACAGTTCAACTTATAATTGAGAATGGAAATGGGGAATATGTCAAAGAGACAACAACCCGACCAAAGAGCAGACAACAGCCGAAGGCCATCAATGGGTCTCCAACGCAGCGAGAAAATCCCGCACCCCGAGGTGGTCCTCAGCTGGCCCCTAAATAAAATCGTGTACTAGTTCAGTGAAAATGGACGTCACACTAAACTCCAAAACATATAAATGAAATAAAATTAAAAAACATACAAGATTAACAAAGGCCAGAGGCTCCTGACTTGGGACAGGCGCAAAAATGCGGCGGGGTTAAACATGTTTTGTGAGATCTCAACCCTCCCCCTATACCTCTTGCCAATGTAGAATAAAGAAACACAAAGCAATACGCACAGTAAAACTCAGTTTAAAAGAAGTCCGAGTCCGATGTCAGAAAAGGTAACAAAAGAAACTAAGCAAAATGACAATGATGCATACATTAACAAAGGACTACTAGCAGTTACTGACATGCCAGCTCCAGACCTCAATTAAACTGATTGAAAGATTATGTCTTCATCATATGAAAATCAAGTACAATCCCTCCCGTTGGGGGTTTAGTATCATACAATCATAAAATATATGAGAAGAACATAACCCGTATCATGCCAACAACTGGTTTTAGAATAAAAGTGTTTATTTCCGATGCAAAGACCCTATGAGTGAATCAATATTAGTACCAACATATGCAATCCTTAATGACCTGACAACAGTATCGTAACTATATCCTTTCCGAATAAGTCTGTGTAAAGGTTTGGTTAGCTTTTGAGGTGAATACCGACATTTTTGTGCTTTGTAAAATATATTACCATAAAATATTGGATGTGCAATACCTGAGCGTATAAGATGTCTACATGTTGATTTATATTTACGAATGATGTCCTTGTACCGATGATAAAATTTAGTAAATGTTTTGACTAGTTTGTGATATCGAAAACCCTGGTGTAATAATTTTTTCAGTAATACAGAGATTTCTTTCGTTGAAATCAAATACTTTGTTACAAACACGAGCGAATCGAACAAGTTGAGATAAATAAACACCATAAGATGGTGACAAGGGAACGTCACCATCTAAAAATAGATAATTAACAATAGGGAATGAAAAATCATCTCTTTTATCATAAATTTTGGTATTAAGCTTCCCGTTAAAGATATAGATATCAAGATCCAGGAAAGGGCAGTGTTCATTGTTAGTATTAGCTTTATTTAAAGTCAGTTCGACAGGATAAATCTCTTTAGTGTAGATACTGAAGTCGTCATTATTGAGAGCCAATATATCATCTAAATATCTAAAAGTGTTATTAAATTTTTGAATCAGATGTTGTTTCGATGGGTCTTTGCTGATTTTAGTCATAAACTGTAACTCATAACAATACAGAGAAACAGGTCCGCAATAAGTGGTGCAGAGTAAGTCCCCATGAGAATTCCGATAACCTGACGATATACGGAATCTCCATAGCGAACAAAAATGTTATCTAGTAAAACGTCAAGGGCAGTTATAGTATCAAAGCAGGTCCAGTTGACATAGTTCTTTTGTTTGTTCTTACTAAAAAATGATCTAAAAGAGTTTGAACATACATATTCGCATTCCGACTTTTTAAATGCCCATTTAATCAGGTGTGTGAATTTTTTCTTAAAAAGATTATGAGGCAAAGTGGTATATAGGGTAGAAAAATCAAAACTTTGAACAGATTCGAAATCACCAATATAAGCATGCAATTTATCAAGTACTTCCAACGAATTTTTGACACTCCAAAAGTAATAATTCCACTATTTTCAAAAGCCTTATTTGAATAATTTATTACCAGGTTTTTGATTGTACCAAGTGTACTAGTAAGTAGAATAGATAGTTTAGTAGTGGAACAATGGCTTGCAGACGAAATAAATCTATATTTGTAAGGAGTTTTGTGCAGCTTCGGAAGCCAGTACATAGTTGGAACTTTCATTGTATTCGGTTCTAGCTAAAGTTTATAGATATAGGAAGAAGATGGACAACTCTCCATCCAAATAACAATTTATTAGTAAACCATTATAGGTCAATGTAGGTTATGTTTGTTACAGATTTCATTTTCCGAAAATGGAGTCAGTTGGAATGTTGGTGAATTCGTGATTTTCTTTTGTAGAACCTCAATGTAAAATTTACGTCAAACAATAATGATATTGTTAGTAGCTTTATCAACTTGGTTATTTTAATTGTAAGATATGATCTCCCAGAGAGGGGGGACATTAAAACTATATCTATTAAATTTGATGTAAAATATTTTTTTTTATTATCTTTTTTTGATATTATTGATTAGAATAGGTCTGACAGTCTGTTCATCAATCAGTCAAAAAGTTATACACCAGATGTGGATCAAGCATTTGAGGCGAAAGGCACAGAAAATCGTCGTTTTCAGTTGTCGGTTTAGACCCGAAATGAGTTCAGTTAGGGCTAAATTCAATTTTATGCTAAGTTTAGGGAGAATCTGGTCCTGTTCGTGGTTGATGTCTGCATCCCCGAATCTTCATCAGAGACGTAAATTATAGATTAATAATCTGTAAAGTTGAAATAACTATAGAGAACATACAACATCAGATCAACTCATGTACAAGGACAAGTTCACAGAAAATACAAAGGATGACACACAAGTTTTATCACAAGCTTTATTAAACAGATTAACAGAGTGCAATGTTTGATCGATCACTTTGCATTAATTGTTTGATTGATTGTTTTGGGTTTAATATTCGTACGATTTTACGGCATTGGGTTTACAAGTGGAAAAACTGAAATGCCAGGATAAAACATAGAATTTTATTTGCTGACAAATCTATCACTAGCTGTTAGAAATACAGTATTTTACCAATGGTTTTTATATGATTGAAGCGAAGACTAAGACACATCATTGGATATAAATGTATGTGAATTGATCGTAGGATTTCTTTCTATTCAGGATGTTTTAGATAGAGTTGATTTAAACTGGCCTCCTGATGTTCACTTCTGTGAAGATCTTTTACTGAAATGTCTCATGCGATTCCAGGTAAAAATTATATTACTGCAGTGTGGACCCTATTATCGAAGGCAAGAAGGGCCATTGTTATACAATTTGAAAATCAAAACCATGTTTCTTCTTAAACACAAACAAGTTAATCGGCATATTTTTTTCATCTCTGTGAATGTACAAATTTAAGCGCGGTTAATGTATTCAAAATGGGAACCATTACAAGGCTAATAGCTTGATACATATGAAATTAGAAGCTGTACAGCTTTAGAGAGAATGATGTAAAATAGTGTTTATTCCTGAGGAGCCTAACACAAAATCGTAATTCCTCGAAAAATGGTCATCTCCTTATTCTTTATATCATAGGCTGTATTACAGCAGTAAATTGACCATAATTGGATGTGACTGTTCGTGTCGACAATGTTATTTGGTCAATGACATATTTGATATATAATTATGACAATAGATAAAGTCTCAAAATGTTTCTAGTCAAGTTTTTAAGCCGAGTGTGTTCTGACGAGATATTGAGGTCACTGTTATATAGGGATGACCGATGACAAAACGTAATAACAATCCTTCCTTGATTTCAGATGAGGTAGAAGTAACCTCAAAACCGACCGAAAGTTTAATTTCTGGCAATCATCATTTGAATAAGGAATGACCTTTTATTTTACCTTCCTTTTCACGAAATGACTAAACAAAAGTTCCAAAAATGTAACAAAGACGGGTTTATCTAATCTGCGGTTACATCGAAGTAAAAGCAACACCCGCATTCCATATAAAATTCATTTCCTTCAATATTAATGATAAACACAATTACGTTTTGTTATTGACGTAAATTGAAGTCGTGCCTGTTGAAAAAACCACTAATGTACTTAAATGGGAGGCATACATCGTAATATAATTGATTACATCTTTTGTTTTAATGATAGGAATACAAATATGTTTAACTAGTATTATATCAAGGTAAATCAATGCTATGTGATGAAATTCTACAGTGTATGACCCAATAACTTATTTTTCTATTCAAATGTTCGTCTTAAATATACAAGGCAAAAATTCTTCTTTGTTAAACACAAACTCATTGATGACACCTGTTCTATTTATATCATAATGAATGCAGAACGTGTACAATTGTTAATTTTGTGACAATATGTTTGCACATACAAATTGTAAGCAGGACAAAATAAACATTACACCTATGATTTCCTGTTTAAAACATCAAACACTAAATAAAGGCTGTTTATTAAGATGAATTTTACAGTGTGTACCTTATTCGTTCAATAATTCATGTGTTTACTTATACTATATATTTAACAAAAAAAACTTTTTTGTCAGATTCCTTTGCCGTGATATTTACATCGCCTGACTGTATAAACTTAGGATGTTTTAATACATTGTGTAGATAATAACAGGTAAAATATACCGTACAATCTGGTATTTATATGCAATTTTAAAATGAAAATTTGTAATGATAACTCATATTTTTAAAACTTTCACATGTTAAATTTCTGTACTTATTTGAAAAAAAGAAAAACCATTTATTCAGAAGGATTTTTTTCGGATTGACTATTTTAATTGTATCTGTTGCTATGCATGATTATCATTTTTTTTTTTTTTTTGGCTTTGCTGTCCGAAAATTTATTTTTATTTTTGTAAACAATTGTTTCCAGCATTTGTGTTGCAAAATAATAATTTTTCATCCTGTCTTCTGCAAGTTATTTATGTTCAGCTCTTATAAGGCCAGGATATTTATATTCAAAACCCCCCTGCCCCCTTTCCACCCCATCCTCAGAAAATCAAATGGTCGTCCCCTTACATAGACACAAAGAAATAAGTGTGTACAATTGTCAATATAAGATGAAATTGTATAAAAATTACAATTTTACAATGAAGAAAAAGTCAATAAATTTACATTAAAATTTAATTAATGCTGTCATTTCATAGAAAAATGCATGCATTTAACCTTTTGAATACTACTTTGTGACATTTGCGTGTCTTCGGTGTAAACTAGAAGTTAGAATGGATATCCCTGTATTACACCTATGTCGATGACATTGTAAATAATATATGATATTGTGATAGCTGATTGTAAAAATAAAATATGAGTTTCCTTACCTTATAGATCCAATTTATTTTTTTTTTTTTTTTTGCCTAAAACAAAAAAATAATATTTTCCTAACTACAGGTATTACTTCCAATAATTTTCGTGAGGTGACATGGTTGACGAGTGAATTGCAAATGACGTATACTACATGAACGGATTTTATGTTCGTTTGTCATGTTATAATATCGTCTTGTACAAATTAATGACACGGTGTTTTATCAATGATAATAAAAACATGCATAAGAATATAAGCATAGGTGTCACAATAATAACCACAATTTATATCTTATGTGCCGGCTGCTTATTATAATTTACACTTTTTCATATAAACATAAATATTTACATTACGTAGCTGAAGATACTGAAATCAACTTATTTTTGATAAAAGAAGATGCCTGCGATTAAAGCGAAACTTTTGACTGATCAATTACAGACTACTCCATCAGTTTGTCACGATAAAGAAAAAGAAAAGTAAAGTGTAATGAAGCGATATACTTTTATATAGCTCCGAACTGAAAAATAATCATGTTAACAATTAGATTTTCAAGGAATTCAATGAACTGTGTATAAAAAGAAAAGAAAGAGTTGAATTCAGAGAAAGAAAAAAAAAACAACAACACAAAAATAGAAATAAAATGTAGTTTTCAAAAAACGGGAAAATAGATAAATGAAATTGATTAAAATAATATAGCTTCTCATATAAAATATACGTACACTCAACAATTAACATCAATAACGAATTGCAAATAATATAAGTCAGTGACGCAGCAATCCAACAATAGAAAAACCCAACAAGACAACTGGTCGTCTATCTGGGAACCGCGGAAAAATGTAATTTCCGTTTTTTTATGCTGCCATTATGGTTAGGTGTTTTTTTTAATTTGATACCCCCTTTCCTCCAAAGAATGAGAGTTATACTGTTATACCACTGCCTGTCCGTCCATGTAACTATCCGTTCGTCCGTTCCGTAAAATTTCCGTCGTAGTTTCCTCAGGATCAGAGCGATTGATACCAGGTTTCATATAAGCATGCTATACTGTGTGGAGTATTTTCACATTTATCACTCATCAACTTCCTGTTTACCAAATACTTATATGTATTTTACACATAATGGCCATGTATGAAATTTTTCGTAAAGCTTTTCTTGAAAAGTACTGATTAGAGAACCCTACAAAATGGTATAAGCTTAATATGACCATGTTGTACCGTATGATGCATCATTTTCACATCCATTGTTCATAAACTTCATGTTTACTGAATACGTAAAACAGTGGCATCATAATTAAGCAAAAGCTCACAGTTTAAGTTTAGTGATCTGACGGGAAACACCTTTGTTGAAAAGTTTAAAAGATGTTATAATACAGAACTTCTAATAAATGTTATTATAAGCATTACAAATTAATTCAGTCAGTTTTAAATGTGCAATTGTTGTCAATAATATTTAGATATTTTAGTGTTTAATATTTTGATGATTTAGTGTTTCATCATATTTGTCACCTTGATAAATTACATAAAAATTTGAAATTTTGATATATTATGAGAAGAATGTATAGGCAAAAAATGCTTTTTAAGATTGTTACAGTTGAGATATATGTAGGACACAATACAATTACCATAAGGAAAACATGTCCAATTACCACTTTAAAGATCCCTAGCCAGAGAGTTTGTGTGTGTGTGTGTGTGTGTGTTATATTATTGCTTGGAATAGGTATGACAGTCTGTCCATCAATCAGTCAAATATTTATACAAAAGTTTCGGATCAAGTATTTGAGGCGAAAGGCACGGGAAATCGTCGTTTTCTGTTGTCGCTTGAGAGTGCTAGAGGTCTTGGGTTAGTTTCGAAGCCTGCTAATCAATTTGTTTTCGCTGCCTCTCCGATAATCACGCAGAATTCCGAAGTAAGAGCATCAGATTCGAAGTCAGATTAGTGACTTCGGGAAGTGTGACAAGTCTTCCTGCGACTTATTACCTTGTACAAATCAGGATCCACATAGCACTGGAATTTGGTTTAATATCTCATTCATTCTTTTTCTTGAGTCTAAACAATCAGCCATCACATGACCAATTTCTTACAATATGCACAAGTCAGTAACTTCTTCTCAAAAGGATCAGATTTTGGACTAGACATGGTATAACTATACTGAGTCTTATTTTGTGCAACAGGCTTACTATCACCACGCTCAGTACTTTGATATTTGTAATTTCCGCTCGAAGTACTAAATTTGACTTTTGAAACTTCTTTTATGTGAAATAGTATAATTATCAGAACAAACAGCTGCATCTTGAAATGTCCCAACAGTTTTGTCATCTAAATGTGTTTTTAAGTCTAAATAAACACACTGCTTGAACTCTTCTGATGACATTAACTGTCTTATTTTATCAAAATTGTTATCTATTTTCTTTAACGTCAGCCAATTATCACATAGGTCTTCTTTTCCCTAGCAAATTCAACATAGGTTTGTGATTCAAACTTTCTATAAGACCTAAATTTCTGTCTATATATATTTGGCACTATCTCATAAGCTTTCAAAACTTCTTGTTTTACAGTGCCATAATCAGAACTTTTTTCTGAAGAAAGTGCTGAGTAAATTTCAGCGGCCTTGCCAACAAAAATACTTTGCAGCATTGTAGTCCAATAAGGCTTTGATCGTTTTAAATATTGAGCAATTTTCCCAAACTTTGGAAAATATTTATCAACTGTTTTTTTTTCACCAAATATGGGAACCAAACGTATGTTTTTTGCTGCCTCAAAATGTTCTGATTATGACTCTACTTTAGTGTTGCTTTCTACTTTGACCATTTCAATTTTTATTTTCGCCATCTCTAACCTTTCCCTCATTTCAAGTTCTACTTGCCTTAATTTAAATTCATCTTCTTTTTTCCAATTGATTTGATTTAATTTCGTTGTTAAATTATTTCCCCAATTGTTTTAATTTAAATTCATGTTCTTATTCAAGCTGTTTAATTTGATAGGATCAACATTTTCGACCTTAAGATCAAGAGCTTTTTCTTTAAAAAAAAAAAAAAGAAAAAAAAATCTGCGTCAACTTATTTGTCTATTACCAATTATTTTATTATCTCTTTTCTCATAGATACTCATAAATATATAAATATAGATGTTTAGCAAGCAACACTAATTCATCTTTCTTTAATTTATCTAACCCCTCCAGGTCTGACGTTTTTTTTTTTTTTTATTTTTTTATTTTTAATTTACTGTCATCAGATGCCATTTTGTTGAATTTTGTTGGCTAATTCTTATTCAATGAAATACTGAAAATCTATTTACTCTGAAAATGTTTAAATCTTATATTAAAGTTCTCCCGGACGAGCCCCCAATTTCTGTTACGGCCCAGAAATCACCTTTGAATTGTAGACAACAGAAGACAAAAATCAATGATAAAATTAACAAGACTTATTATACAATTTTACAAGGAATATTATACAAATAGAAATGTCAACTTAACTGTTAATATATCTGAAAATCCGATCCCATAGTATTTTCTTTATCCGGAATTCTTCTCTTAACGGAATATCCATATGTCCGATAAGTTCACAAACTAGTATGATGTTGTTAACGTAAATAAAAGTGTCAATCCGCAACTCCAGAGATCTTCTAAGAATACTTATATATTAAGTCTAATTTCGGTGTCTGTATATATATAGTTGTCAAGGAAACTTTTAGAACACTGTAGAAGTTTAAATCACGCATCGTAGATTATGATCATTCTGGAATTATTATGTAAGTCAAATAGAAAGTTCTAATCATTCCATCAGTATCTACGAGTGTTCCAGTATCCACCCATTGGGGCAAGATTATGATAATAATATAAAAGATATAATAATCAATGTTTATATTTTTATTATTTAGTGTTTCATCATCATATTTGTCACCTTGATAAATAACATAAAAATTTGAAATTTCGATACGTTTTGAGTGGCATTTATAGGATAGGCAAAAAATGCTTATTAAGATTGATCTGAATTGTAAATCAACAAATCTTGTCTACAGATTGGAGTGTAACCTTTGCGGTTTGGTATATGTCGGTGAAACGAAAGGAAGGCTTAATAAATGATATATGTGGCCATAGATCAGACATCAACAACAATGCAAGCGACATTACCAGCATTTAATTCAGCCTGATTATTCAATACTTACTTTACAAGTTTGCATCGTCGAAAAAATATAACATAGGACTAACAATCATCATCTTGCAACACCTCTCCGTAGACAAAAAGAAGAATACTGCATTCGACAATTGGGAACTGCGACACCATATGGTTGCAAATGACAAAATTGATGGTATAGGTATTCTATCTAGTCCTTCTTGTAGATCGGTGATTGTGATGAATATTTTCAAATCTACTGCTCGACGTAGACGAAGTCATGATCATCGTCATTATACATTTATACAAAAGCCGTTAGGTATTCATCACATTCGCATGAAGCTTTATTCATTACCGCTTTCAAACTTCATTCTCTGTACAACTTATGTTTGGAAACCACGGTAAAAAAATCCCCATTCAAACCAATACAAACTTATAGCTATCATCTCGGATATTGCATGTCACAGACTTTTAAAACCAGTTCGCATTAGAAAAGACGAAAAGGAGAAAAAATCCTTTCAAAAACTGTCCTTTGCCAACAAAGATCTCAATGCCATCGACTTGGGCAATATCCTTCAATCGAAAATACTTCCCTATTTTAAAGATCAGTCTGTACATTTGTACCTATCATTTCTTATACCTTTACCAAACCAATTGAAACTAAAATGTTCAATTACAAACATGTGTTGCAGGATCTCAATATTGACGACTTCAAGTCTAAATCTCCTGATTGCACCTGTGCTAGTTCCCCATTCATATACCGGTATAATCCGGCTGGCCACGTTATTTCTGGTGACCTTAACGTTGTCAATAACACTTCTCTGTGAATGTTTTATCCAAAGGCCCGAAATATCGTGAGCCTTAATCCATCAACTGGAAACACAATTTCAAAATACTGATGGATTCAATCGAGGATTATGCCAGGCAATGGGTTAAACGCGAGAAAGAAAACGTAGATATTCTTTCCGAATTAAAAAGACTAAATGGGTCTATGAACACTAATACCACATCAATCTTTAAAGACCCAAATGTTGCAAAACACGTGTCCTACCTCCATGACAAATGTGTTGTTGTCTCCGCCGATAAAGCCTCAAACAACATTGTTTTTGTGTGTTAATCACATGACATAAACTGCTTGATAAATGAATTAGGTTATTGACAATTCACTTGAAAAACTCAACATATACCCCCACGATACTTACCAAGGAGGAAATATTGGATAATCATAGGTCTGTTCTAGGTTCCTTTGGAATTTCAACCAGAGATGAAGAACTGGATCTTCCTTCACTGTAGTGATATACCTAAACTATACCTGTGTCCTTACAAACAACGTTATATTGCTGGGTCTTCCAAGTGCTCCACGAAACCTCTTTCTAAATTATTAACATCAATTTTACAAGGAATCAAAGCCGGGCTTCAAAGTTATTGTGAAACTACCTATTCTAGAGGTGTCGCGAATCAGATGTGGATACTAAAAATTCCAAAGATCTTTTAGAGTACATACAATATAAGACTCTTTCATCTTGCAATAGTATTAAAACATTTGACTTTTCTTCACTTTAAACAAGTATTCCCCATTCCAAACTAATAGACAAATTGAAAGAGTTGGTCATACTTTGTTTCATAAAAAAGAATGGCTTACGTAGATACAAGTTTCTTGTCTTAGGGAGGGATAATTCGTACTTGATAAAAAATCAGTCTGATTCAAACAAAAATTACTCTGAAACTGACATATTCAAGATACTCGATTACTTGATTGACAACATATTTCTTACATTTGGAGAACTGGTTTTTCAACAAACAATCGATATTCCCATGGTATCCAGCTGTGCTCCTCTTCTTATCGACTTGTTCCTTTATTCATATGAGGCTGACTTCATACAGGAACTTCATAGGAAGAAAGAAAAGAAGAAAGCAGTATCCCTTGACTTCACTTTTCGCTATATAAATGATGTTCTCTCACTAATTATTCAAAATTTGGTGACTGTGTTGAATGCATCTATCCCATCGAACTTGAGATAAAGAATACAACAGATAAAATTAAGTCTGCCTCATATCTTGACTTGTGTGCGATTTTGTCCCATGTACATTTACTCCATATCCTTTCATTTTCTATTACATCTAGAAATTGACAATGAGGGTCGGTTGAAAACAAAACTTTACGACAAAAGAGATGATTTCAGCTTCCGATTGTGGACTTTCCATTTCTATGTAGCAACATTCCAGCAGCGCCTGCATACGGAGTATTTATCCCCCAGTTGATACGATATTCCAGGGCTTGTGTTTCCTATCATGATTTCCTTGAAAGAGGGTTGCTGCTCACAAGGAAGGTATTAAACCAAGAGTTTAAATTGTCGTAACTACAATCTCGTCCCCTTTTCCCCCGACTGTGACCTATCGAATTAGACATATCACTGGATCTGCAACACGACGGGTGTCACATGTGGAGCAGAATCTGCTTACCCTTCCGGAGCACCTGGAATAACCCCCAGTTTTTGGTGGAGTTCGTGTTGCTCAGTTTTTGGTTTTCTATGTTGTTTTGTGCACTGTTATTTGTCAGATGATTTTCTACTTATTGTTATTATAAAACACCCATGCAACCACGCATCCCATGTTTCCCGATAGGACCCGACACTACTTTAGTGTTTCGGCAGTTAAAAATTGGGATGATCATCTTAAGGTGCATTATTTTAATATTATCAAATATGAAAATTATTCGTGTATATATTTGATATATTTATATTTCAATTCTCTATCAAAAGTTCTAGATATTAGGACAGATCTGCAATCATCAGGGATCCAGCTGTCAATTTCTTGTTAAAGTCTCTAACTTGGATCTAGTAAGCATATCTCCTGCACTTATGAGTTAGTATCCTTCGCCTCACTTTTACAGTTGAGAAATATGTAAGACACAATACAATTATCCGTAGAAAAAACGTGTCTCACAACAAAACTATACTCCCCTAACCAGATAATCATATACAACCTAATTTAAATGTGTGTGTGTGTGTTTGTGTGTGTGTGTGTTGTTTTGCCATAAGAAGGACATGAAACCTATATCGATTAAATTTGATATAAAATATTATCCTTTTTGATATTATTCATTGGAATAGGTCTGACAGTCAATCCATCAATCAGTCAAAAAGTTATACACCAGATGTGGATCAAGCATTTGAGGCGAAAGGCACAGGGAATCGTCATTTCCAGTTGTCGCTTGAGAATGCTAGAGGTCGTGGGTTCGTTTCAATTTGTATGTGCTGCCTCTCCGCAAATCACGCGGAATTTTCGAAGTAAGAGCATCAAACTGAAAGTCAGTTTAATGAGTCCGGAAAGTGTGACATGTCTTCCTACAACCTATTACCTCGTACAACACTGTGAGGACAGACGACGGAAAGTTAGATAGAGAAATGGACAGCTATCTGCATCACAATACACCAAGTGAGGCAAGGATATAATAATAATGAAAAAGATATAATAATTAGTGTTTATATTTCTATTATATACTGTTTCATCATCATCATATTTGTCACCTTGATAAATTACATAAAACTTTGAAATTTTGATATATCATGACTGGAATTTATAGGGAAAATATGCTTATGAAGATAGTTATAGTTGAGAAATATAAACACAATACAATTATCCGTAGAAAAACATGTCCTATAACAACTTTATACTCCCCCATCCAGATAACCATATATAACCTAATTTAAATATATATATATATGTGTGTGTGTGTGTGTGTGTGTGTGTGTGTGTGTTAAGGGGATCATGAAACCTATATCAATTAGATGTGATATAAAATAATTTTTTTATTATCCTTTTTAATATTATTCATTGGAATAGGTCTGACAGTCTGTCCATCAATCAGTCAAAAAGTTATTCACCAGATGCGGATCAAGCATTTAAGGCCAAAGGCACAGGAAATCGTCGTTTTCAGTTGTCGCTTGAGAATGCTAGAGGTCGTGGGGTCGTTTCTCAGCCAGTTAATCACTTTGTATTTGCTGCCTCTCCGCTAATTACACGGAATTTCGAAATAAGAGCATCAAACTTGAAATCAGATTATAATAAAGTATGCGATATCCTGTAATGGTGGACAATAAGCGACCATTTAAGGTGTATTCATATCGCATTAATTTGTTCTCGTTCCGACATCCACATAATGTTTTCTACAAGACGTTGAATACCAATCCATATTTTAATAGTGAACAAAAAGGTAAAACATGCTACACAGAGCAACAAGTGATCAGTATGCTGGAGTTTCTTATAGACAAAATATTTGTTGAATTTGGAGGTAGACTTTTCAACAAATTGTCGGCATTCCTATACGAGTCGGAGTTCCTCCAGACACTTGTCAAAAACAAGAAGATCAAAGAACCCAGGTCATTTAAATTCACATTCAGATATATTGATGATGTTCTTTCCATTAACAATCCAAACTTTTCTGATTGGTTCCATTAATATATCCCCAGAACTAGAAATTAAAGAAACAGACACGGCTTCCTCCATCTCATTTTTAGACTTATACCTCGAATTTGACATACACGGTCATCTCAGTACCAGAATCTATGACAAACGAGACGATTTTAATTTTGAAATTACAAATCTCCCCCACCTTAGTAGCAATATAATAACTTCACCTGCATATGGGATATACATTTCCCAACTTATTCGGTATTCAAGAGCTTTCAGCTGCTACTCAGACTTTGTAAAACGTCACCAGTGTCCCAGCAGAAAGTTGATGAACCAGGTATGTTAAAGAACGTCTCGTCTTTTTTCTAAAAAAGTTAATCGGAAGGTACCAAGACCTTGTTGATAAATATTCCGTATCAACTTCACAAATAATACACGATGGTCTTGAAGTATAGATTCTGAGTACTGACGTTGTTTATCATCTTAATAACGTGTATAGTATTCTTTTATTTGTCTTTTTGAATATTACTTTATTCTTTAGTCTATTTTGGTGATATCCATTTGATGTGGCTCGGTACTTATACATCCCGTCATTGTGTTATTGTGGAATGGTAAATTTTTGTATTCTTGTCTTTTATTGTTGCTTATGTGCTTTGTCTATATGCCTTTTTGTGTTTCTTTGTTACATACTTGTTTGTTTTTATAGTGATTAAGATTATAACACAATGTTGACTGTTGTATCCCTATTTTGACATTTTTACCTATTATATCTGTTTGTTTTGTTAACATCGTTGTCAATATATTGGAATTTTATGCGACTGTTATACAAGTGAGAGGTTAAGCTTGCTATAAACCAGGTTTAATCCACCATTTTCTATATAAGAACATGCCTGTACCAAGTCAGGAATATGACAGTTGTTATCCATTTGTCTGATGTGTTTGAGCTTTTGATTTTGCCATTTGATTAAGGACTTTTCGTTTTGAATCATCCTCGGATTTCGGTATTTTTGTGATTTTACTTTTTAGTATAAGATTTACTCAAACTTTTAGATACATTTCACTTTAATGATACAATGTGACCCTTGTATACTGATATATTTAATAAAGCATGACTTCAATGATACAATGTGACCCTTGTATACTGTTATATTTAATAAAGCATGACTTCAATGATACAATGTGACCCTTGTATACTGTTATAGTTAATAAAGCATCACTTCATTGGCACAATGTGACCTTTATATACTGTTATAGTTAATAAAGCATCACTTCAATGATACAATGTGACCCTTGTATACTGTTATAGTTAATAAAGCATCACTTCAATGATACAATGTGACCCTTGTATACTGTTATAGTTAATAAAGCATCACTTCAATGATACAATGTGACCCTTGTATACTGTTATAGTTAATAAAGCATCACTTCAATGATACAATGTGACCCTTGTATACTGTTATAGTTAATAAAGCATCACTTCAATGATACAATGTGATCCTTGTATACTGTTATAGTTAACAAAGCATCACTTCAATGATACAATGTGACCCTTGTATACTGTTATAGTTAATAAAGCATCACTTCAATGATACAATGTGACCCTTGTATACTGTTATAGTTAATAAAGCATCACTTTATTGTTGACCTTTATATATGTTAATTAATAAAGCATCACTTCAATGATACAATGTGACCCTTGTATACTGTTATAGTTAATAAAGCATCACTTCAATGATACAATGTGACCCTTGTATACTGTTATAGTTAATAAAGCATCACTTCAATGATACAATGTGACCCTTGTATACTGTTATAGTTAATAAAGCATCACTTCAATGATACAATGTGACCCTTGTATACTGTTATAGTTAATAAAGCATCACTTCAATGATACAATGTGACCTTTGTATACTGTTATAGTTAATAAAGCATCACTTTATTGGTACAATGTGACCTTTATATAATGTTATAATTAATAAAGCATCACTTCAATGATACAATGTGACCCTTGTATACTGTTATAGTTAATAAAGCATCACTTCAATGATACAATGTGACCCTTGTAGACTGTTTCATTTAATAAAGCATCACTTCAATGATACAATGTGATCCTTGTATACTGTTATAGTTAACAAAGCATCACTTCAATGATACAATGTGACCCTTGTATATTGTTATATTTAATAAAGCATAAGAAGGATTTTTTAACTTTGCAAATTCTATTTTCGCCAATATACAAAACTTTCAGACCAAAACATCCGTTACTTTAAAAACACAATGTCGTTGAATTGTGAATTTGTGTACCATTACTCGATAAAATGTTGTTGGTGAAATCTCGTGCGAATATTTCCAGTGATATAGAGTTTTTTTTCCATAAACTGGAAATCAAAACATTCCAATGTTTGTGGTAACCAGGATTCAAAAGCCGTCAAAATCAAAAGAGACCTATATTTTAATGGCCGTGCATGTCAGTGTGCCAAGTTTTAAGTGTTTTTTTTAAATTTGGTCAAGTGCCACTTTTATTATTCTTGGAAACCAAACGGGTTGAGGACAGAAAAAGGAAAAAATAAATAGACAAATGGACAGATGTGCATCACTATCCACCCATTGAGGCAAGGTTATAATAATAATACATAAAGATATACTAAATAATATACATAGTCAAGGTATAATGTGTTTATTAAAAAAGAAATGATATCGATTGAAAAACAAGTGCATACACTGAAATGTTTCGCTTGCTTTACTGACCATGAATCATTTTATGTTGGAAATCGTAAAGATATAGGTTTTACAAAAAGTATCAAATAAAATTAACATTATCAATGATCAATGACAATAAGTTCAAGGTTAGACAAACCCTGCTAGACAAATATGTATACCTCACCATCATTCCATTCGTTTTGGAACCAAATTTAGAAATGGAATATGATTCCTCATATAAGCTGTTCGTCTTTATGATACATTCTTCCACGTATATTGTTAAAAATCATCGTATTACATGAACGTTCTGCCATTTGCAACTAAAATAGTCCAAAATACAATAAAACTAGTCTCAAGGCCAACAAAGATTACCCGATGAAAAGGGCTGCATAACACTACCTATTTTATTAAGTAACAATTATTTAACAAAATCTTGTAATACATAGGGCCCTTATTCAAACGGGAAAACAATCAGTTCAGTAATGTATAGATCAAGATGAACATTTTCATGATCTACCAAGTCCAATAGATCAACTTTCCTCCGTCGTTTTTACGCAATTACATACCTCATGTCTGCTTAACGTTATTAGTAAATAATAAATCATGATGTGCAGCAAGCTCTAGCTGTGTACAATTATGCACTTGGTTCAACTTCAAATGAAATAGTCAATAAGCAACCACTGCAACAAAAAACCAAAAAACGCACATTCAACAATTAACAATCAATTAGACGAAAGGCGAATAATGTAAGTCAATGACTCAGCAATCCAACAATAGAAAATAAACAACACGACACCTGGTCAGCTATCTGGAAACTGTGGGAAAAGTTACTTTCCGTTTTTTTATGCTGTCATTGTGGTTAGTTTTTTTTTTATCTTATATCCCCGCTCCAAAGAATGGGAGGTTTAATGTTATACCACTGCCTGTCCGTCAATGTAACTCTCCGTTTGCCGTCCCATCAAATTTCCGTCGTATTTTTTATGAAATTCAGAAACAGGGAAATTTGGTTACAAAACTTATAAAGAAATCTACGAAAATTTATTTTTCAGAACGTTGTTCAGATGGATCCAAAAATGGCACTTTCTGGTCAACAATTAAACCTTTTTTCTCCAAGAAGTGCCATTCTGGAGAACATAGAGTAATGTTATTAGAAAATGATTAAATCATTAATGGTTCTAAACAGGTATCAGAACCTTTTAATTCTTTTTTCTCTACTGTTGCCAAAAAAATTGGGAATGATGTGATATATGACTCTTATCAGCACCCTAGCATTGTGGAAATAAAAAAAATCACAGAGGTGAGAACATCCACTTTAATTTTCAGAAAATAACACCAGACAAAGTTGAGAAATTCTCAATAAAATCACTACAAAAAAAAAAGGCTACTGGTGTTGATGGTTTATCGGCTAAAGTTGTCAAATGTGGTAAAGCCGTTGTTTCATCTCAGCTGACATCATTAATTAATAGATACAGGTGTTTTTCAAGATAGATTGAAAGAGACACAAGTTACACCACTACACAAAAAAAAACAGTCAATTAGACCAATCAAATTACAGACCAGTCAGTGTCTTGCCTATTTCTTCCAAAATTTTTGAAAAAGTTTTTTAGCTTCAACTTGGTGATTACTTTGAGAAAATTTCAAACCATATCTTTGTGCTTTTCGTCATAGCCATGGATGTCAAACCACTCTTCTAAGACTGAATTTAGTTATGTAAATATCTTAGACAATTTGGGGATTCAAAGAAAACGACACGGTGCTGATTTAAGTGTAAACACATATGGTAGAAAACTTATACAATTTCGTAAGAATAACAACATGTATATAATGAATGGTCGGATGGGAAATGATGAAGAAGGTAAACCTACGAGCAAGAATACAAGTGTCGTAGATTATGCAATTAGAACTGCAGATGTAATTTTATTTAGTTGAAAATTATGATGTTCTGCCTTTAGCAATTTGTATTCTGATATCCATTGTCCACTTGAATTAGTGCTCAATTGTTGTAATTATAAGCAATCAAATGTGTATACAAATGTAAAATCTAATGAAAATAATACATATATTGGAAAATGGATTCATGATCAAGTTAATGAATATAAAGACAATATTGACAAAGAAAGTATATCTTAATTGTTATCTTTTATCATGACAAAAAAAAAGAAAATGTATAAAATGTTAATAAAAATACTATTGATGAAATTGTAACTGAAATAAGAGAGACATGTTTTACTCAATTCTGCTAGAAATACATTTGGGGAATTCGTACAGAAAACTTATGGATATGATTTTACGGGAGGGAAACAAAATCACAGTGATTGGTTTAACTCAGAATGCCGCCGTGAAAGGAGATCGTTTAGAAAATTTAAAAGGTTATATAAACGGTATGGTTCACGGATATTCAAGGAACGAATGAGACGTAGTGAGACTCTATATAAAAAAACCATGGACAAAAATATTAGATAACTGAATGAAAATTTACGTTCCAAAATGAAAAAGATGCGATCAAAAAACCCAAAAGAATTTTGGAAAATTATAAATCGAGGTAGACGAAGGAATAAAAATGATATAAATATTGAAGCTTTGTTTTCCTTCTTTAAGGATCTGAATAAAAATAAGGAACGGAAAACCGATACATATTAGAAAATGACGTTAATGAAAACATTCAGGACAGAGATATACATAAATAAATAAAATAATAGTACATTTCAACATATAAAACCACAGAATAACAACGAACACCTAAAATTACTTTCAACAGAACACAAATACAACACAATAGAATAATGAACTATGCGTCACACGAATGTATCAACGCCGTATGTATAACGTTATTATCTACTCTGGGTAAACTTTTTACTTCAATATTGAACATAGGATTATGTTGTTATATTGTTAAATTATGTATACTAAATAAAAATCAAGCAGGTTTTAGGAGGGATTACTCTACGAATGAACACATTTTTACCATACATATTTCATTTGAATTATTGAAATATTATTGTAAGAAAGAAAAATCGACTTTAAAAAAGCGTTTGACTCTTTACAGCAAAATTAACTTCTGTTTAAATTATCGCAGAATGAAGTAAATGGAAAAAAAAACCGTGTTATTCAGAATATGTATAATTATGCCAAATCTCGTATTAAACATCAGGGCAAACATCCGATTTCTTCCCTTATGAAGAGGGCGTACGGCAAGGGAAAAACCTTTCACCTGCTTTGTTTTCTATATTTTTAAACGATCTTCAAAATTATTTTAACAGAAATATATAACTGGCGGCTTGAAATCGATATCACAAGTATTTTTTTAATTATTTATACCTTAATATGCGGATAATACTGTTTTTTTTAGCAGAAAATAGCACTGATCTACAATTCATGTTAAATGCCTTTTACGAATATTGTGAAGAATGGACAACGAAAACTAAATACAAACAAAACTAAAGTTTTGATCTTTTCCAGTGGCAGAATGCCAGCAAATCTCAAGTTCACAGTAAATTGTAACGATATTGAAATTGTAAAAGAATACAAATATTTGGGTATTTTATTTTCTAGAAATGGATCCTTTTTATCAAATAAAAAAATCCAAAGGGACAGGCCTCAAAAGCTATGTATAGTGTACTAACAAAATGTAGACAAAACAATTTGTCAATAGAATATCAACTTGATTTGTTTGTTAAAATGGTTTTACTAATACTTTTATATGGTTAAGAACTATGGGGATTTGAAAATATAGATATACTTGAACGTGTACATTTACAATTCTGTAAAATGATTTTACATTTAAAACAGTCTAATCCAGTTTTCATAGTGTATGCAGAGCTTGGCAGATACCCAATTACTGTGTCTGTAAAGTTGCGAAAGATAAATTTCTGGAGTAGACTTCTTAATAGAAAAGAAAGTAAAATTTGTGTTGTATTATACAAACTTGTGTTTTTATATTATAATGATTACGGAATATAAACTAAGTGGATATCATATAAAAATATTTTTGATAATTGTGGTATGTCCATTATATGGAATGCACAGTTTGGTGATAAATGTATTGAGCAAAAACTCATAGACTAGTTTCAACAAGAATGCTTTGTTTTTCTTGCAGAATCACCTAAAACTTTATGTTATCGTATTTTTAAAAAAAAATGTACAATTTGAAAAATGTTTTTCATTTTGACCTTGCAATTTCATTTATACATTATGCAAATTTAGATGTGGTAGTCACCATCCGATTTAATCTGAAAGGTGGTAGGGTTTACCATGAGAAGACAGAGTCTGCCGTCTCTGTGACTCAAACGACATTGGTGACGAGTACCATTACATTATGAATTGTAGAACATCTGGGTTAGAAAGAAAGACATTTTTACCGCAATACTGTTGGTAAAACTCTAATATCTATAAATTTGATCAACTGTTTAACTCATCAAATATTGTTATATTAGAAAAATCATGTAAATTTATCAAAATTGTGAAAGTCAGTCCTCCAAGTTAATTTCATTAAATTGTTCACACATGCATGTAATAATCGTACCTTATAGTTATGTTAATATATGTTCACTTTAACTATGCAATTATAGTTTTATGAGAAATTAAATATAAAGTATTCGCTAGAAGATTGGCTTTCTGCACTTGATAAAAAAACTTCATATTGCTGCTGTTTTGATGGACCTTTCAAAGGCTTTTGACTGCCTACCACATGAAATTTTGCTAAACAAATTTTTGGCATATGGCGTTTCGGCTCATGCAGTTTCTCAACTAAAATCGTACTTATCAGATAGAAAGCAACATATTAAATTTAATTCCTTTCTTAGTAGCTGGGCGGATATCGAGAAGGGGGTACCTCAAGGACTTATCCTTGGGCCCCTCCTTTTCAACATTTTTATAAATGATTTATGTTTATTTATAAAAAAAGGATCACTGTACAATTGTGTAGATTATAACACCCTTTCATTCTGTAGTCTTGATTATAATACTTTAATTTCAACATTGGAATCTGGGTCAATTCAACTAATAGATTGGTTTCAAGTTTAAGCTGTACGTTAAAATACTAATGATAAAAACATTTGTATTCATATTCAAAACGCTGAACTTTCATGTGAAACTACTTTTAATTACTTGGTATAGATATAGACTATCAACTAAATTTGCTGTATATATAAGTAAGTAAGGAGGCATCCCAGCAACTGAATATCATCAAACGTTTAGGCACTTTTAAAACTTACTGAGAAAATCAACCATTTTTCATTCATTTATTTTGAGTATTTTCAACTTTGTCCTTTGGCGTGGCATTTCTGCAAGAGAAAATTTCCCCAAAAAATTGAAAAAGTGCAAGAAGGAGCACTCCGTTTTGTATATGAGGACTTTTTGTTAGATGCATTTCTATTTGTATCCATCTGATGAGTTAAGCCTTTTCAACTGATTTTTATAGTTTGTTCTTATGTTGTACTGTTACACCACTGTCCCAGGTTAGGGGGAGGGTCAAACTAGTTTAGGGATCATAGATTTATTCTTACGAGGATGCTTCGAGCTTTTTCAGAAGGCTCTTCTCAGCAGTTTATGTGACAATAATTATCATGATCCATTAAGATGTCAATCAAATCTATAGCACTTCTTTGCAAAGGAAAGTAAAGCATAATAGAGGAAGCTCAATAAACACCAGTGTAAACATCTGGTCTATTCAAATACATCTGGCATGAAATTTTACAAATCTATAAGATAGATTAGAAATTCTTCAATGGTACTGTGTAATGCTTGGAAAGAAATATCAAGTCTCCACAAAAAGAGAATATTTTATTACATTTTCTTATAAATAATCTTTTTTTAATACAAAAAAATACTCAAAATTTATATTTGAATAATATAAATATAGCTTAAATTTATATTATATAAAATGATACATAAAAGTCATCAAAGACACAAACTATGGTAATTGATTTATAATCATTTGTTAAACATTTTTCTACAATAACGAACTTAGTTCTTTAATAGAAGATATTTGCTACTTTGGGAAAAGTTGTAATTCATAATTGGAAGGCTAGGTTGAAAGACTTTTCCCAATATAATAGTTATAATAAGCTGATTTTAGTTCAACAATCCTCCATTTCTTTTTTTTTTTTTTTTTGAATAACTTTTTTGATTTTATTTTTATGATTATTTAACCGATTCAGTGGACCAAAAACTTTATAACAAAAATTTTAACTTTGTACTGGAATCCCTTTTGTCTATGCAAACAACTTCTTTTCTCAAATATTTGATATATGATATCAACAGGAAAGTATTAAGATGATGTTTTATTGATACCGTTTATGTTTCAAAATTATACACAGATTAAATGGAATTAATAAGAAATTATGAGCTTTATAATTGAGCTCCAATATAATTTCTTCTTTTTTTCTATAGACTTTCCTTTTCTTTTTCATAGCTACAAAATAACTTAGAAAAGTGCATTAAAATAATTCAACTGGCCAGACCAATTACCATTACTTTGATTTATATCCTACTATTAAATGTACAAAGTATTAGAGCATCTTTTTCAAAACTCATAGCTCTATTAAATAAATTAGCTCTTAATTTTTATTTTAATTCTAGTTCTTCAATACACATTGATTTGTATAAAAAATGTCAACTTATTTTTAAGCTATCTCTTTTAAGCTTTAATAAATCAAAATGCAGAAGGTCATTATTACATTTGATACCCTGAATGATAATTGCAAGAAATTCATTTCATATAAACCTCCTTTTTATACGACCGCAAAAAATTTGGCGGTCGTATATTGGTATCACGTCGTCGTCAACGTCGTCCGAAGCGTTTGGTTTCCGGACAATAACTTTAGTATTAGTAAATAGAAATCTATGAAATTTCGATATAAGGTTTATAACCACAAAAGGAAGGTTGGGATTGATTTTGGGGGTTATGGTCCCAACAGTTTAGGAATTAGGGGCCAAAAACGGGCCCAAATAAGTATTTTTCTAGTTTTATGACAATAACTTGTGGAACAGTGTATGGATCTCTCTGAAATTATACCACAAGTTTCCATACCACAAAGGGATGGTTAGGATTGGCTTTGGGGGGTTATGGCTGAAACCGTTTTGGGGCAAAAAAGTGAGAAAAAACAAGGGTGTCCTGGTTAATGGACAATAACTTAAGTACAAGTTACAGTGTAAGGGAGGTAATTCAAACACAACTTTGAATTACCTCCCTTACGCTGCTTTTAAATTATGTATAAAGAAATGTTGTGTTGTCTTGAGGTGATTAGCTGTCAAATCATTTTTAGAAGTTACTATTTTAATAATTTAAAAAATGCTGATTAAGGTAAATTATTTTTGCTATGATTATGTATGTCATTTTCTATTTTAAGACTTTTATGATGTATTTAAATGGGTTATTACGGGTGCAAACTCCATAGGAAATTTGAATTGAGATTATGACCATGCCTTGAGGGAAAGAATTTTTTTTGGGGGAAAAAGGGGGAGGTTAAAAAAAATTGGGGGGAGGAGTAAAAAAATTGGTGGTTGCGTGGGGGACAATTTTTCTCAAGATTTCAGAAATCAAGAGGAAAATTTCTTCAAGTTATTTTTTTTTTAAAAAAGGGGGGAGATTTTTTGAAAAAGAAGGGGAGATTTTTTTTGGGGGGAAGGCCAATTCGCAACAGCATAGTGTATTGCACAAAAGCAAAACATTGAATATAAATTCAAATCATATAACCAATTCTAAGTTTTTTTACTACAGTTATTTTGTGTTAGAAACCTATTATGTGTCAAATACTGAATTACAATCCAAATTCAGACCTGTATAGAGCGCGAATATTGTGTCCATTTTTTTCCCCAACTGTTCAAGGTTGGACCTCTGCGGTCGCATTCAGCCGTGCTCGGCGAAGCAATTTATTCTATTTATAAATGTGAACATAAGAGCAAATCATCTTCAAAGTGAGGAGTTTTTGTACAATCTATTTTACTGTCTGCTATAAAATTTTTAAAATTAAGAACTTTGATTTATTACCCTCATTCTTTAAGTCAATTGAATACCAGTTTAAAACATACTGTTTTTATATTATATATATAAACTACAGTTAAAAATTCTGGTAATAATCTGTTTCAAGTTAGGAATAAGGCAATTTAGAAGTTTTAGTATTTGAGGAGAACAGGCAATTTTTCTTGAATAATTTGCAGACTTGACTTTATATTCTAGGTCCCTCACTTACAAATATTTAAAGATGTATAGTAATAGTTCAATTGGTATGCTTAAAATCATTTTGATTCAGCATACTACTGTCATGACTTTAGGAATATGACAACAGGTAGTCACGACTATACCACTTTAGTTTAGGGGTTACATTATAATGTATCTACCATATATCTATCAAATAATCTAATATCTTCAGTTCCTATCTTATTTGTAATTGCCTCAAAATTTTAGGAATGGGCCAAAAAGGGCAAAAACAAGCATTTTTCTAGTTTCATGACAATAACTTGTGTGTAAGTGTATGGATCTTTCTGAAATTGTACTACAAGGTTCCACATCACAAAGGAAAGCTGGAATTGAGTTTGGGGTAATTGCCCAAAACGTTTAGGAATAAGGGCCAAAAGGGCCAAAATAAGCATTTTCTAGTTTCCAGACAATAACTTGTGTTCAAGTGTATGGATCTCTCTGAAATTGTACTGCAAGGTACCATACCACAAAGGGAATGCTGGGATTGATTTTGGCGGTAATTGCCTCAAAATTTTAGGAATTAGGGGCCAAAGCAAAACAAACATTTTCTAGTTTCAGGACAATAACTTGTGTGTAAGTGTATGGATCTTTATGGAATTGCACTACAAGGTTCCATATCACAAAGGAAAGCTGGGTTTGAGTTTGGGGTAATTGCCCTAAATGTTTAGGAATTTGGGGCTTGATAACTGTTACCTCTATTAAAATTGGAATCAATTATTATTGTTGAAGATGTTTTTAATCTAACAGCATACAGCATGTTAATATCAACAAAATATTTCATATGGAGCATAAAAGAGGATGCTCTAAGATAATTATCCCTACTGAAACTTTAAAATGGATTATTCCCTCAAACTATAATGTTTATGTAATGTATCATGCTGTGATATAAACCTTTGATAATAATGTCTTGCCTTTGCACGGATTTTATATAGTTTTATTGGACAGGATGCAGACAAACTTTTATCAATATCTACTTTTAAAATTGTGTGATCATATTTCTAATACTTGTATAAATTGAATATTAAACAACACAAAACAAGCAAAGAATAATTGATTCAACTCCAAAGAACTGCCACAATGGTCTATACTTATGAACATTACTATGCCTAAATTTCAACTTACTTTGTTTGATGTTGGTTTTTATAAATATACTCATGAAGCTAAAAAGAAAAGAAAAAAAATTAACTAGGTTGAATCTTATAGTAAAAAATTCAGTGTATATATTTATATATTTAGGATCTGTTTTATATTGATAAAATGTTTTGAAAAGGGCCTATATAAAAAGACTTTCTATATTCAGGTGTTAACTGAACTTCCTCTACATTGCTTTACTTTCCTTGTGATAGAAAATGGTTAGATATATTAAAAAGTTATTCAAGAAAACGAAAAAGAGGATTGCTAAACTAAAATCCATCTGTGTAATACCACCAAAACATAGTACATCCAGTTTCATGCGAAAAAGGGATGATTTTGTTTTTAGATATACCCTTTAATTTGACAGTTGTTGGAAATTAAAGGATATATTTAATTGCAGAAAAGTTTTTTTGGGTCGCAAACATGTATCTTGGGTGTTTCAAAGCAATATAAATTTTCATTTGGTGTTTCTATAAAATATTCTGGAAATTTAAGGGGACATGGCTACTAAACCTTGTAAACAGGGAAAAAAGGAGGGAAGAGAGGGATTTGATTGTTTAACTTTTGGTGATGTTTACTATCTTATATGCATCAAAAAGTTATGTTGTATTTTCATTGTAGTACTGGACAGGATAAAACTTTACTCATACCAAGTATTTCTTTATTTAAAACAAAGATAAATTCTGCACAATTTAAAGTTACGACGTAATAGGGGAAAAACAATGGTGGCACATTTTTATTAGTCCCTCAAACCAGCCTTCTAATAATGAATTACAACTTTTCCTAAAGTAGCCATAATTTCATATAAAAGAACTAAGTTTGCTATTTTATAAAAAAAAATATTACCATTGTTCAGTTAGAGGCATTACTTAAACAAGTAATTTTCAAAATTACCTAAACAAGTTACGTTGAAAAACATGCTATTCTAAATATTACTTCTATATCATTTATAAGTAACTTTAATTTATTGTTTTACTAGCTTTAACAAATTTTCACAGACATCTGATTATTTTCCCATGAAATATAAAACTAATCCTCCTGAAACACTAACTGACGCCAAACTACTGGGTGAAAGATTGGTCTCTTGTGAAAATTTCAAAGGTAGACAGATATAGATAGATGGAACCTTGTGATTTAATTTAGAAGTTATTTATAATTTGTCACCTAAAACAATTATATATCATGTTCCTTAAATAATTGTAAGTACTAAGTTTTTCAAAGATGTATAAAATAACTTATTAAAGTAATATTTTGTCATTATTATTAAAGTTACCTTTTATCCCCATATTCAACTCAAATTCGATAAATTCTTAATTTTATTTTACAAAAGATATGAAAATTCATTAAAACTACATTTAGTCAATGTTTCTATTGACATTTAAAATAACTATTGAGTTATTACATAATTTAAAAAAATACCTATATAAGTAACTAAGAAAAAATAACTTGTTTAGTAACACCCATGACTGTTGTTTGTGTCTTAATGACTTTGATGTAGCATATTATATAATATAAACTATATTTTGAATTATATTATCTGATCATAAAATTTGAATATTTTTCATTATTGAAAAGAATGATTATTAAATATGATAAGAAAAGATTTTAATGACTTTTATTTTTTTGTGGAGACTTGACATTTCTTTCCAAGCATTACACAGTACTATTAAAGAATTTTTCTTATTTATTTTATAGTTTTGTAAAATCATGCAAGTATTATTTGAATAGACCAGATGTTTACACAGGTGCTAATTGAGCTTCCTGTATAATGTTTTACTTTCCTTGCAATAGAAGTGCTATAGATTTGATTGACATCTTAATGGATCATGATAATTATTGTCACATAAACTGCTGAGAAGAGCCTACCGAAAAAAGAATAAATCTATGATCCCTTAACTCCGCCACATTCTGTATGTACCTGTCCTAGACCAAGTCAGGAGCCTGTAATTCAGTGGTTGTCGTTTGTTATTGTGTAACATATTTGTTTTTCGTTCATTATTTTGTACATTAATTAGGCCGTTAGTGTTCTCGTTTGAAGATTTTTACATTTGTCATTTCGGGGTCTTTTATAGCTGACTATGTGGTATGGGCTTTGCTCATTGTTGAAGGCCGTACGGTGACCTATAGCTGTTAATTTCTGTGTCATTTGGTCTCTTGTATAGAATTGTCTCATTGCCGTTCATACCACATCTTCTTATTTTTATATTCTCTAGCTCATATGAGAATCTACTAGAAAAAAAACATTTTTCAAGTCAAAAGAATCATGTCAGAAGAATGAGAACAATGGCTATTGAAACTTTTTAAATTATAATAAACTTATCACCTGTATGTTTACAAGACTTATTAAAGGTAAAACAATCGAAATATTCTTACAGATATAACAATATATTGGATATTCCACATGTAAAAACTACTACTTTCGATAAGAAAAGTTTCAAATTTGCTGCTGCTACATTGTGGAACAGTCTTCCGGACAATTTAAAGACGGAAAACAGGTTTTCTCAATTCAAGAGTCTTATACAGTCCTGGAATGGCTCGGAATGTTGCTGTTCTTTTTGTAGATAAGCTTTCATTTTATTTCACTGTGCTTCTTTTACATTTCTTTGCTCTTTTATGGTTATGTTAACATTTATAATTTGATTTGCTATGCTTGTGTTGTGCTTACTTTTATGTGTGCTTCTCTATTTTTAGTTTGCTTGCATGATTATGCTTTTTATATTGTTGATAATGTTTGTATGTATTCGGTTAAAAGCTATATATAGCTTATGTTTTGTAGTTTATAACTATACCGAATCTAAATAAAGCTTTCGTATATCGTATATCGTATTTTTTTCAGGATCAGAGCACGCCGAATTTGATACCAGGCTTCATTTAAGCATGCTATACTGTGTGAAGTATTTTCACATTCATCGCTCATCAACTTCTGTTTACCAAATACTTCTATGTATTTTACACATAATGGCTATGTATGAAATTTTCGTTAATTTTTTCTTGGGAAGTACTGATTAGAGCACCCTGAAAATGGTATAACTTAAAGGCTTCATATGAGCATGTTGTACCGAATGATGCATCATTTTCATATTCATTGCTCATAAACTTCATGTTAACCGAATACGTAAAGCGGTGGTATCATAAGTAAGCAATACCTCACAGTTCAACTTAGTTATTTAAATTGTAAGATATGATCTCCCACAAAAATATCAAGTTTGGTGATCTGATTGGAAACACCTTTGTTGAGAAGTCTAAAAGATATTATAGTACAGAACTTCTAATAAATGTTATGATAAGATATAACAAATTAAATCAGTCAGTTCTTAAAAGTACAATTGTTATTTTAGTGTTTCATATTTTAATAATTTAGTGTTTCATCATATTTGTCACCTTGATAAATTACATAAAAATTTCAAAATTTTGATACACTATGTTTTGAATGTATAGGCAAAAAATGCTTATTGAGATTGTTACATTTGAAAAATATGTAAGACACAATACAATTATCCGTAGGAAAACATGTCCCATAACCGCTTAATACTCCCCTAACCAGATATCCATAAACTACAAACCAGTAAAAGTCTAAAATTGCCTATATCTGTACTCGACTGTACTGATTTTTACTCGACCAGTTTGAATTGGTCTGAAATTTGCTTGATATTACTCGACCCCAATCTTAACCGTACTCGACTGTATTGATTTGTACTTTACCCTTACCTTTGCCATTGAAAAAAGTCTGAACTATTACTCTACCAGTCTGAAACAGTCTAAACCTATTCTCGACCTGTACTCGACCAATAATCAACCAGTTATCCACCTATTTTTTTCAGTCTGAACCATACTCGACCAAAGGTCTGAACCAAACTCGACCCAAGTCTGAACAATATTCGATCAGTCTGAACCATACTTGACAAAATAAAGATGTTCTTTTAACTGAAAACGACACCTGTACTGAGGGTAATAAAACCTAATTAAAGTGAGTGCTTCTTGTTTGCCATGTGTTTTGTTTTAACAAAACTTCATTCAACTAAATTCTTAAATAAAAACTACACAGATTTCTTTATTTAGAAAAGGGAAACAATAAGTTTTTCCTGTTTGTTTTAGAGCTAGTTTCGAAAAAAGAACATATTTTATTACACTTTTATTAGTTAATATTCATTTATGTAATTATTTATTCATTTATGAAAAAGTAAATGAGGAAAAATATTAATTTTCACTTTAACTCATAAAACAAATCATGAAATCTGTTGATAAAATAGCGCTATAATGTGACATTTTCCTATATACATCATAATTTTATTAGTTGATATTTATCTATTTATTCATTTATAAAACAATAAATGAAGAAAATAGTAATTTTACTTTAATTTCTAAAAATTATCATGAAATTTGTTGATAAAATTGTGCTATCATGTGACCTACTCCTATATACATTTAAAAATCTACCACTTCAAATAATTCATCTGATACAAGTATATTATGAATTTTTTCTATGCATTCAAAAACTCCATTCCATTTATTTATTTCATACATGTACATAGTGATTTTTTCCTCGAACTTTGTTTCCTAGGTATTGTGTGACTTTTTTCCTGGAGCTTTGTTTACTAGGGATTTTTTGACTTTTTTCCCATTTACCGGTTACATACAATAGCTGTATAACTATATTTTAACTGATGTAACAATAGCCAACCAATCACTGAAATTGTTTAACCTTTTATCAGAAAGATATCTAATTCTTATTATAATTTGGCATATATAGATATATATATATATCTAAAAGGGATAAAAAAATCAAAGAAATGATTAAAATTGTTCTTTTGATCGCAAGTAAACTATAAAGTAATACCTCCTGATTGGGGCACACCTGGTAGGAGAGGAATCAATTTTAAATAACATCCTTTGAAAATTAAACAAAATCCTGTGAAACGTGAATCACAAGGGCTTTTGAATTCACTAGAAAAATAATACACGAGTTTAAAGAAAAATAGGATTTTCTTTTTACCTGTTAAACACACCTGTACAAAGGTAATTAAATTAACCTTATTAAGGTGCTTCTTGTATGCCATGTCCTTAATTTTGACAAAACATGTTTAATCAACCTAAATTTTAACTGCAACTTTGGAACAGAGTTCCTTTTTTAAAATATCAATTTTTTTGTTTTACAAAACAAAGGTGTCATTGAAACATTCAAAAAAGGAAATGCGCCACAATAAGCCACAAATTAATCTCAACAGTCCCTATCAATAATTGTTGTAATTACTTAACTATTACTAATGGGAATATTTGTTTGATTAACACTAAATTGAAGGATTTTCATGTTATTGGTAAAAACACAGCTATAGAAAAAAAATCAAAATAACATATGGTCAAGCCATATTATAGAATTTCTCACTTTGACTCAAATTAAAGTAAAATGTTGAGCTGTCTAACTCCCATTTCCTTTAAAAGAGACATGAAACAAAAAATTACAACAAAACATGTATCAGTACACCAGCTTATACAAATTTCTTTTGCTTTGCGATTTTTATCTAAATTTCCAAAGCTAAAGAGCATAAAACTTGAATAAAAATATACCCATTTCCATACAAAATATATACTGGGAATTCTTTTCCTATACATATACATGCAACCATATGTCCATTTTATACAAAATATATATTTCCTATATATATATGTGTGACCTTATAACAATTTTCATGCATAACATATATTGTGACTTTTTTTCCTATATATATATTTATGTAGCCTTATGACCATTTTCCTACAAAATATAATATAATATATTGGGAATTTTTAAGTACGTCTAAACAAGTGACAACTCTACGACAGATCCATCCATTGGATCACCAGTGAAGGTGATACACGGCTGAAAACACATATTATATTCATAATTACTATAAATATTAGCACAACAATGTTAAATCTGCAAATTTGCGGAAGCAAATTTTAGTTCTTACCTCGCCGGGATTTGAACTCATGCTATTGGGATATCGAGACAACACCACTTGCACTGTGGCCATCGCTCTAGACCACTCGGCCACCTAGACTGAACTAAAAATTCAGCTTTCGGTGGCCCAGTGTTACCTTTCCTCGTCAGTAGAATCTAGAGTTGTAACACAGTACATGATATATTAGCCATGAAGATGGAATTGATTGCAGATTAGCTATATTATCTATCGTAAAGGATAGTAAGATACAGTCACATGTACATGACCATTATTATACAAAATATATATTGTGATTTTTTTTTCCCTATATATATGTGCAGATCATATGACAATTTTCATACAAAATATATATTGTGACTTTTTTTCCTGTGTCTTTTTTCCTGTGACTTTTTTCCGTGACTTTTTCCCTACATTCCTTCATATATAGATAGATAAGTGTTGATGAATATGGTGGTGATGATTATATTATGTTTATTGTGAATTTTGGTTTCAATGCTATATCAAATACATTTTGGATTTCAAATTATTTGTTCAAATTTCTGGCCAAGGGAACTAACTTTTGTTAAAAATAGTTCCTAAATTGATAAAATACAAAAGAAAAATACAAAATAGGTCTAGGTTGGAGCAGGATCTGCTTACCCTTCCGGAGCACCTGAGATCACCCCCAGTTTTTGGTGGGGTTCGTGTTGCTTAGTCTTTAGTTTTCTATGTTGTGTCTTCTGTACTATTATTTGTCTCTTTGTCTTTTTATTTTTAGCCATGGCGTTGTCAGTTTATTTTCAATCTATGAGTTTGACTGTCCCCTGGTATCTTTCGGTAAAGACTTGGTTGAGTATGGTTCAGACTAAGTCGAGAATGGTTCAGACTTGGTTGAGTATGGTTCAGTCTAGGTCGAGCATGGTTCAGACTTGATCGAGAATGGTTATGACTTAGTCGAGTATGGTTCAGACACGTATAAAATGATTAAGTACTGGTCGAGTAAAGGTTCAGACTGTAAAGTATGGTTCAGACTTCATTCGAGTAAAATTCAGACAAATTCAGACTGGTCGAGTAAAAATCAGTACATTCGAGTACAGATATATATAAAAATAAGAAGATGTGGTATGATTGCTAATGAGACAACTCTCCACAAGAGACCAAATGACACAGAAATTAACAACTATAGGTCACCGTACGGCCTTCAACAATGAGTAAAACCCATACCGCATAGTCAGCTATAAAAGGCCCCGAAATGACAAATGTAAAACAGTTCAAAGATCTTCAAACGAGAAAACTAAACGGCCTAATTTATGTACAAAATAATGAAAAAAAACAAATATGATATACAGCAACAAACGACAACCACTGAATTACAGGCTCCTGACTTGGAACAGAATATAGAATGTGGCAGGGTTATACTAGTTTGAGGGCGCGCCTACCCTCCTCTAACCTGGGACAGTGGTATAACAGTACTCCATAAGAACAAACTATAAAAATCAGTTGAAAAGGGCTTAACCCGTCAGATCGATACAAAGCAGAAATAAATCTAACAAAAACACAGAGTGGACGTGGCAGGGTTCTTATACATCCCCACAACAAAAAGATACTAAGTACAGATCTGAGAGTACTCGCAGTTACTGACAGCTAGTTCACAGTTAATAACAACTAATAAAAAAATCATGCATCTAAGACTAAAATATCAATCAGTACACATCCAACATCAAATGGATTTAGTGAAAAGACGTCATTAACAGTCAGAGAAAAACATGACCTTGTGCAATGCCAAGATACAGGTATCGACAGATTGTAGAGCCATGAATGTGCATATGTATATAGAAATAATATTTAGTTTGATTTTAATTTACTCATAACGAAATCAATATTAATACCAAAAAAACAATATTCAAAGATCTAATTATAGTGTTGAATTTGGAACCTTTTAAAATATGTTTATTTAAAGGATCGATAAGTTTACCCGAATCGTATCTGAATTTCCAGGCTCGGTTAACAACATCTCCGTAAAAATTAGGATGTGCTTTCCCGTTAGAAATAAGTTTTCTACAGGTACAACCAAACTTCCAAACCAAATCTTCATATCTACGGAAGAATTCAGTAAAGGTTTTAAGTAATTTGTGGTAACGAAATCTAAGACTTAATTATTTACCAGTAATACATAGATTACGTTCATTGAAATCCAAAACGTCACAACAGACACGGGCATAGCGAACGAGTTGTGATATATAAAAACCGTCAGATGGTGCCAAAGGAACATCACCGTCCAAAAAAGGAAATTAACAATACGGATCGAAAATTAATCCCTTTTGTCGTAAATTTTAGTGTAGAGTTTCCTGTGTAAAACTGAAATATCTAAATCTAGGGAAGGACAGTTATTGCCGTTTATATAAGGCCATTTCAGAATATTACTTGTTTATAGTGATATACACCCTCTTTAGATATATGTGTGTGTGTCTTAAGGGGGGACATTAAACTTATATCTGTTAAATTTGATATAAAAAAAATTGTATTATCTTTTTTTATGTTATTGATCGGAATAGGTCTGACAGTCTGTCCATCAATCAGTCAAAAGTTATACAACAGATGCGGATCAAGCATTTGCGGCAAAAGGCACAGGAAATCGTCGTTTTCAGTTGTCGCTTGATTGTGATAGAAGTGGTGGGCTCGTTTCACAGCCAGCTAATCAATTTGTATTTGCTGCCTCTCGGCTAATCACATATAATTTCGAAGTAAGAGCATCAGACTCGAAGTCAGAAAAGTGAGTCCGGGAAGTGTGACATGTCTTCCTGCAACCTATAGTACAGGATCCATATAGACCTTATTGTTGTTGGGGATCTTTACGAGTCTTGACTGTTTGACGTGATGTAACAATAACTTTTGTTTTGTGGAGTAAAATAAGGAAAAGTATGCGATATTGTGTAATAATGGATAACAAGCGATAATTGAAGGTGTATTGATATCGCATTAACATGCTTTCGTTCAGATATGGAAATAATGTTTTCTACTGATATAATGTGACCCTTGTGTACTGTTATAGTTACTACAATGTGTCCCTTGTATACTGTTATAGTTAATAAAACATTATAAGGAATGTTTAACTTTGCGTAGTTTTTTCTCGCCAATATACAAAACTTTTAGACGAAAGGAATCCATTACTTTAAAGTAGAACAATGTCGTTGTATTGAGAATTTGTGTTCTATTACTTGATAAAATATACTTTGGCGAAGTCTCGTGCGAATATTTCCAGCTATATAGATATTTTTCATATACTGGAAATCAAAACATTCCAATGTTTGAGGTAACCAGGGAGCATACATCTTGAACTGTTGATTCAAAAATCGTCAAAATCAAACGAGACCAATATTTTAATGGCCATGTCAGTGTGTCAATTTTTAAATTTTAAAAAATTTGGTCAAGTGGCACTTTTATTATTATTTGGAAACCAAAAGGGCGAAGGACAGACGACGGAACAGATACACAGAGAAATGGACAGATATCTGCATCACTATCCACCAATAAAGACAAGGTTATATTAATGATAAAAAAAGATATAGTTATTAATATACATAGTCAAGGTATAATGTGTATATTAAAAAAAAAATGATATTAATCAAAAACAAGTGCACACAATGAAATGTCTCGCTTGCTTTACTGACCATGATTCATTTGATGTTGGAAATCGTAAGGCTATAGGTTTTGCTACTAGTATCAAATAAAATTAACTTTATCAATGATCCATGACATTAAGGTAAAGGTCAGATAAATCCTGCTAGACAGATATGTATACCTCACAATCATTCCATACACCAAATATAGTTTACCTATTGCTTATAGTATCCAAGAAACAGACCAAACCATGAAAACTCCACACTGACCAATGAACCATGAAAATGAAGGTCAGATGATAATCGTTCCATGCACCAAATAAAGTGAACATATTACTTGTAGTATCTAAGAAACAGACTTAACATTGACAAATGAACCATGAAAATGAGGTCAAGGTCAGATGAATCCTACCAGCCAGACATGTACACCTTACCATCATTCCAAACACAAAATATAGTTGACCTTTTGCTAATATAGTATTTGAGAAGAGGACCAAACTGTGGAAACTTAACACTGATCACTGAAACATGAAAATGAGGTCATAGACAGATGAACATGCCAGACAGTCATGTATACCTTAGAATCATTATGTGCACCAATTATAGCTGACCTAATGCTTACAGTTTTTGCTCCCATGGCACCCTAGCTTCCACCAACAATAAAACCTGACCGCCACGAAATAGCACAATAGTGTTTTAAGTGGCGTTCAACACCAATCAATCAATGAATCAATCATATAGTTTTTGAAATACAGACCAAAACACAAAAACTTAACATTCAGCAATGAACCATAAAATGAGGTCAATGTCAGATTCAACTTGCAAGACTGACATGTACCCCTTTCAATCATTCCATACACCACATATAGTTGACATAATGCTTATAGTATCTGAGAAACAAACCTTATTACGTAACTTAAACCTTGATCCATTAAATGAGGTCGAGGTCAGTTGAACCCTGTCTGACAGACGATAGATATTACAAGGAACCCATATAAGTATTACGATTATCCTATTACTCATATATATAATAAGTAAGAAATTCACATGACAAATTTTTCACTGAACCAGGAAAATCAGTCAAGAACAATCAACATATGACAGACAGACAGTTCGTAACATAAGACATCTGCATACAAGATATGAAGCATCTAGATCTTCTACCCTCTGAAATATAAAGCTTTATTTAATCCACCACCGTCAAATTATAATACCTATAATGTTTCATTTGCAGGCAAGGAAAAAAATCTAAGTTTAAAATACAAATACAATATTTATGCTGTTATAGCATTAAAACACATCTCTATATAATGAGATTAAATTTAATCTCCTATAAAGATGTAGGACTCAAATCTATGGTGGGTTCCAGATCTATGGCAGATTTCGAATCTATGGTAAATATGACGTCATGCCATCCCAAATCTACGGCAATTAATCCTAATCTATGGCAAATTTTGTTATTTCCTAATCTATGGCGGATTTTTGTTGTTTTCAAATCTATGGCAGATTTTGTGCAAATGGAGAACAAGGCAGAACATATACGCTCAATGACTTGTCTTAAACAAGTAGAAATGTACGACAACGTGAGTATGTCTATAAACATTTGTGAAATAAACATTCCATAATGTTCAACCAAATCGTGATGGCAACCATAAAATGTCATAAGTGTAACAGTGATATTCTATAATACAGACTTCGGGATTGAAATGATGTGCCCCATAACAATAAGTAAGTATTTTGTAATCTGTGCATGGTACCTGTTAAACCCATTCATTAAACCAACCAGTGAAAATGGAAGCCTTAACAGACAAGAAAGCAGTTTTTTATAAAAAGAATTAAACAGTTTGACTTTTCACATTATATTTATTTGAGCGTTAATCAATCTTTTTTAACTGATGACGATTTAAGTCAAAGTGGTACCTGTAATTTCATCTCTCTCTTTATAAACTAGTACTTTGCCAGTCGTAGACGCTAACATATTTACTATAACGCCTTTCCTAAAATATCCACTACTGAAAAAAGCGGTGCCTTTCTTCATCGCAGGATTCGGACGGTATAGCACATATTGTCCCTCCTCTGGATAAAAGGTCACATCTTCCTTTAAACCATCGGCAAATTGTTCTAGAGGGAAAGCGGAAAGTGTTTCCCTGTGTATTTGTTTGTAAAAATTTGTGAGTCCCGTGTTAAATATCTGTTTTTGGTTTACATTCTACAAATAAAACAAAATCTATGCCATCGTTAGCAGCAGCGACGACGTAATATGGCGATATGGCGTTATTTAAGGGCATACAATACAGTAACAGGGGAGATAATGACGTTGCTAACGTAAAATGTTATTTCCAGCGACGTCAAACTGTGATATATATCGGGAACAGATGCATTTTCGACTGATTTTTATCATTCAGACTGATTTAACTTGAAAACAATGACAATTGGTTGATTATGTATGAAGAATATTTGTGCCAATTTTTATGAACAAATCACTGATGATTTTTTTTTTTTTGTTTTTTTTTTAATTAGATAAATATACAGCAAAAAATGCCGTTCTTTGACTAAAATCATGAAAATATGATAAAAATGAATAATTTTTAAAGAATTGTTTCACAAATTCAAAGCACACTTATGTAGAGAAGATATATCAGATGCTTTTTACAAAAATCCGCTTGCGTTTATCTTTTAAAACAAAAATAATAGGCATGAGGATAGAAATGTCAAAGAAACCGAAATGTCCAGTAAATGTCTAAAATTTCTACCCCATTTATCTCTAAAAGTAGCACATAAAGGTATATTTTTTATTACATATTTGAATTGACTAGGTGAAAAATAGCTTGTATGCAAACTTTCGTCAAAAAACTTCACCGTGGGATCAAAACTGTATTGTATACCCTTAAGGATGTTCGCTTCTCTGTTCCAAAATAACAAGCTTTTAAAAAGACTGATATAAATTGATAGTATATAAATATAGGAACTATAAAAAAAAAGAAAAAATTAAAGGGTCCGTGTGCTTGTTTTCGAGATATAAACCATTGAAAATTTGGCGGGAAATGATTCTCTCTAGATTTTTCATACATTTAACATTGGCACCTTTTTTCTGTCAAAAAGTATGAAAAAATAACGAGGATTAAATAAGATTTTCAAAGAAGGCATTTTAAACTATATGTTATCAAATTATGAAAAGAAAAGTAGGGGTTAGTGGGCAATTTTTTTAATGGCACTACATGAATAAAACCAGAGGATTCCGAATAATTGGCAAAAATTCTAAAACAAAAGGAGCGAACATCCCTAATTGTGACGTGATATGCTACTCTTTTTCCCGGAAAATTACGCAATTTCAAGATCTGCCATAGATTTGGAGAAAACTAAAAACTGCCATAGATTTGATTTGTTTGGCGTTTGTAACGTCATAATTGCCATAGATTAGGAATCTGCCATAGTTTTGGAACCCGCCATAGATTTGAGTCCTACAAATATATTTGAAAAAGATACTGGTAGGTCGTTGAGGTAATATTTCACTAACATCCATTTCAGCTGCAGTTAAGACTATCAAGAAAAGTTTCCAATGTAAAGCTTTGAATCAAACAACATGTATAGGCCAATGATTTATTAAACATCAAAACAGGTTAGAATGTCTTTATTATCAGTCATAAATAAATAAAAATGTCTCTACATATAGTGGATCATAAAACTAATTATAACATATGCATTAAGTTCTCAATTATATGACCATACATACTCGATCTTTATCATACTTATTTTTTTCTACAAACAATTTCTATATAGTAAGTTAGAATTTTATGAAACACAATAGTATACGTGTAGCAGTTCCAATTGATACAGTGATTACATACAATGATTACAACAAATTGTATTTATAACAAACTATGATCATTTATTATCAATACACTTCAACAGCTTTACCAATGCAAGCCTTCGTATAATAGGAAGTAACTTACAAAATGAGACAGAATTAGTACGATGACCAATCACATGAATTAAGCATGTTCTTAAATGGTATGACTAAGATGGGAAACACCATGTTACATTTAATCAGTGATTTAATACCCAGCATGCACCAATTTTCATTATACATGTTTTATACTAAATTATATATGTTAAAGACAGCATATGAAAATTATCTGAAAACCTTGTCATTCTATCAGTGGTATCGTAAGACATTATTGTGTTAGATTGTGCTCAAATCTCTGCAGTGGATGGATTGGTGGCTGTTTTTAAACGTCCAGGGCAAATTAAATCCATGTTATTGTGATATGAATACAAACCCGGATTGTACTCGATCGACACCCTGATCAGGATTTTAAACAACTAGTTCACAAGGTCTGCAAGAAGATATATATCACCCTACCCTGACACGATATTCTGAATCTGAGCCTACCAGTCGTTGCTCTTATAAGCCATTTGGCAGAGAAGCAGCAAATATCATTTTTGATTTCTTTAGTTTAACCCACAAGGATATATATAACACACAACCTACTGCACTCGAGTTGAACATCCTTCCATGAGATCAAAAAGACGTTAAAAACTTTGCATTGACATTTTAACTGAGAATTATAACATCTCATGAGAGAATGCAGAAAAGAAAATCCCCATCCAGGTCTTCATATATAACAGAACACTCCTTTTATTGCTGTTTATCATCTGGACAGTGGAAACATTCAAATAGGTATTATTTGCTTTTGTCAATAGTTAAGTTTTGTTGATTATTTAATTTTGAACATAATACATAAATGGGTGCTAAATTTCATGCTTTTCCCATAAAAATGAGTGTTCACAGTATTTTGTAATTAAAGAACTATTACTTTTTTTAATATGTATGAAAGACTTTTCAACCAATCATGCAATTTATTTACTACAATACAATAATCTATGTTACCATCATCTGTTTGGCTACATTAAAAATTCTAATAATATGCATCTGCAAATGTTTGCACCTGTCCTAAGTCAGGTCAGTAATTGAAAGACAAACATCAACTAGCAACCATAACATTAAGTGGCCTGAAAGATGGGCATGCTGCATGTAATAGGGTTGGCACAACGTAGAAGCTGGAAACTGTGTAGGAATTTATATTTTGTTCATTTAACTTATCACAATTTTACTGTATCTACTAAAGTTGATTAAAATTGAGAAAATTTGATTTGGCACCACTCAAATATTTTACAATAGCATTCATTTAGCAACCTCCTTTAAAACAATCACAGCAAATGGTATTGCAGGATAAAAGTTAATTACTGGAACAGAAGACAGAACGAATATAGTAGGAATTATAGAGACAAGAGGTTATGGTACAAAAGTTGAAGGGAAGTCCTTTATTGCCAAAGGGAGGTATTGCAGCAAATGTTATTGAATGAATGTTGTTAAAAAGTCATTGTAAAAAAGTCACCGGTAAAGAGGCCACAGGAAATAAAGTCACAATAATGAGAACAAAAAAAAAGTAAATTTGGTATATATATTAACTTTTTGAATAAAGGTTTTTGAATAGATCTTCATTAACCTGTAGGCAGAAACATATATATATTTTTTTTTTCAAATATCCAAGGACCATAAAATCTAAGATTCTGCAGCTACTTAATGGTACAAAGGAAAGGAGATGAGACATCAACCCAACAACACCATAAAAAAACATATAGCAATCTAAACTTATATAAAAACAAACATGAACACAGTGATCTGAACTTTGAATGAGACCTGAAAAGAACAAAAACATTCATTCTATACAGAGATAGAATAATGAGTAAAAAGCAGAACTGTGAGCTATTTTTCACTAATAATACTCCAGCTGTCATGTATTTGGTTAACATGAAGCTGAAAAGCAATGAAGATAAAAATGCACCACACAGTGTTGCATCTTCACATGAAGCTTGAAAACAAATTTTAGGCATCTCTTAGTAGTTCCCTAGAAAATGCAACTTAAATTTTGTACATGGCCATTATGTATAGAAAATATAGGTATCCAGTAAACAGGAAATTGATGACAGATGAGTCTGAATGTGTATCACACGGTATAGCATGCTCACATAAAGCCTTATACCAAAATTCAGGAAGCGCTAATGTGTTGATCCTGTTAATATTTGAATTGAATTTTTATGGGAGAAATGGACTGACATATGCACTGATGGACAGACAGGGATCATACAGTATACCAGTACTCCCTCCTTCAAAGCAGGGATATAAATATACAGAAATGTTAACAGATATGATATTTTTGCACATCTGAAAAATGGTGTTTTCTTTAAGGATACTTTGATATATATATAATTCCTTGAGTTTTTTATATTTTTATATTTCCTCCATTATTTAGTTAACAAAAGATATCACCCTGAAAATTTGTTACCTTTATATAAAAAGTTCCCCTCCATCCAATAAAAGAAAAGCACCTCATCCCAAATATAAACAAAATAATATTGATAAAAGAATTTATAAAGTAACTTCCCTAACCAAAACCTACATATATAAAGTAATCTTCTTAGTATCACTTAATGTCCATCTATTCAGCAAAGTATGATTGTGATTTTTATAAGAGCTATTCCAGAAAAATTGTATGGGGGAACAAATGAAAATAAAAATTATGGGTGTTTGGAATAGACCCAATTTTTTTGCCTAAACCCCAGAACATTATATAAATAACACATAGCTGAGAGGGTGATAGAGCAGATTGTTACCCCGAGAAAACATTTTCAACTGAGGCGATGCCAAGGTTGACAATGTCTTTTCGAGGGGTAACAATCTGCTCTATCACCCTCTCAGATATGTGTTATTTACTTTATTATACTGAATGTTCTGTTATTACTATCTATTAAAGTTCAAATTCAAAGTAATAAACTACCTCATCTAGTACATAACAACCATCCGTATTTATCAAAGCACACACTTGAGCAAGCGTCTCCGTGAAGGGTAATAGAGTAATTGCCATGGGATAGAGTAAATTGTCTCCCTCATATTAACCAACCAAAATCTGGCATTTTGACATGAAGTATAATAACATGTCTTATTTCCAACAAGAACTGCTAAAGCCAATATTGTCTTAATATGAGTATCTGATATGACATAGATAAATATATACCTAAATACTAACTTTTTGTTATAAAGTAGGATATCTTCATATTTTTTTTTCCTTTTGGATTAAGAAAAAGAATACAAATCAAGACCCTTGCACTGAAATTTGGAGGACATAACAGCATGATGTTGATACAGCATAGATATGTGGCATATCATAGGAATGATGATCAATAACAATTAATAGCACTTTGGTCAATAAATTAAATTGCACATTCAGTTATCACATTGTAAAATGTCTTGTGTAGTCATATTCTATCGTTGGAATCACAGCTTGTACAAACTTCAAAAATATCATCAAATATCTAATAAACGGTTAAGGAAATAAATTATTTTACAGAAATCTATAAACATCATCAACATATGAGCTGCGTCGAATAGAGTATATATGTACATATATAAGATTTTGATTGATTTTGGAACATTCAAATACAAAATAAAAGATGAATTTGGGTTTGTTTTGTAGGGTTCTTAGATCAACTCAATTTTCAAACAGTTATAGACTTTGCATGGAGATTTTTTCAACTGAAATAACTTAACAGACATATTGATATTCATTTGCATATGGTCAATTTCTATCTGACACAGCTCATATTGTATTGTGAGTGTTTGCTTCATGCAAACAAAAAAGTAGCTGAATTTTTTTAATATTAAAGTTTTAAAATATCGAAAAATAAACCAGTCTAAATAACACTAATGAACATGTCAAAAAACCTGTATAAAGAGAACTAAATAAACCTGTATTACCTGAACAGGCACTGAATATTCTTTACTAGTTTGATTAAAATTTACCAATGTAATCGGACACTTGTCTTTTCAGAACATGATATCCAAAAGGATTTGGCTTGGACAATTTCCCCAAAATCAAAATAAAGGTGTAAATACATGATGTAGTTTTCATGATTTGAAAAGAAATTTTGCCTTTAAAAAGTTGAAATTTGCTAGTTTCATTTTTCCTTTTTCAACATAAATTATATTAATTAGAATGAGTTTGTAAATGCTATAATGTAAATCAAGATATCATGATTTAAGGCGATTTAAATATTGATTTTCTTATGTCACTGCCAACTAAATGGTCAGACTTTTTAACAACATATGGTATTTGTCAAATGGTTACTGATCAAACACTTGTAACAGCATGTAGTGTAACTTTAATTGATCACATATATACTACTTTTCACGATTATATTAAAGATGTGCAAGTTCCAATCTATGCCCCAGGCGATCATTATCCAGTGTCATGTATATTAGATCAACAGATAAAGAATGATGTTTATAGTACAAATAACCCTCATGAAATTAAGTACAGGAACTTCAAAAAGTGTGATGATAATGAGTTCATTAAAGACTTAAAAAATAAAAATTTTGGAGATATCTATAAAGAAACAAAAGATTTAAATGTAGCCTTAGACATTTGGTATAGCTTATTTTAGAATATGTTACAATTATTACTTAGCGTGTAAAAAGAAATCACCAACAAGATTGGTACAATGATGATATTTGACAAGTTAGAATAAACAGAGATCATTTCAAAAAGATTAATGATATGGAAAACTACAAAACCTACAGAAACTTGACCTCTTCAAAAAAAAGGTCAACTAAAAGACAACACTTTGTAAATGGCTTAAAATCGATTGCCACTGCTAACAGATATGGAAACACCTCAAAGATCTAAATCACTTGGGCAAAAATAATATCACCAGTCTTAAAACAGATACTGATTATATTATGAATGTGACAGATATTGTTCAACATCTTAATGATCACTTTAGTTCTATAGGTCATAAATTAGTGCCTAATCCCAAAACAATTTTCTCTTGGGATTGTTTTGCATCGTTTTTGAAGAGCAGAATAAGCGAAAACGTCTCTTATTTCCTCAATTATGTTTCAATATCTGAAGAATTCAATGATTTTGTTAAACTAGATGTAAACAAGTCACAAGGCTTGATGAAATTGGACCACCTATCCTTAAACTATCTTCAACAATTGTATCGGAGTCGCTTGCACATACTATCAACTTATGTCTCTGTACAGGTATTTTTTCCTGATAGGCTGAAGGAAGCTAGGGTTATATCTCTCCACAAGGGTGGTTATTCAACTGATTTTAACAATTATAGACCAATATCTATACTCCCAACTATTCCAAAATTTATGAAAAATTGGTATTTAAGCAACTATATGCATATTTAGTAAAATTAAAGCTTCTTTTAAGGCAGCAATCAAGCTTTGGAACTGGACATTTATGTAATAATGCCCATCTTTAATTAATTGATGCATGGCTAAGCGAAATGGATAAAGGGAATTTAACTTGTGCACTTTTTCTAGACTTTAGAAAGCATTTTAAACAAATTAAAAATGTATCACAGTAATGATCATGTTATTGATTGGTTTAAATCTTATGTATCAGGACGATTTCAAAAGGTAATGATCAATGATATTGAATCTCATTTCAGAGGTGTTCAATCAGAAGTTCCACAGGGCTCCATACTAGGACCTTTACTTTTTAAAATGATTATCAATGATTTGTCTCTTGTGCTTGTAAATTTTCTTCTGCACTTTATGCTGATGAAACAACATTATACAAGTCATCTGTATCAGTAACAGATTTAAATGCATTGATGAATCTAGATTTTTGTACTTCTATGAATTGTGGTAATGATAATGATATGACATTGAATAGAGATAAAACTAAGGTCATGTTTATTCGTTCTAATAGACAAAATGTTTTTGAAACAGAATTAAGTATCAAATTTGATGATGAACATATTATGGACATTGTTCATAATCAAAAACTGCTAGGAATCCATACTGATAAATCTCTTTTATGGGAAAATCAAATTGACAAACTTTATGCAGTACTTGTAAGCAGACTGCATCTTATGGGCTACCTCAAAGCATATCTTCCCGTAAGTGTTCTCGAACTATATTATAAAGGTTATATACTTTCAATTATGGACTACTGCTGTAATTTGTGGGGAAATGCTTCAAAAACTAATATTGACAAATCATACAAGTTACAAAAGAGGGCAGCAAGAATCATTTGAATGCAGGTTTTGATATCTCTTAGTCAGTTATGTTTTAAAAGTTCGGATAACTTACCATTTATAATTGAATTAAATATGTTATGGCAGTGATGATATATAAGTGAATGAATAATCTAGCACCTGAATATTTATCTGAACTATTTTCAAGTTGTTCAGTTGTTAATAAATACGAATTAAGATTATCTTCTCAAAATAATATATTTGTTCAACGATTTGAAACTAATTATGGTCAAAGAACCTTTATGTATTCTGGGACATTGTTGCAGAATTCCTTGCCTTTGATTTTGAAAGAAAGTAAAAGTATAAATGCTTTTTAAAACAAAATGTCAAGCTTATCTCATGAAAAGGAGAACTTTTTGCAGTTATAATGTAATAATTTTAATTTAAATACACCTTTTATTTAAGTCAATGGTATTTGTCTACCTGTACTATATATCGGCTCTTGTATACAGTGTATTAGTATCTCTTTGTTTATCTATAACCCTTTGTTTACAAATGTATTATCTTTCAAAATTTTTGTTTTCTTATATGTAGATGTAGAAGGCCACGGGGCTGATTAACTGTTTTGATAACCCTGTAACCTTCTGAAAATAAAGAATTTATATTATCATTAAATCTTAAATATAAGATATTTAAAGGATACACATGTACTCCTAACTCCCCACCTCCATCGGCTACCATCTGTATTATCTTCTTCATAACATCAGCATGTCTGAAAACCATAAATCACAAAACATAAAATGTATCTGTGACAGGAACCTTGTTATTATTTGTTTTTGTTTATATCTGAGTGTATTTTTTGCTTTAAAGAATTTCATGTTGATATCATGTCATTGGTCATCTTTATTTCATTACTTGTTTACCTATAGATGTATTTTCTGTGATTATTGTGTTGTTTGGTTGCTGTGTAAATGTCACACACACCACTGTTTGGTTACTGTGTAACTATCATACATGCCACATCTCCTTTTATTTATGTTAACAAATTTAATATATATAGTTCCAGAAGCACTAATTGTATAAATCTCTCAGTTAACAATGAATTTATATCTAATTCCAATCTGTTCAAAAAGGGCTCTCCTTTCCTGCATGACAATACCTAACTAAGTATGGTAAATGGCTCAAAAGATAATATCCGACAACTAGAATAAATGATAACGCATTGGTTTTGAATATCGGAGAGAAGAAAGACCATAATGTGAGATTCAGTTGTTTGTTTTTATCTCATATGTTTTCATTTTTATATACACAATATTTTTACTTTGTTTAAGGAGGTACCCAACACTTTGACTAAAATAGATTTGGCTAGTGTAATTTTCATTAAATTTTGAAAAAAAATATTTAAATTGACCTGTTGACAAAAATATTAAAATTTCAAGAAATTTGAACCACACAATTTACAGGAATTATTTCATTGGATAGATAGCAGTTTGAAAAAAACTTATTTTGATCATTGAGAAGCTTGATTTCTCTTTATGTGATTAAAAACTTCAGCTGATTTTTAAATAGTTCACTCCCTTAGGTGTTGTGTATCCCTTAAGTAGGATTAAATTCGTATTATTATTTCAATAGTTTACCTGCATGGATGAACTGATGCCATTGGTGGTCCTGGTAAATTCGGATGTGTCTCCATAGTAACTGTTTTCTTTGCATGATCTTGACTAAAATCTTCATACATTTGTTCTACAGTTAATGGTTTTCTATTCTGTAATTAATTTAATAAAAATATGATTTGCAAATCTTTCAATTCCTGTTTTGTAGTCTTTTTCTGGGACTTTTATTGCTCACTATGTGGTAAGGGTTTTTCTAATTATTGAAGGACAGACAGTGACCTATTACTGTTAACTTCTACGTCATCTGGTCGAGAGTTGTCTCATTAGCAATCATACCTTATCTTCTTATTTTTTAGAATGACTAATTTAGAGCTAACACATTATATGTTAATCATGTTTCAGACAGGGTATATGATGTGACATCCCTTATATAGGTTTTTTATATTCACTGAGACTTCATCATACCCATATAGCCATAACCTAGGAGTTTGGTAATATTTGTCATGTTATATTAAGGACTTACTTCATCATACCCACCAAGCCATAACCTAGGAGTTTGGTAATACTTGTCATATGTTACCATACAGACTTACTTCATCATAACCATATAGCCATAACCTAGGTGTTTGGTAATATTTGTCATATGTTACCATAAGGACATACTTCATCGTAACCATAAAGCCATAACCTAGGTGTTTGGTAATATTTGTCATATGTTATCTTAAGGACTTACTTCATCACAACCATATAGCCATAACCTAGGTGTTTGGTAATATTTGTCATATGTTATCTTAAGGACTTACTTCATCACAACCATATAGCCATAACCTAGGTGTTTGGTAATATTTGTCATATGTTATATTAAGGACTTACTCAATCATAACCATATAGCCATAACCTAGGTGTTTGGTAATATTTGTCATATGTTACCATAAGGACTTACTTCATCATAACCATATAGCTATAACCTAGGTGTTTGGTAATATTTGTCATATGTTACCATAAGGACATACTTATACTTCATCGTAACCATAAAGCCATAACCTAGGTGTTTGGTAATATTTGTCATATATTATATTAAGGACTTACTTCATCACAACCATATAGCCATAACCTAGGTGTTTGGTAATATTTGTCATCTGTTATCTTAAGGACTTACTTCATCATAACCATATAGCCATAACCTAGGTATTTAGTAATATTTGTCATATGTTATATTCAGGACTTACTTCATCACAACCATATAGCCATAACCTAGGTGTTTGGTAATATTTGTCATATGTTATCTTAAGGACTTACTTCATCATAACCATACAACCATAACCTAGGTATTTGGTAATATTTGTCATATGTAACCATAAGGACTTACTTCATCATAACCATATAGCCATAACCTAGGTGTTTGGTAATATTTGTCATATGTTGTCTTAAGGACTTACTTCATCACAACCATATAGCCATAACCTAGGTGTTTGGTAATATTTGTCATATATTATATTAAGGACTTACTCCATCATAACCATATAGCCATAACCTAGGTGTTTGGTAATATCTGTCATGTTACCATAAGGACTTACTTCATCATAACCATATAGCCATAACCTAGGTGTTTGGTAATATTTGTCATATATTATATTAAGGACTTACTCCATCATAACCATATAGCCATAACCTAGGTGTTTGGTAATATCTGTCATGTTACCATAAGGACTTACTTCATCATAACCATATAGCCATAACCTAGGTGTTTGGTAATATTTGTCATATGTTACCATAAGGACTTACTTCATCATAACCGTATAGCCATAACCTAGGTGTTTGGTTATATTAATCAAATGTTACCACAAGGACTTACTTCATCATAACCATATAGCCATAACCTAGGTGTTTGGTAATATTTGTCATATGTTACCATAAGGACTTACTTCATCATAACGATATAGCCATAACCAGGTGTTTGGTAATATTTGTCATATATTATATTAAGGACTTACTTCATCATAACCATAGAGCCATAACCTTGGTGTTTAGTAATATTTGTCATATGTTATCTTAAGGACTTACTTCATCATAACCATATAGCAATAACCTAGGTGTTTGGTAATATTTGTCATATGTTATATTAAGGACTTACTTCATCATAACCATAGAGCCATAACCTAGGTGTTTGGTAATATTTGTCATATGTTACCATAAGGACTTGCTTCATCACAACCATATAGCCATAACCTAGGTGTTTGGTAATATTTGTCATATGTTATCTTAAGGACTTACTTCATCACAACCATATAGCCATAACCTTGGTGTTTGGTAATATTTGTCATATGTTATCTTAAGGACTTACTTCATCACAACCATATAGCCATAACCTAGGTGTTTGGTAATATTTGTCATATGTTATATTAAGGACTTACTCCATCATAACCATATAGCCATAACCTAGGTGTTTGGTAATATTTGTCATATGTTACCATAAGGACTTACTTCATCATTACCGTATAGCCATAACCTAGGTGTTTGGTTATATTTGTCAAATGTTACCATAAGGACTTACTTCATCATAACCATATAGCCATAACCTAGGTGTTTGGTAATATTTGTCATATGTTACCATAAGGACTTACTTCATCATAACAATATAGCTATAACCTAGGTGTTTGGTAATATTTGTCATATGTTATATTAAGGACTTATTTCATCATAACCATAGAGCCATAACCTTGGTGTTTGGTTATATTTGTCAAATGTTACCATAAGGACTTACTTCATCATAACCATATAGCCATAACCTAGGTGTTTGGTAATATTTGTCATATGTTACACTAAAAACCAGTAAAAGTCTGAAATGGCCTATATCTCTACTCGACTGTACTGATTTTTACTCGACCAGTCTGAATCGGTCTGAATTTAACTAGATATTACTCGACCCCAGTCTTAACCATACTCGACTGTACTTATTTGTACTAGACCCTTATCTTTGCAATTGCAAACAGTCTGAACTAGTACTCGACCAGTCTGAAACAGTCTTAACCCATTCTCAACTTGTACTCGACCAATACTCCACATATTTTTTCAGTCTGAACCATACTCTACCAAAGGTCTGAACAGTACCCGACCAGTCTGAACCATACTTGACCTAATAAGTTCTACTTTTTTTAATTTTAAATGTTAAAATGACTTTCTTTTTAACTGACATGACAACAGCCACAATAAAATAAAGATATATATAAAAACAGATTTTTACATCCTTACATGATTCTCAAATTAATCAAATCCAGATAGATAAATTATCTTATTTTAAAGTTTTAGAGTCTTGTTAAAAAAAATTTTCTTTTACCTGAAAACCACACCTATACTGAGGGCAATAAAACCTTATTAAGGTGCTTCTTGTTTAGCATGTGTGTTTTTTTTAAAACAAAACTTAATTTTCCTAAATTCCTTAATAGAAACTATTTAGGTTTCATGGTCACATACAATAGTTATATAACTATATTTTTAATGAGGTAACAACAGCCAACAAATCACTGAAATTGTTTAACATTATATCAGAAATATATCTATTCTTATTATAATTTGGGATATATATATATATATATATATATATATATATGATATATATCAAAAGGGATAAAAAATAAAAGAAATGAATTAAATTGATCTTCTGATTAGAGGTAAACTATAAAGTAATACCTTCTGCTTGGGGCAAGCTAATTAAAAAGATCATACCTGGCCAGAGAGTAATAAATTTTGAATAACATCCATTCAAAATTACAACATCCTGCAAAATTTAAATCACAAGGCCTTTTGGATTCACTAGATAAGTAATGCATGAGTTTAAGAAAAATAGGGTTTTCTTTTTACCTGTAAAACACACATGTTCTGAGGTAATTTAACCTTATTAAAGTGCTTCTTGTATGCCATGTCTTTAATTTTGACAAAAGTTATTTAAATTTAATTAAAACAAGCATTCTGAGAGTATTGCATGGCAATACATAGTCCCCTACCGGGTAAAAATTCATTATATTGGAACAAAATGCTAACTTGTTCTATAACTTGTCATGGAGTAACTAAAAAGAAAATATCAAGTCAATATCTACAAGCATGACTAAAAACAGTGTGGAAAACTGATTATATGAACGAATTTTTCAAGTCCAAGGACCATAACTCTGCACAAAAATATCAGGCGGAAACAAAAAATTGAACTTGATCTGTAACTTGTCATGATAAAACTATATACCAATTATCAATCAATATCTTCAAGCATGATGAAAAAAAGTGTGGAAAACACTCTAATACTAGATATGATTAATATTTATCTAAAATCAGATATGATGTAATACAGTGTATATCTATTTTCAAATTATAATCAAATATAATTAATAGTTACAAATATTTTTCTTTCAATTGAAAGAAACTAATATAGATTTTAACTTATCTATAAAATGTCAACAATTTTATCTACACAATGTAATGTAATGAAATATATACATTAATAAAAACAGATTATTATCTAATTAAAGAATTTCACTTCATAATTTTTTTTATATATATAGCATTCAGAAAATTAGTTTATACAAAATAACAAACAATCCTGCAAAAAAAATCTTCAAACAATTTATCAAAGAATAGCTTTTAAAAAATGAGTTATCTCCCTTTGTACAGAAATATTGTTTAACATAGTACTCTATCATCAGATATGGTTCAGAGTTATGGTCCATAACTCTGGACTAAATCATCAGACTGGAAAAAAATTCGAACTTGATCTATAACTTGTCATTATAAAAATATATACTAAACATCAAATCAATATCTTCAGGAACGAAGAAAAAAAGTGTGGAAAACTGATTTGCCGGACTGACGGATGGACAGACGGACAGACGGATGGAGTGCAAACCTAAAGTCCCCTTTGACTTTGTCAGTAGGGGACTAATAAATTTTTAATGCAACTTTGGAACATATTTCCTTTATTAAAAGGTTATCAAGGATTGCTATGGAAGTTCTATTATTATGGTTATATTAAATTTTTGGTATTACAAAACAAAGGTGTCATTTTAAAAATTTATTAAGTTGCTTTTATACTATTTTATATATATTTTAATAAAACAAAAATGTTCACTGCATGATTAATTAAACTTGACTGACACCATATATCTATACCAGGCTTAAGTTAATGGTGAAAACTGTCCAGTAACCATAAAATATATCTGAAACATTTAGGATATTTGAATAATGGTCGAAAATTCTAGAATTTTTGATGTACATAAAGCAATGTGAACATGATATCTTGTATACGAAAATTCATTTAATGAAACTTAATTTATTACATGATATTTTTTTCATTGGACAAGAAAGTGCTTCCGTTGATCATCTTGTTTTATTTTTATTTTAAAGGTGATGTATGTATATAAGTGTTGATGAATATGGTGTTGATGATTACATAATATTTATTTTCAAATTTTGGTTTCAATGCTACATTAAATACATTTTGAATTTCAAATTGTTGTTCAAATTTCTAGCCAGCGGAAATAGCTGTTGTTAAAAACAGTTCCTAAATTGATGAAATACAATAGATAGATAAAAAAAAAAATAGGTCTAGGTTGGTTATTACTTGTTTGAGTATGCCAGTAAAAGTCTGAAATGGCCTATATCTCTACTCGTCTGTACTGGTTTTTACTCGACCAGTCTGAAATGGTCTGAAATGTACTTGATATTACTCGACTGTAGTCTGAACCATGCTTAACAGTCTGAACCCGTACTCGTCCAGTACTTAGACATTTTATACGTGTCTGAACCATACTCAATATAGTCTGAACCATGCTCGACCTAGTCTGAACCATACACTACAAACCAGTAAAAGTCTGAAATGGCCTGTATCTGTACTCGACTGTACTGATTTTTACTTGACCAGTCTGAATCGATCTGAATTTAACTAGATATTACTCGACCCCAGTCTTAACCATACTCGACTGTACTGATTTGTATTAATCCCTTATCTTTGCAATTGCAAACAGTCTGATCTAGTACTCGACCAGTCTGAAACAGTCTTAAACCATTCTCAACCTGTACTCGACCAATACTCGGCCAGTTCTCGACCTATTTTTTCAGTCTGATCCATACTCTACCAAAGGTCTGAACAGTACCCGACCAGTCTGAACCATACTTGACCTAATAAGTTTTACTTTTTTTAATTTTAAATGTTAAAATAACTTTCTTTTTAAGTGACATGACAACAGCCACAATAAAATAAAGATATATATAAAAACAGATTTTTACATCCTTACATGATTCTCAAATTAATCAAATCCAGATAGATAAATTATCTTATTTTAAAGTTTTAGAGTCTTGTTAAAAAAAAATTTCTTTTACCTGAAAACCACACCTATACTGAGGGCAATAAAACCTTATTGAGGTGCTTCTTGTTTAGCATGTGTGTTTTTTTAAAACAAATCTTAATTTTCCTAAATTCCTTAATAAAAACTATTTAGGTTTCATGGTCACATACAATAGTTATATAACTATATTTTTAATGAGGTAACAACAGCCAACAAAACACTGAAATTGTTTAACCTTATATCAGAAATATATCTATTCTTATTATAATTTGGGATATATATATATGATATATATCAAAAAGGGATGAAAAAAAAAAGCAATGAATTAAATTATTCTTCTGATTAGTGGTAAACTATAAAGTAATACCTTCTACTTGGGGCAAACTCATTTAAAAGATCACACCTGGCCAGAGAGTAAGTAATCAATTTTAAATAACATCCATTCAAAATTACAACATCCTGCAAAATTTAAATCACAAGGCCTTTTGGATTCACTAGATAAGTAATACACGAGTTTAAGAAAAATAGGTTTTCTTTTTACCTGTAAAACACACATGTTCTGAGGTAATTAAACCTTATTAAAGTGCTTCTTGTATGCCATGTCTTTAATTTTGACAAAAGTTATTTAAATTTAATTAAAATAATTTGCAACTTTGGAACACATTTCCTTTATTAAAAAGTTATCAAGGACTGCTATGGAAGTTCTATTATCATGGTTATATTAAATTCCTGGTATGACAAAACAAAAGTGTCATTTTTTAAATCTATTAAGTTGCTTTTTATACTATTTTATATATATTTTAATAAAACAAAAATGTTCACTGCATGATTAATTGAACTTGACTGACACCATATATCTATACCATGCTTAAGTTGATGGTAAAAATTGTCCAGTAACTATGAAATATATCTGAAAAATTTAAAAAAACATTTAGGATATTTGAATAATGGTCGAAAATTCTAGAATTTTTGATGTACATAAAGCAATGTGAACATGGTATCTTGTATATGAAAATTCATTTAATGAAACTTAATTTATTGCATGATATTTTTTTCATCGGACAAGAAAGTGCTTCCTTTGATCATCTTGTTTTATTTTTATTTTAAAGGTGATGTATGTATATAAGTGTTGATGAATATGGTGTTGATGATTACATAATGTTTATTTTCAAATTATTGTTTCAATGCTATATTAAATACATTTTGGATTTCAAATTGTTGTTCAAATTTCTAGCCAGGGGAAATAGCTGTTGTTAAAAACAGTTCCTAAATTGATGAAATGCAATAGATAGATAAAAAAAAATAGGTCTAGGTTGGTTATTACTTGTTTGAGTATGGTTCAGGCTAGGAAGAGTATGGTTCAGACTAGGTAGAGTATGGTTCAGACTAGGTTGAGCATGGTTCAGACTAGGTTGAGCATGGTTCAGTCTTGTATAAAATGGTTAAGTACTGATCGGGTACGGGTTCAGACTGTTAAGTATGGTTCAGACTACAGTCGAGTAATATCAAGTAAATTTCAGACCAATTCAGACTGGTCAAGTAAAAATCAGTACAGACGAGTACCGGTATAGGCCATTTCAGACTTTTACTGGTTTGTAGTGATCATAACCATATAGCCATAACCTAGGAGTCTGGTAATATTTGTCATATGTTATCTTAAGGACTTACTCCATCAAAACCAAATAGCCATAACCTAGGTGTTTGGTAATTTTTGTCATATGTTATCTTAAGGACTTACTCCATTAAAACCATATAGCCATAACCTAGGTGTTTGGTAATATTTGTCATATGTGACCATAAGGACTTACTTCATCATAACCATAGAGCCATAACCTAGGTGTTTGGTAATATTTGTCATATGTTATCTTAAGGACTTACTTCATCAAAACCATATAGTCATAACCTAGGTGTTTGGTTATATTTGTCATATGTAACAATAAGGACTTACTTCATCATAACCATATAGCCATAACCTAGGTGTTTAGTAATATTTGTCATATGTTATCTTAAGGACTTACTTCATCAAAACCATATAGCCATAACCTAGGTGTTTGGTAATATTTGTCATATGTTATCTTAAGGACTTACTTCATCACAACCATATAGCCATAACCTAGGTGTTTGGTAATATTTGTCATATGTTATCTTAAGGACTTACTTCATCATAACCATATAGCCATAACCTAGGTGTTTGGTAATATTGGTCATATGTTACCATAAGGACTTACTTCATCATAACCATATAGCCATAACCTAGGGGTTTGGTAATATATGTCATATGTTATCTTAAGGACTTACTTCATCACAACCATATAGCCATAACCTAGGTGTTTGGTAATATTTGTCATATGTTATCTTAAGGACTTACTTCATCATAACCATATAGCCATAACCTAGGTGTTTGGTAATATTTGTCATATGTTATCTTAAGGACTTACTTCATCATAACCATATAGCCATAACCTAGGTGTTTGGTTATATTTGTCAAATGTTAACATAAGGACTTTCTTCATCATACTCATATTGCAATAACCTAGGTGTTTGGTAATATTTGTCATATGTGACCATAAGAACTTACTTCATCATAACCATATAACCATAACCTAGGTGTTTGGTAATATTTGTCATATGTTATATTGAGGTCATAGGTTCTTGTCTGTAATATACCACTCTCTCCCCCAGGTTCTGAGTCTTGTCGGGAACACTTTTCCGGTTGTAATGTGGCCTGAAAGAAGTAAAAATTATAAAATCAAAATATTCTTGTACAAAATACAATTATAATCAAAGGAAGAAATACCATCTTCTATTTCCTGATTTCTGGGGCAAAACCAGTAAGCAAGGTTAATTTTTGCAATATTAATCTTTCTTAAAAACAAAAACTTTTGTGCTATTTTCACAATGTAATCATCGCAAAGTAACTGAAAGCATAACCAAAGACTAACTACCAGTTATAATGGTTCTTCCCTTCACCTCTATCACTCTGCTCAGTTGCTCCGTAATTCTCGAATCACAGCTTTTAAGATGTGAGCAGGCATTATCAGCAATGTCACAATGTCGGAGGAGAATTTTATCTGCCACCTCACAATGTGAGAGATGTTATGAAGCTTGCTTTCGTCAAGTGTGAAACTGTCACAGGGAGGGGAAAAGACCAGTTATAGAACAATAAACAGATTATTGCAGATTTAGTGATGTTTTTAATTTTGAAGAAGAATGAGTATATGTGACAGGAAAGAAACTGTATTCTTACTCCTCCCCTTATTCAGAAATTAAAGTTATCTTCCTCTTTTTACACGTCATTGTATTAACAGAAATAATACTCCTTCCCATTATCAGATTCTAAACCTATCTTCCTGTCTTAACGTGACACTGTATTTACTCTTTAAGGAATAAAACCCTTATTCATATATACATTACTTTCTATGCTAAATTCTGCAATTTCAAGCATTCATAGCTATTTTTTAAAGTTCAAATAAAGTGAGTTAAAAAACTATACCTTATCCTGACTGAAAAATTCAACATACCTTTAATTGCATATTAGAATGCATAGGTTCCTGGAAGTTTGGTAGTACAAAAACAGGTACTTCATTCCTGAGCAACAAAGAAAATATGTCCTCCTATTTCAATTTCATATGTTTTTTATTGTTAAATAGATGATCAACAAGGGTTAATCATAGATCCCAAGTCCTTTCATTTAATACTAAAATTAACCAAATAGTTAGTAGGAACTATTTTGTCTAAAATATGTGGTTTTATACCTTAACCAGACACTTACACTATCCTCCTCCTCTAACATCCCACTTTTTTCAAAATCTTCCATGTCCATAGCATCTCCGTCATCGTCATCTCCGTCATCATCATCATCATCTAGATTACTGACCTTTTTACTGTCCTTTAAATAATGAAAGCATGATGTGTAAATCATTAACTGGAAACCTTACTTGTAAAGTAGATTAAATGATTTTAAAAATGCCTACATGTTATGGCTGAATGGATTCCCACCTGTTATGGCTGAACGGATAACGTTATGCATTAATCACAACAGGTAACCAAGTTTTAAATCAATTACAAGGAGACTTAATCAACAAGTCATCCAGATAACAGTTTTTCAAACATGGTTTAAACTTTTCAGGAAATTCTATTTATTTATGAATAATACCATGAATTTTAGATTCTACTGGATTTATCATCATAAAATATAAATAGTTATGTAGAAATGATCAATCAAATATTCGTCATTTTTTTATCAGGACAAGCATGACAAATAATCTAGAAATAACTAAAAGACAGTCAAAAATGTGAATAAAATGTTAACTCCTGCTAAAATCAGTTATCTTCACACACATTCCTACAATAAAGAAATGTAGAAAACCAAATTGTAGACTCTGGGCTTATTATTTAATGAGAAGTTCAGAATTTACCTTTGAAAATAATTAATTTAGCTGTGCTTTCAAAGATTTGATTGACATCTTTTCTTGATCTGCCTGTCTTATAAATTTTAACTGACAAACAGGATTACAACTAATGTGACAAAGTTCATCAACAACAAATCAAGGATCCATTTCAGAAGACAAATTATCATTGTAAATAATGCACAAGAATGTAACTCCAAGATTACAAGTAATAACATTAATATGCCAAGGGAACAACAGCAAACAGGAACTTCACTCTTTTTTCTCCAGGGGCTATCTTGGTTCCTGAAATACTTTTTTCAGGGGCCAAGTTGAAATTTTAGGGCCCAAGCAATTTTTATTCAACTTCCTGTTGACATTTTGACAATATGGCTGTTTCTATGAATCATTAAATGCTATTTCAAATCCAAGCCATCCTCAAATAGTGTTGATCAAAAATTTTATTCCACTACTTTATATTGAAGATTGGATAGCAATCTAGATATTTTGAAATTTATTTACGAGATTTTGTTTTTTTTTTCATTGAAGATTTTGTAAATAGCAATGCATGGACAAGTTATCGTCAAATACAGGCTTGTAATGACTCCCTGGACAACTGGAATGCATCTCTGAAGCAAAGCAGATTCAACAGTTTAGACGAAAACACTAGACAATAATGAAATAATCGTAGATGATTTTTAAGAGAGATAAGAATAAGTGTTTAGAGAGGGGGTATATGTCAAATCGTGAAAACTTAGTTGTCAGACCCGGTTTTGGTTATTCAAATGAACTTACTGGTTTCTGGAAATTCTCTCTAATTTTCCCAATTTTGATTTTATAAACAATTAGGTTTCCGTCTGGGAACAGTTTTTGTTTATATCATGGTGGAAAGCAAAATATTTTACAGTCGCCAGCTGGGAGGTCAGGATGATAAAATATCTTCTCCCAGCCAAAAATCTGGTTGCCTTGGGCCACTGGGCAACCGTTAAGTTTAGTCCCTGGCAAAATAACTGCATTTATAAGAAAATATAGTTTTTGAAAAGTTTTAACCATTATAAATATAAGAGCTATAATTTTGCCAAAAGAAGGTCAACTAAGGGGTAAATAGCAGTAAAATGTAGCAAATAACTGCAAATAATCAGGAATATTCATAGAAACTGTATTTACCCTCTACTTTATTTATAGTAGATTTCATATTGTTTGGCAGATATGATAACTATCATAGATTTACAATAAACCCATGGGAATCTAAAGTTTGGTCTCAATTTAACCTATCAAGTTTCAGTGGCAAAGACTTCATGAAATGTTGAAAAACAGAAAATGGAAGTTCAATGAGTATATGAGAAAAGGCAAAATCAGCCTTTTGGTGAGGTGAGCTAAGAATGCCTGGAATTATAGAAATACCAGTACTAAATGAAAGAATTGTGAGGATTTTTTTTGTCACTATAAAAAAACCAAATACATACCTTTGAATCTAGTGTCATTTCAGCAACTTGATCTTGTAAGGAGCTTGCATTTGGGTCTAAAAATATATGACAAATCTTTGTTTATCTATATACAGTGGATTCCTTATCATTTGTATGGTACATGAACTTATTTTCTTTGTTTATCTATATACAGTGGATTCCTTATGATTTGTATGGTACATGAACTTATTTTCTTTGTTTATCTATATACAGTGGATTCCTGATCATTTGTATGGTACATGAACTTATTTTCTTTGTTTATCTATATACAGTGGATTCCTTATCATGTGTATGGTACATGAACTTATTTTCTTTGTTTATCTGTATACAGTGGATTCCTTATCATTTGTATGGTACATGAACTTATTTTCTTTGTTTATCTATATACAGTGGATTCCTTATCATGTGTATGGTAAATGAACTTATTTTCTCTGTTTATCTATATACAGTGGATTCCTTATTATTTGTATGGTACATGAACTTATTTTCTTTGTTTATCTATATACAGTGGATTCCTTATCATTTGTATGGTACATGAACTTATTTCCTTTGTTTATCTATATACAGTGGATTCCTTATCATTTGTATGGTACATGAACTTATTTTCTTTGTTTATCTATATACAGTGGATTCCTTATCATTTGTATGGTACATGTACATGAACTCATTTTCTTTGTTTATCTATATACAGTGGATTCTTTATCATTTGTATGGTACAGGAGCTCATTTTCTTTGTTTATCTATATACAGTGGATTCCCTATCATTTGTATGGTACATGAACTCATTTTCTTTGTTGATCTATATACAGTGGATTCCTTTATAGTATGGTACATGAACTTATTTTCATAGGTTTTGAGGGTATAGGTGAACCACAAATGCAATGATTCAACAAAGAAAAAACTTTCTGTTGGCTTGAATGCATAATTTATAAAACTGATGAGTTACATTGTATTGTAGTTACAACAAATAATGTATGCTTGAAGCTATATTTTGCATTTTGTTCATCATTTTCATGTAACTTGTGTAAATGGTATTTTAATATTGATGAATATTTCTAGTTTATTATTTAAATACTGCATAAATATCCTTTGTAGTATTAATGTAAAATCCATATCTTTCTTATGTATTTGTTTTTGGTTGTGTTTGCTTCCTTTATATATATATACTTTATTGCCTTCAGAAGGAAAGTGTAAATAATAAACGTAATAAACACAAAATTAAACAGTTGAACAAAATAGGCAAGTTAAATCAGAATGTCATGATCAGTTGAAATGAGTAAGTGTCAGTAACAGATATTACAGTTATTTTCAATCTCGTAGTAAAGTTCCAAATTTATAGATAAATCGAATGCATATGACTTGGAATATCTCTAATTGGTCAGTTTCTAGTGGGAAATTGTCTGAATTGCAGGATAGTAAGTAATAAAAAAGTTCTTCATCTGACATGTTTGCTAGGAAGATACTGAAATTTATTGGATTGACATTTATAATTTCACACTAAAAGATATCATGAATATTTCTTCGAGATAGTCACATGAAACAACAGCATGAACTAATGGATCCAAAAACTTTTTACCACATCTGTCACAGAGAATGTATTGCCCATTGGTATTGTCTCTTACTAAACAGCAAGCAGAATTCAAATAATGTGCTTGTTTTCGTAGGTTTGAATGCTTTAATGCTACAGTCCATGCAGATTGAGGTACATATGCTTTTTTGATCGTTTTAAAAGCAACAAAGTCATAATCAAAGTTTATGCGTCTTGTCCAATCAACAATCTCCAAAGCCACCACTACTGTTTTCACAATACGCTGCCATACTAGAGGTGTTGGAAAAAGTCTGGTTTCACAGAAATTATCAAAATATGTCAATAAATCATATTTCTGCAAAATCTTCATAATGCCAACAGTGAATCCCAAATTTGGATGGCTTCCATCGTTGTATTTTAAGTTGTTAACTCTACGAATCAATCACTACAAACAAGTTAAAGTCTGAAATGTCCTATATCTGTACTCGGCTGTGCTGATTTTTACTCGACCAGTCTCAACTGGTCTGAAATTTACTTGATATTACTTGACTGTAGTCTGAACCATACTTAACAGTCTGAACCCATACTCGACCAGTACTTAACCATTTTATACGTGTCTGAACCATACTCGACATAGTCTGAACCATGCTTGACCTAGGCTGAACCATGCTCGACCTAGTCTGAACCATACTCTACCTAGCCTGAACCATACTCGACCAAGTATTAAATAACCAACCTAGACCTATTTTTTTTTGTATCTACCTATTGTATTTCATCAATTTAGGAACTGTTTTTAACAACTATTTCCCCTGGCTAGAAATTTGAACAACAATTTGAAATTCAAAATGTATTTAATACAGCATTGAAACCAAAATTTGAAAATAAAAATTATGTAATCATCAACACCATATTCATCAACACTTATATACATACATCACCTTTAAAATAAAAATAAAACAAGGTGATCAAAGGAAGTACTTTCTTGTCCAATTAAAAAAAATATCATGTAATAAATTAAGTTTCATTAAATGAATTTTCATATACAAGATATCATGTTCACATTGCTTTATGCACATCAAAATTTCTAGAATTTTCGACCATTATTCAAATAACCTAAATGTTTTTAAATTGTTTAAATGTTTCAGATATGTTTCATGGTTACTGAACAATTTTCACCATTAACTTAAGCCTGGTATAGATATATGGTGTCAGTCAAGTTTAATTAATCATGCAGTGAACATTTTTGTTTTATTAAAATATATATAAAATAGTATAAAAAGCAACATAATAAATTTTTAAAAAATGACACCTTTGTTTTGTAATACCAAGAATTTAATATAACCATGATAATAGAACTTCCATAGCAATCCTTGATAACACTTTAATAAAGGAAATGTGTTCCAAATGTGCATTAAAAATTTATTTTAAATAAATTTAAATAACTTTTGTCAAAATTAAAGACATGGCATACAAGAAGCACTTTAATAAGGTTTAATTACCTCAGTACATGTGTGTTTTACAGGTGAAAAGAAAACCCTATTCTTAAACTCATGTATTACTTATCTAGTGAATCCAAAAGGCCTTGTGATTTAAGTTTTGCAGGATGTTGTAATTTTGAATGGATGTTATTTAAAATTTATTACTCTCTGGCCAGGTGTGATCTTTTTAATGAGTTTGCCCCAAGTAGAAGGTATTACTTTACAGTTTACCATTAGTCAGAAGAACAATTTAAAATCATTTCTTTTATCCCTTTTTTTATCCCTTTTGATATATATATATATATATATATATATATATATATATCCCAAATTATAATAAGAATAGATATATTTCTGATATAAGGTTAAACAATTTCAGTGATTTTGTTGGCTGTTAATACCTCATTAAAAAGATAGTTATATAACTATTGTATGTGACCATGAAACCTAAATAGTTTTTATTAAGGAATTTAGGAAAATTAAGTTTTGTTTTAAAAACACACATGTTAAACAAGAAGCACCTTAATAAGGTTTTATTACCCTCAGTATAGGTGTGGTTTTCAGGTAAAAGAATTTTTTTTTAACAAGACTCTAAAACTTTAAAATAAGATAATTTATCTATCTCGATTTGATTAATCTGAGAATCATGTAAGGATGTAAAAATCTGTTTTTATATATATCTTTATTTTATTGTGGCTGTTGTCATGTCACTTAAAAAGAAAGTTATTTTAACATTTAAAATTGAAAAAAGGTGAACTTATTAGGTCAAGTATGGTTCAGACTGGTCGAGTATTGTTCAGACCTTTGGTCGAGTATGGTTCAGACTGAAAAAATAGGTCGAGAACTGGTCGAGTATTGGTCATGTACAGGTCGAGAATGGGTTAAGACTGTTTCAGACTGGTCCAGTACTAATTCAGATAGTTTGCAATTGCAAAGATAAGGGTCTAGTACAAATCAGTACAGTCGAGTACGGTTAAGACTGGGGTTGAGTAATATCTAGTTAAATTCAGACCGATTCAGACTGGTCGAGTAAAAATCAGTACAGTCGAGTACAGATATAGGCCATTTCAGACTTTTACTGGTTTGTAGTGAATATACAGAAAAGATACAGATTCACACATATCCTTCCTAAGTTAAGAAGTTTCTTCTCGTCCACATAGCTTTCAATGCTGAACCAACCAATCATCTGAAGGCACATATCACTTCGTGTGCGTCGCGGTAAACCTTGAATATTTTTGCAAATGTACTGCTGAGTTCTTTCTAACATTAACCATTCAGTTGAAGTAAGTTTGCCCCATAGTTCACATCCGTACAACGCCTTCGGATAACACACTTGTTTTACGAATTTTGAACATACAATAGGATTTAAAATAGCTGGATGAAAACCTAGATGGATTAAAGATATAACGGCTGCACGCAGGGTTCTTCAAACGTCTATTGTACGATCCATTGACTTAAGGCATGTATATAGCTTAATTCCACAATGGTTTGCTGTCTTAACTGTCAATATTGGTTCATTATATAGTAGCACATCAGTTCCAGTTGTATGTTTACCAAAATGTAAGAGCTGACTTTTCCCAGCTGAGAATGCAAAGCTCCAACGGATGCTGTACTCCTCACAAATTTTGACCATAACTTGTGAAGATTGGCGATCAGTTGCAATTATTGAAATATTGTCAGCTTGAACAGGCGAGCTAGTTTAAGATCATGTATAAAAGCACCTTGTTGACAAGACTCTAATTTCTCAATAAGGTCGTTGATAAAAATTAGGTACAGTTTTGCTGAAAGTACACTTCCTTGCTTAACACTACAATGCAATTTGACAACTTTCCACCAGAGAATACCACACTTGTGAGATAAGAATACATATTATCAAGTAGACACCATAATTTTGCCGAAATGCCATATTCATAGTGTAACTTCTTGTAAATTATATGATGCATTCATGCTACTTAATTGTTTTTGGTAAGCAACTTGCTGGTGATTCGGAAAATCAGGTCTCAATTTTGTAAGTTCGTTCTCAAATAGTTTTTCAAATATTTTAGCGATGTTTGGCACTAGAGATATCCCACGGTATGAGTTAGTATCAGTGCGAAGTTTATTTCTACCTTTAAAAAGAAGAAAAATAATGCTTTTTCACCACTCACCAGGTATATATCCGCATTGTATTATCATGTTTAACAAGTGATGTAAATGTTTCAAGAGTAGTTTTCCCCAGTATCTGATGTGTTCTTATGCACTACGATCATGGCCACACGCTTTGTTGTTTTTCAAATGTGCACAAATGTGAATGATATCAGAGTAACTAAATTGTACATCATCCTCCTCATTGAGTGTTCTATTTATTTCACGGTCTGGTTCACTGTACACTGATTGTTAAAAAAACGTTTTGAAAATGGTCATACCATATACTCATTAGATCGTTACTATCCGTAAATAAAGTGCCATCTTTCTTTAAAGCTGTACAGGTGTGTGGCTTCTGTTTTCGCTTATTAAGAATGATCCATACAGATTTTTGGTCAACGTCAATGTCAATTTCAATTTTCTGCGCAATAGAACTTTCGTACTCGTCAATTGCAGATCTCTGAGCGTCACGAAAAGCCCTTTTCGCCTGCTTGTAATGAAACCAACATTTTTAGGGTAACAGCTTAGGACAGTTTTGTTTTTTGGTTTTTATAGCAACGAAATCCTGTTCAGCTTACCTGCAAAATGATGTGTATCATCCCATTCTCCATCAACATCCACTTACCTGTATTGACCTATCCTACAATCTGTATCACTTACCTGCAAAGTGATGTGTATCTACCTATCCTCCACTCTTTTCAGCCTACCTTCAAAATGATGTGTATCTACCTATCCTCCACCCTTTTCAGCTTACCTGCAAAGTGATGTGTATCTACCTATCCTCCACCCTTTTCAGCTTACCTGCAAAGTGATGTGTATCAACCCATCCTCCATCCTTTTCAACTTACTTGCAAAGTGATGTGTATCTACCTATCCTCCACCCTTTTCAACCTACCTGCAAAATGATGTGTATCTACCCATCCTCCATCCTCATCTACTTCTATCACTTTTTCTTGTTCTTCTTGATGTGTATCCACTTGTTTTACTCTTTTGTAGCATGGAACTGAAAACCAAACAATATTTGTGCTTTATTTTTACTATAAATGTGAAAATTATTCACCTTAAAAATATATATACAAATAAGTCATTGTTTTTCATTTATTTAATTTTGCGTAACATATTTAATCTTGGAGACTGTTTTACATTTATATTGGGGGAGAAGCTATAAAAGGTTGATATAAGTAATAGACTGTAATACTTATGATTTTTTTCTTTTTAAAACTGGTACACATGGTTAGACATTAGAAATGTTAGAATGAATAACAGAAAATATTTTCAGATAGTAAAATATCAATACAGTCATGACAGTAAAAACCCTGAATGAGACAACTTGGAATGTATCAATCTGATCATATTATAACAATAACGTACACACAGGAGATTGTCATATGCATAGAATCATTATTCTTTTAACTTTGTTCTTGTTAGTCTCACATCATTTACATTTTCCCCCTATATATATTATGCTTTGATAATTAAAGAACCTTTGTGAGCATGCTCAAATACCCCATGCCTCCACATTGTCACTAGGCAAACAAATCTTACCGGATTCCTAAGTTCAAAGACTCATAACTCCTACTAAAGTCTACTAATAACAATTTCTTGTGGATATGAACATCTACATATTATGTCCTTAATATCTACAAAGTTTCATAAAATTCTGTTTCGTGGTTACAGAGGAGTTGCAATGACAGAATGTTGCAGTGGTATATTTAGGTCAAAATTCTTAGTTCAAAGTGGCTTAACTCCTAGAAAAAAAATTGAATCATATTTTCCTGTCAACATGCACATCTACATAGTATGTCCTTATTGTCTACAAAGTTTCAGGAAATTCTGTTGTGTGGTTCCAGAGGAGTTGCAATGACAAGAACAGGTCTGACAGACGGAGGGTCAAAAACATCATACCCTATGGAACTTTGTTCCTTTAATAATGCAATACATGTATTATACATAATTAAAGAACCTTTGTGAGCACGCTCACATACCCCATGCCCCCACATTGTCATTGGACAAACAAAATCTCACCAGATTCCTAAGTTCAAAGACTCATAACTCTACAAAAATCAACTGATAAAAATGTTCGTGTGATTAAAGAACCTTAGTGAGCGTGCTCACATACCCCATGTCCCCACATTGTCATTAGAGAAATAAAATAAGTGTAAGAAAAAAAAATTGAATCATAATTTCCTGTCAATATGCATATCTACATAGTATGTCCTTATTATCTAAAAAGGTTTCATGAAATTCTGTTGTGTGGTTTCAGAGGAGTAGCGATGACAAACTGTTGCAGTAGTACATTAAAGCAAATAAGTTCAAAGGGGCGCAACTCCTAGAAAAAAAATTGAATCGTAATTTCCTGTCGATATGCACATCTACATAGTATGTCCTTATTATCTACAAAGTTTCATGAAATTCTGTGGTGTGGTTTCAGAGGAGTTGCGATGACAAACTGTTGCAGTAGTACATTAAAGTAAATAAGTTCAAAGGGGCGTAACTCCTAGAAAAAAAATTGAATGGCAATTTTCTGTCGATATGCACAACTACATAGTATGTCCTTATAATCTAAAAAGGTTTCTTGAAATTCTGTTGTTTGGTTAGAGAGGAGTTGCGATGACAAGAAACAGGACTGACGGACGGACGGACGGACGGGTTAAAAACATTATACCCTCCGCAACCCATTGTGTGGGGTATAAATATGCACATTTACATATTATGTTCTCATTAACTACAAACTTTCATGAAATTCTGTTGTGTGGTTTCAGAGAAGTTGCGATTACAAGCTGTTGCAGTAGTATATTTAGGCCAAAATTCTAAGTTAAAAGGGGAATAACTCCCAGAAAAAAATTCAATAGTAATTTTCTGTCGATATGCACATCTACATAGTACGTCCTTATTATATACAAAGTTTCATTAAATTCTGTTGTGTGGTTTCAGAGAAGTTGCAATGACAAACTGTTGCAGTAGTATAATTAGGCCAAATTTCTAAGTTCAAAGGGGCATAACTCCAAGAAAAAAATGAAATCGTAATTTCCTGTCGATATGCACATCTTCATAGAATGTCCTTATTATCAACAAAGTTTCATGAAATTCTGTTGTGCGGTTTCAGAGGAGTTGCGATGGCAAGAACAAGACTGGCCAAAATTCTAAGTTAAAGTGGCACTTTCTCCTAGAAAAAAAATTTGAATCGTAATTTCCTGTCAATATGCACATCTACATAGTATGTCCTTATTATCTACAAAGTTTCATGAAATTCTGTTGTGCAGTTTCACAGGAGTTGCGATGACAAAGTATATTTTGGCCAAAATTCTAAGTTAAATGGGCATAACTCCTAGAAAAAAAATTGAATCATAATTTCCTGTCGATATGCACATCTACATAGTATGTCCTTATTATCTACAAAGTTTCATGAAATTCTGTTGTGCGGATTCAGAGGAGTTGCGATGACAAGAACAGGACTGATAGACGGACGAACGGACAAACAGACGGATAGACAGGTGAAAAACATTATACCCACCGCAACTTCGTTGCGTGGGGTATAACTAACCATTTCTAGTAATAAAGAATTTTTTATCTATGTCGTTTGGTCTCTGGTGGAGAGTTGTCTCATTGGCAATTATACCACATCTACTTATTTTTATATTATGTTAGTAATGCAATATTATACATAACTAACCATTTCTAGTAATAAGGAATTGTTTATCTGGAGGTAAATATGGTTTTATTTTAGTTTCATCTCCTTTTGCCCACTGCCATGTAGGACAATGATGTACCATGTGATCTCCAGCGGCAACAAACTAAAAGCAGAAAAATGTGACTATCAATATGTATAAAAATAATAATTTATGATGAGAAAAAGTGTCTAAATAATATATCAAGTATTTAATTATCCCTTGCTAAATTCCCTACAGGGCAAAAAAGTTGAAATATAATTAAAGAGAACAACATTTGTACTGACACATGAACAGAGTTTTTAAACTTATGGATTTCTTTACATTTTCTATCATCAGGTTTTCGTTCTCCATATTAAAATTGACAGACCCATTGTTTTTTGGAGAGAGTCCTCATTTTTGACAAATGATATCTTGACTCATATAGTCAACAGTGAGTGAAATTACATGTACTGAAATCATGTCTTTTCTTTACAACTATAACTAGCTACATGTAGTTGCTTTTTTTTTAATACTATTTAAAAAGTTTCTTCAATCTTTGTCTTTCAGTCTTCTGAAAGACCCAGGTGTTCAGTACAAAGCATTAAATGACTCAAATAATCAAAAACTTAGGAAAAGCTATTTTTATATATACTGTTATCTTGGTTATAGAAAATATCTCTGGAAGATCTAAACGGGTAAATGTATTCACCTTTTTTGCAACTCTGGAACATTACATTTGTCCAAAATAATGTTAATACCTCAGGGTTAAAATTCATTTTTCACAATTTATAAATATTTAACCTCCCTTAAATGTTTCATTGTAAGCTACAGTAAGGTTCCATTTACATGTATATATATGTCATATGTACCTGTACTTAACTATATACATATAAACCCAACTTCTACACAGTATAAACTTCCATTTTAAATGACATCAATAAACTTTGAAAATGAACAGAGAATGTGTCCATGGTACACAGATCATGCAGATGATGCCCTTGCTTGCATATAATGTTATAAAGGGGCATAACTCTAGAACAGTATAAGTGATACCACCCATATTCAAATTTGATATGAGTTTTGTGTTAATAAACATTGTGTATACGTTTTATAACATTTGGTTAAGGAAAACTAAAGTTAGAGAACAGAAACTTATTTTTGGACGTATATACATGTATGGACAAGGGTAACCCAGTGGGGGCATAATTACATTAATATTAGAACAATTTATGTTCCAAGGTAATCATAACTTTTCTAATGTATGGTTTACTGAACTCTCAATAAATATCAAATTATCTTTACCTCTTCTGGTGTCAGTACTCCTGTCTCTTTAAATTTGGAATCCTGAAAAAAAAATTTGGAATAATTGTGAAAATTGAATTTCAAGATTTGAATAAAAAGGATTTCTGAAATTTCATTTTTCATGAAACATGATGTATCTTGAACTTAAACATTAAAATCTTTTCCATGATGTTAGTATGAGGATGAAATCCTCAATAACAGTAGAAAAATAAATATACTAATGAACTCAAAATCGCTATTTTTTTTCTTACTGTTGCACTTGTGCATTACCCTGTTCTGTTGATGGCTACTGCCATGTTGTAAATCATAGGATTTCCCCTAAATTTGTATATTTGATTACCAAAAAGAATAATGAGGAAGAACATTTTGAATTCATTCTGTTTGTGTATGTATTAAAATGAGTCTGTGCTTATTCGTTGTCTGCTAATATTCAACATATGATTTTATAGCAAACAAAATGAGTTCTCTGTGGGAAACTATCTTCCGATCAATCAGGCAGATTTTTGTATCTGTACAAAGATTAATTAATAAGCCGACTTTATATATTTGTTGTTTTTAGGTATAGTATTATGTTTTTAACTAAAATGATTAAACTGTACTTTAAAACAAGAAAAAATGCTACCTGATTTCAGAAGATAAAGTTTCTTTGTTTTCATTCAAAAATTATGTTATACAATGTATATAAAATTCCTAACAATAGGGCCAATATCAGATACCATTCCATAATTCAGTTATTTTTTCATCAGAAATTTTGCTGGGAATTTTATTTGCAATTTGTAAAAGACTTACCCGGTATCTATTGTTCAGCAGTCTATAATCAATCCAATAGGGTATCTCAAAAGTTACTGGTTGTTTTAAATGATAGTGATTTGTTGTTTTAAATACCATAATTTGCAAAATATATAATTAAATGGTGGCCTTAGTAATAAGAAATCATTTCACCGTACTTTTAATTTTGCAAAATTCAGTATTTAAATAGTTATTTATATACGGACTTCATCCTCTTTCACAGGTTACACCTGTCTCATATTAAGTTCAACCAAGTAATAAAAACATTTCTGTCTATTGGTGTATTTTGTATCGAGCATGTTTATTTGAAATTTAAATATTATGTATTGCAATTCAATCATCTTAATCAGGGCCTAATCTAGAATTTTGCAGAGGGAAAAGTGACTTGTCCTTCCAGGAAAGAGTAGGGAGAAGGGGATTTAAATTGCTGTTTCAGTTGCATCTGATTTTATGTTTCTCTATGACTTATATATCTAGAAAATACATGCAATATCTTCATATGATACGGTATATACCTGGTATATTGATCCACTTTAATAAAAAAAAATATTGACAATGTAGCTGTTACTTATTCAGTAATAGTAAAAAAAACAAATTTTTTTAAGGTTATTTTCCAAATTTTAACAGATTGTGAACAGTCAAGGGTATTTATATACTTAAATAAGTTATTAGAGAAATATAACATACATTTGTTATCATGGTTATTGTTGACTAAAATATCCCAAAACTGGGATAACATATATGTATGTTATAAAACAGTTATATGTTTCAAAGGGGCAGTATACATCCTTTGTTTTGTTAAAGAGGCATTAGCTATGAGATATAAAAAAAAAATAAAATATGATTATTTTTTTGTTCAATTATTAATGAAAATGAAAAAGCGAATTGATAATCATGATAATTCGCTTTTATCAGCTAGTTTGGTTCAATTTTGTCAAAATAAGCTAAGAAAAATAATTCCCTCTCATTGAATCCATATTCATGTGACCTTCAATTTAACCCCTTAGAGATGGGTTACGCATAAACTCGGCGTGTTCAGCTGTTAAAAGGAAAAGAATGTCAACATTGAAAGTGAAACAAGGGTTAACCATTTGGTTGACTGATTCCATCCACAAAAACTCATTCTTATACAGGTAAAACGATGAATAACATGTTTTTTCCAACTTCTGATATATGAAATCAAACAGACCTAGTAAAATCCAATTGCATGTGTTCCTTATCTATTTATATCTATATTTATATTGGTTTATATAACCGTCGGCAGTCTTCTGAGGTCACATCGATGCTTAATTAGATGTGGTCTAGACTAAAATACACATGAAATGCAGATACATATTATCGAGTCCATGCATGGTAAATTGTTTATTTTAGACTTTTTATTATTGGGATATACATTTCAATATCTAATAAATCAAATACATGTACGAGAATTTTAGTCAAATCCATAAACATGAATTTGACAGGTAATGCCCCTTTAAAATGTATACAAGTTCTATTGATATTATTATTGTCTATATGCATACTAAACTTTAGAAAGATAAAGTTTGCCAATCATGCATATTACATCTGTGTTATTACAGAAAAAATATACCTGTTATAACTAAATGGTGTTATGTTATTACAGCTACTCTACATCACTTCAAAGCCTTTGCTCAGACATCTTAATCACAATGTATTTTAATTTATTGTAATAGATAATAATCAGACCATAAAATGAGGTACTGCACAAGCTTCCAAGTAATTCCCAAGTGTTCCATTCTAAATTATATGCCTGTAAAAACTAAGCCTTGTTATTACAGCTAAGTTTATCACTTGAAAGCCTTGTCTCATTGATTTACCACAGTTGATCAAAATTTTACTTTAATTGGAAAATGAGTTATTTATATCCAGTCTGTGTATTATGTTTATGCGCAAAGTTTCAAGAATTCCCAAGTTTTCAATAAAAAGTAAAACATTAAAGATTTGTTTTAACAAACATATGTTACTATAGATTAAGAACATTTTAGGAATAAAGAGTAGACAATGCATGAAAGCATCAGTAATAACACATGAATGTCATTTTCTCTGAACAACTTATTAAAGTTATATATACCCTTGACTGGTGTCAGTACTAGTGGTGAAAGGTCTAATATGTCATCTATTCAATTCTCATCACCTGCTTTGGTTGTATTGAATGGTGCTATAGGCGTAAAAAGGGCAAGTTAGTTTGCAAAAATTTTGGCCTTCTTTTACTTTAGGGGTCCCGCTCCATAAAAGTGCTTTTTTGTAATTATTTTAAATATTTACTTCTTTACCTGTTGAAAGTGTATAAAATTTTACCTCGTCACATTCTTTTATTAGGTTTCTGTCGTATAGATATTGAGATCTAATTCTTTTTTTTGTGACAAAAAATTTGGGACCCGCTAAAGTGAAAGAGTGCTATAATGCCTTCTTTTACTTTAGGGGTCCCACAACCTACAGTATATATAGGTAATTTTGATGGGACCCCTAAAGTAAAAGAGTGCAATAATGCCTTCTTTTACTTTAGGGGTCCCACAACCAGGTAATTTTGATGGGACCCTAAAGTAAAAGAGTGCTAATAATGCCTGATTTTTACTTTAGGGTCCCACAAACTAATTACACGTCTCAAAGTTTTGTATACAAGTGAAAAGAAAATATTATTCACTATTCGTAATGCTAATAAGTCTACGCTATTTTCATTTTACGATTACATAATTGCTTGAAAAAAATAAAAGATTTAAAAGCAAAATGTTGTTGTTAATTCTTTCAATTGCATTAAAGTTTTATAAAAAAAAACTATACTTGATTTTGACCTCGTTTTTTTTATCGGTAAATTATATTACTTACGAAAAGAGACATACTTGCGTAAAAATAAACGGAAACTAACGCTGAATATGAAATGTGAACAGTTTAAAGAAAATTACGTGTCTCAAAACTTGTATATGCAAGTAAAAAAGAAAATACTATTCACCATTCGTTATGCTTAATAAGTCTACGGCATTTTCTCTTTACGATTTGTTAGCATTACTTTAGGATAAATAATACATTTCGGCTACAACAGGAATACTTCTATAGCTGCATCAACTCGTCGTTGCATAATATTCATTTACGCACAATGAATGTAAACTTTGTGTTGTATTTAGGACAGTGATATTTAAATACTTTTAAAGGAATTAATTGCCGTGGAAGACGATACACATCTCAGTGATCAACAGTGCGTGGTTGAACTTTGAACTTGACTTCGCTCACAATATTGAATGCTAAAATAGTGACATCAATTTTGTCCACGAGATTTTATTTAGCGGAAATATTATCACGTAACAGTAAACAGTAAACTCAGGTGACCTTTCTGGATGACCGTGGAAAATTCATTCAGGGTTTAAATTTGCTTTGTAATGATTGACATTTGTGTGCGTTAAGATTGAGGCTCTAGAAGGTCCTTTTACAATTGATTAACCGGAATCTAAAATATAATCCTTTTCTGAATAAACGAACACCAGCCTTTTATTTTACGTTTATCAGTCAGCACAGAACATTAACCTGGACATTATTTATACGTCCATGGTCAACAATATACATTAATGGTAGATGAAAACACGATGCATGTCGTTCAGTTCCTCATATATATATATAAGCCAATACTATATAAACAATCAATACACCAGTATATAATAAAACAACAGCACAATGCAATCTAAATACACTATATATTGTGGGACCCTCCATTTTTTAACAGTAATGTTGGGACCCCTAAAGTAAAAGAAGGCCAAAATTTTCCCAAATAGACTTAATAGGGCTTGATATAATGATAAGGAATTCTGAGGGTGACCAAATCAGAAAATTGCTCCAGAATTGACACAGAATCCCAACAGGGATCTGAAAAAGTATGATGACAAGAAAAACTATCATGCAAAATCCATTAGTTATAAACTAATAACCTTAAGGAGCTCCTCATGTAGCACCCGTATACTCTAAATAGCAAATCAACAATTTGAACCAATAATTTTACGTTAAATAAAATCTTCGGTCACTCCCCCCGAGATGCGAGGGTTTCATGTCTTTATTTTGTCATATTACCTTCAGTACAGGTGTGAAATACTCTGCTACACCAAGGGCGGACCCTTTCACTGCATTTATCATGTTCTGCATCTTCAAAACACAACAAATCGCATGAATCTGCGATTTCGAAAGCAGAAAACAAAATTTGACCGGAAACCGGAAATTATGTTGTTTAGAATCTCCAATGAAAAAGAGCGAAAAATATTCTTGACAGATTTGTTATAATTTAAAGGTACTTATACTTAAACTTATAAGAGTACTTGTAAGCACCGTTGTTTAACAAAACGATTGTTCTGAAGTCATCTCTTATATGATTTACATATAATCTCGATCCTATAAAGTATTTTTGGAATGTAAGAACATGTTTAGGCTCAAGTATGAGGTCTAACTCTACCAGTACAGTGCAAAATTCAATAGTTGTAAAATATGCAGTGCGAGTAGTTAGTAAGAGAACTTTACTTAGCAGAGTCGGAACATATACAGTACACCATTTACATTAAACACGAACTTAAAAAATTATCACCGACTTCAACATATGTACAAAAGAAAATGAAAGGATATGGAGTAAATGTACATGGGACAAAATCGCACACAATACATAAAAAAAAACATAGAAAATTATCAATGAACAGGGCTTTTATTCCTGTTCTTCATCTTGACAGTTGATGTAGGGTCTTCAACAATGAACAAATCATTCATACCCTACAACAAGGTCAAGACGGCCCCTAGCGTCGACTTAAGCGGTACTATTGATAAAAATAAAGTAATTTACAAAGCCGATCACAATAAACGAAGCATCAAATAAGATACAACACACATAAGCCTCAATAATGAAATAAGCATTGAAGACCTATTGGTGACCTTCTGTTGTTGTCTGTTCTGTGGTCGGGTTGTTGTCTCTTTGACACATTCCCCATTTCCATTCTCAATTTTACACATATAAATGATGTATAAACATCAAATAAAATAAGCATGAGCTTAGCATGAAATTAAGCATCACAAATAGCACATGTATAAAAAGCCCATTAAAATTGTATATAAACACAGAAATTCTGATGAGGTAAAAGAATATAAAACGAAATCTCAACATAAGCAGAAAGCACTGACTACTGACCAGAGCAATCGTACCGCTTAACGTGTATAGCCAACTTTAGTAGATATCAAAAGCAGGTAGGAAAAAAGTTAAAAGTTGATATAACAAAATGAAGGAACATAATTTATTGAACCCTGAGCATACCAAAAAGTGCTTAAAAAGCCAACACATTGCCGATGATCACGAATAAGACAAATGTTCCAGATTTTAATGAAATGCCAATTATATTAAGCAGTCTTATTGTAAAGACTTATAGTTCTGTCCTTTTAACTGGTTACTTTACTTCAGTTAAAGACTTCTAATAAACTTTTGTAATAAAGCGCATGAATATAATGGTATCAATTATTTGTGAAGCGTGGAAAATTCTTTGGCAATAAAATGGTCCTTTTAATTTCAGTTAACTGTTACTCGTTGACTCTCTACACTACACTTCCTCCACGTAATTTTATCAAACAAAAGTGTTCTTATTCAATTAAATGTTCCTTTGGGAATCTGAATTGCCGCTGAAATTTATTTGCTGCAACTATATATATATAAAAATAAGGAGTTGTGGTACGATCGGAAGTGAAACAACTATTCATTAAAGTCCAATTGACGGGCGGTATAAGCAACTATAGTTCACCCGACATAACAAAATTTAAAAAAAAAATTTAAAAGAGAAAACCAGTGGCTTGATTTATGACAAAACAATGAAAGAAAACTAATATGACATACAGCAACAAACAACTGAATACATGATCCTGTCCTTGGACAGACACACAAAGAATGTGGCTGGGTTGATAAAGCGTCCAAACCTCACCTAACCTTGGACAGTAATGTTATAGCACAACATAGGAACAACATGGCTTCGTTTGTAATGGAAAAGGTAAATATGCTTGATATATACTTACTGGACTTATAATGAGATTATTAAAGATGTATATAAAATTATTTTCTACTTGATATCTATGTACGTTTGGGCAATAAAGTTTATCGGCAGATTGAAGGTAATTTCTATGAGGACTAATTGTGGCCTTATTATATCAGACTTGTTCCAGTATTGTTAGGAATTACAAATAATGGTCAAAGTCAGAAAAGATCCGTCTGAATTCATTTAATTGGAGGGAAAAGAACACTTACCGTTACATTGAATATATTTTTGCTTTAAATAAAACAAGAATTACGTATACTTTTTTTTTTACTGCGGAAATTTAGCTGAGGGGAAAGATTTCGCTTTGACCCATTCTTACTCGGGAAGGTGTAAAAGACAATACAGACATACGAGATACAGCAATACAAGATACGAGATACGAGATACAAGATACGAATTACATGAAATAAAATATCTGTGAAATATACTAAAATTTATATCATAATTAGTTAAATCGAAGTCACAATTAAGCATGGCAGCAAACGTCATTTAAAGTAGTCGTGTACTGAAGGCTTGAGTGGAGTGGAGTTGTGGAGTGGAGTTGTGGGTTTACATTTTATAATTTAATAAGTAAACTAATTTTCAATGCACAGTTTTTATACAGTCTAAAAACATGGAATCACCTTATATACATGTATGTCTAGTACAACTTCTTACTTCATTCTTTGATTATGATATGATTTTGATAATACATGTACATGTACTTTGTACCAATATTATAACTAACTTATGGTGATACATGTATCTCCAAACATGCACAGTTGAAGTCACAGACACATATTTGAAGGTGCTTTGAAATAGTGTACAGGTTATAACTTTTTACTTGAAAACAAAGTTGTTAATTTTAGGCAAATACAAATACACCAGCATAAACAAACTGCAGTATTTTGCAAAACAATCAAAACTTTTAACTTCTGTATTGTTCATTTTTATGATTTTTATTTTTCTCGTGGCAGAGTTATGGGACTTTTATTATCCTGTCCTAATATCATACTAGTAATTTTAATCTTGCATTGATAGTTTTCAATATAATATGCAAAACAGAGAAAACTACTAAATATTTATGTTGCAGGGCAATAACTCAAAATTGGGGTTGCCAGATTTTTCTGAAATTTTCAGGCTAGATAAATCTTGGTCTGCAATGTTATCATTAAAGGGCAAAAAGCTCCTACAAGAAGACCAATGACACGATTGGTATATCTTCACATGATCGTTTAGACATAATCTATTATACTTTTTGAGAAATTTGCCAAAAAATATGTAAAGTTCTGTTTATACACATGTCGGCTATTTTTTTCATGGCTAAATACCCTAAGAATTATAATGGCCAAGTTGGTCACAATCGGTTCAATGTTTCAGAGGAAATTTTCATGATTGTGAAAAGAAGCTAATGGACGACATAAAACGGACAGCATAGCTCTCATGGCCCTTTGAGAATTGAATTTGCAGCTATATTACCATTTCTGAGAATGAAAAGGCTGCCACTAAAGTGCAATGGTAAGAATATTTCACAAAAAAACAATTAGATGAAATTCCACAGCAGTATTATGTGTCATTTTAACTCTAGCAGATAACATATATATGTGGCTTTCAATTAGAACAATAAGATAAAAGTGAACAGCTCACTTTTTACAGGGTAAAATATTTAGTGTCACCTATGATTATTTGGCATAATGTATTTTATGGAGTGGAGTGTTGGAGTGGAGTATTGGAGTAGAGTGTTGGAGTGAACTTTTGGAGTGAAATTTTTGGAGTGAGATTTTAGTGCCCCAGATTTTTCGTTTATTTTTATCATTTTGCTGTAAGGCTAGGGTATCTGATGAGGACAATGCCTAGGTAATATAAACCTAAACCAAAACACCAGGTAAAATTACATCATCAAATCAATTATTTCTTACCAATATATCTATGCGTGTATTATTGAATTATTGAAGTAATAATAAAATAGGTATTTGCCTACATAGTTTTGTTCAAAGCGAAACTCATATTCATATTGACCGACTATTTCAAATATTTAAGGATATGAAAATATACAATGTATGTATTAAATGATGAGATAATGAGATCTTACTATGATTCTCTGAAGATATATACTGTTATAAAAATAGAAGATTAGGTCCTAGAGATAATATTGAGATTTTTGGATTCGTTAAGGACTCGTTGTTATTAAACATCTCTGAAGATATATGCTGTTACAAGAAAAGGAGAATTGTATCTTAGGGATTGTATTGAGATGTTTAGATTGCTTAAGGACTCGTTGTTATTTAAACATCTCTGAAGATACATGCTGTTACAAGAAAAGGAGAATTGTATCTTAGGGATTGTATTGAGATGATTGGATTGGTTAAGGACTCGTTATTTAAACATCTCTGAAGATATATGCTGTTACAAGAAAAGGAGAATTGTATCTTAGGAATTGTATTGAGATGTTTGGATTGGTTAAGGACTCGTTTTTAGCTCACCTGGCCCGAAGAGCCAAGTGAGCTTTTCTCATCACTTGGCGTCCGTCGTCGTCGTCCGTCGTCCGTCGTCGTTAACTTTTACAAAAATCTTCTCTGAAACTACTGAGCCAAATTTAACCAAACTTGGCCACAATCATCATTGGGGTATCTAGTTTAAAAATTGTGTCCAGTGACCAAGCCAACCAACCAAGATGGCCACCATGGCTAAAAATAGAACATAGGGGTAAAATGTAGATTTTGGCTTATATCTCTAAAACCAAAGCATTTAGAGCAAATCTGACAAATGGTAGAATTGTTTATCAGGTCAAGATCTATCTACCCTGAAATTTTCAGATGAATCGGACAACCCGTTGCTGGGTTGCTGCCCCTGCATTGGCAATTTAAAGGAAATTTTGCCGTTTTTGGTTATTATCTTGAATATTATTATAGATAGAGATAAACTGTAAACAGCAATAATGTTCAGCAGAGTAAGATCTACAAAAAAGTTGACATGACTAAAATGGTCAATTGATCTTTTAAGGAGTTATTGCCCTTTAAAGTCAATTTTTATCAATTTTTTGTAAATTTTTGTTATCTTTTACAAAAATCTTCTTCTCTGAAACTAGTAAGACAAATTTAACCAAACTTGATCACAATCATTATTAGGGTATCTAGTTAAAAAAAATATGTCCGATGACCCCGCCTGCCAACCAACATGGCTAAAAATAGAACATAGGGGTAAAATACAGTTTTTGGCTTATATCTCTGAAACTAAAGCATGAAGAGCAAATTTGGCATTTGTAAAAATGTTCCTCAGGTTAAGATCTATCTGTCCTGAAATTTTCAGACGAATCAGACAACCCATTGTTGGGTTGCTGCCCCTGCATTGGCAATTTTAAGGAAATTTTGCAGTTTTTGGTTATTATCTTGAATATTATTATAGATAGAGATAAACTGTAAACAGCAATAATGCTCAGCAAAGTAAGATCTACAAATAAGTTAAGATGACCAAAATGGTCAGTTGACCCCTTAAGGAGTTATTGCCCTTTAAAGTCAATTTTTAACAATTTTTGGTAAATTTTTGTAATCTGTTACAAAAATCTTCTCCTCTGAAACAACTGAGACACTTAACCATTTAACCAAACTTGGTCACAATCGTCATTAGGGTATTTAGTTTAAAAAATGTGTCCGATGACCCTGTCTGCCAACCAACATGGCAGACATGGCTAAAAATATAACATAGGGATAAAATGCAGTTTTTGGCTTATATCTCTGAAACTAAAGCAAAAGTATAACGGTTGCATTGATTTATGCATCAATTGTAAATAAAAATATCAGGTGAGCGACACAGGTTCCTTGGAGCCTCTAGTTATTTAAACATTTTTAAATATACTAAATAAAAGGTCAGTTTAATTATGGGGGTCCAAGTCCCTACCGGTCAGAAATTGAGGGCCACAAAGAGGGCGAAATATAAAGTTTCTAAAAAGCAATGTTGATATATTCATTTGAAAGGTATTGACTTGTTAGATCCAAAAAATGATAATATTAGGGATACTAGCCCTGCCATGTAAGAAATGTGAGTCTAAAAAAGACTGAAGTATGTCCAGCACATTACTAAGTTAAAAACAATACTGCGTCCACACTTGCTCAACATAACTTGTTCAACTTCACGTTCTTTCTGATACTAAGGTTCTATCATCCTGTGCCCGCAGTAGCCCCTGATTTAAAGTTTATCTTGACTTCGAAAATTAAGAAAAAGTTTCTAGAAAAAAAAAGCATAGAAAGTCGCAACATGATTTACTTTTAGAAAGGAACGACTTCAGATCATACTTCAGCCTTAAGTCGAATTGTCAAAAAACTCTAAGAACATGCAGAGCACATACTTTTATTTTAGTGCAGAATGTGCACGTCGACTTGTACCAAGATTTGAAATGAAGCATGTTATTGTACACGACGAAATTAAAGACCAATTGAATGAATGAGACAAAGAAATTCTGGATCAGTACAGCATTAAATACTGACATTTTTTACAATCCTTTAGTATGTGTAGACAAACATTGATAGCAAATAAATCATAGTTTTTCTTTTAGGTGCTACATCAAAAGATAAATGTAGGATTAAAAAGAAATTGGAACCCAACCCAACCAACTACAAAACAGTTTATCGCCAGAGGGCTGAATAATAAATAAATGTAATGGGTGATTGGAAGGCACTTTTTTGCATAAAATTAGCGATGATAGGTCCACAGATTTGTTTGTGCCGAATGTTACAATTCCATGCAATTGAAAAAAAATTTGCCAGGAAACCCCCCACCCCATTTTTGTATCCGAATTTGACATTTTGATATAGCCCTTAATAGTAAAATGTCTTGATATATTTTCTCAATGAAAATATCGGACTTAAAATTGTAATTGCAGTTCTTCTCTTAATCTTGTGTTCTTTTTTACTTCAAAATTTCACTCAAAAATCTCACTCCAAAAAATTTCACTCTAAAATCTTACTCCAAAAATTTCATTCCAAAATCTCACTCCAAAAATTTCACTCCAAAAGTTCACTCCAACACTCCACTCCGATACTCCACCCAAACACTCCACTCCAAAAAATACATTATGCCTTATTATTTGGTTAAAACTAAGTTAAATGAAAGTTGAGAAAATTAATATATTAATTAATCTATGTTGAAATAGTCTACATTTTGTTTTTAATAAATATCAATGTGTAAAAAAGTATTTGGTATGACCATAGAAGTAATTTCACAGGCCTAATAACCTCAGGCAAAGTGAAAGTATTATCTGCAGCTGTTATTTTACAGTGATTTTAATGCTTTTGTTTTAAATTGGTGTTGACAAATCTATCTAAAGTTCCCAGAGGTGATATTTGATAAATAGTAATTAAAATTCGATCCTTTTATCATGTTTATCTGTCTAAATGAAAACTAACTAGTGAACACACATGATTTGATTTCATATTACATTTTATTGTATCTCATATATATCACGTATTTCGTATCCAGTCTTACACCCATGGTACAATAGGCATATTGTAAAACATGGTATGGCACGATGGTATGGTATGTGTTATGGTATGGTGGTATGGTACGAATACCACCATACCATGGTATGCATGAATGGTACCATGGTATGGTATGGTATGATGGTATGGTACAAATTACTATACCATGGTATGATTTGATGGTATGAAGCATGGTATGGTTTTTTGAAGTATGAAATTTTGAAAAGTTAATTAACTTAATTTGAAACATGTTTTTTTTTTAATTTGCTGACATTATGTATCTGGTTTATTTTTTAAAAGAAAATATTACTTAAAAAACAAAGTGGATGTAGACAAAACAGATCACTTACATAAAGTTGTGAACAGAAAACAAGAGAAAACTCAATTTATACATCTCAGATATTAACGTTACAGTTAAGATTATTAAGATAAATATTATGTCCCGGTCTGACACATTGAAAATTTCTGTCAATTATTCTTTGAAATTTTGGTAAGTGCTGCATATCTTATGATTATAATCTAGATAATGTAGTTAAAGTTTTATTGCTTAACCTTCTGTTAATGACCAACTTTTATATTGTTAAATGACACTTTCAACAGTTGCATATTCTGTCTACATGTATGCCCAATAAATCACATTTAAAAAATGTGAATAAAAAGTGAATGCATCTCTGCATCAATTAGAAAACACCATACTTTCATATTAAACTGTCACTCATATAATGATATGTTTACTTAGTTGATAGATACCACATGTTTTTATATGTGAAAATTGTTGCATGAAGGAATAGTTAATACACAATATCAATCAAGGAATGTGTCTTCTTTTATTATGTGCTATTTTTTTTTAAACACTTTATTTCAATTTATTTAATTAATTGCAAAACTGGAATATTTTGTATATTATTATATGTAATAATAATTAAATGTCTGAATAATAGCCAACGATAAATTTTACGAGGCGATGGATCATATAAATATGATGATACAGTACACTACAAAATATAATATATAATAAGCAAATCTAAAAGGGTACAACATCACCAAAAAAATAGTAAAATCATGAACAAATATTAAATAAATAAACTAATATCCTTCATCAGTAAGATGTCAAATGATTCTTATTTTGACATGTGGTAGTCGAACTGAAATAATAATCTTTAACGTTATACAAATTACCACGAATAAATACGCTGGTAAATTTTTTCAATATTGATGTTTGGGAGGAGGAAAAAAATCCTTAAAACTGTGAGAGTCCTGTACTGAAGCCTGAGTTACAGAAAACAAGTGATGGTAGGAACTCATTTTAGGTTTTTTCATTAATGCCCTCTGAGGAAACTGTCCTTAACTTTCTTATCCAAAAGCTTTCCCGAGCAAGTCTGTCGTCCCTTGACCAACCCTTGTTGTGGTCCATATATAATAAATTAGTGTAATAATAATTAGATATCAAATTATATCTTGAAACTCAGGATAAACAACAACAAAGAATATTGTCAAAAAAAAAAAATCAAACACAAAAAATAAAAGGGTGTCTATTACACATGTGTCTGTGAATTTTCTACGACTCTTAAAAGTTTAACATTTTTTTGTTTTAGTAATCTGTTTGATATTAAATAATAATATCTGTCATCTTATCAGCATGGTAAGCTCTTCTTAAACATTTTTTTTTTTTTTTTTTTGAGAGAAGATATGTAATTTCCACTCTAAATGTGGTTTCTTGGGCAAAGATGTAGGACTGTAGAAATGATTGTTTGCAAACATACTATAGCGGAGGTATGCTGTTTTATAAAAACGAAATTCATTTTTGTCTTGCCATGTAACTTTGGTCATAGTGATCCTAATATTGTAGTGGCTAGAGCATTCTCTGTTACTACATGTCGAGGCTATATTGCATTCAACTTGTCTGTATGTCAGTCTATTCGTCCAAGCTTCCCCCAAACGTTTCTCATATGCTTCTAAACTGAATAACTTATATTTGGTGAGCAACTCATCAATCTATTAAAGTGTTCATGCTAATAGGCAAACTGAAAACTTCCAAAGAAAAGAAACCAATAATTTTGGCCATTGTGAAGTTTGTGGACCCTGTCCTGTGATCATTATTGCTATTAAAAGTTTCACTTTATCTATATATATTATACTTTTGAAGATAATGAGCAAAAATGTCAAAAATTGATAAAACTTATCATTAAAGGGCTTTAACTCCTATAACTTAGCACTTAAAATATTCCAGCTTTAGTACAAAACAGGGTCAACATTCATATCTCTTTATCTATGCTCGTCCTGAATATGCATTTAACTTGCCACTGAACGTTAAACAACCATCCATACATCCATTTATTTTAGCTATGTCAGCTATGTTGGTTGACTGGCAGGATCAAAGGTTACATTTCAAAAAAAAAAAAATAATAATGATAATAAGCCAATGTTATTGTGGCCAAATTGGTTCCAATCATTGGCCTAGTAGCTTCAGAGGAGAAGTTTAAGTTAACGGATGGCTACGTACGACGTACAACGGTAGCCAAATGATTAGAAAAGCTCACTTAACCCTTTGGGCCTGTCGAACTAAAAAAACAGACAACCAGTGATAAGTCCAATGCATGAAATAATTGTGAAGCCAGAAGTGCATAACTAAAGTTTTTATAATTTTAGTCATTTTCTTTTGTATGTCAGAGGCAGATCCAGAATTTCAGTTAAGAGAGAAGCGCTACATGCTTCATTTATTGGTTCTATTAATTTTGATAATTGTGTAATGAGATGGTAACCTACAAGATCATACAATCAAAATTTCAGACAATATTGAGAAGAGATGTTTTTATATGACCGCAAAATTGTTTCCGTTTGTATTATGTTATGGCGATATCTGCGTCTGCGTCTAAGACATTTTGGTTCGCAGACAATAACTTTAGTATAAGTGTATATACTTTTTTTTTTGGATCACTATGAAATTTTAGCACAAGGTTCCATACCATTAAAGGATGGTTGGGATTATTTTTGGGAGTATTGTCCTAGCGGTTTTGTAATTAGGGGCAAAAAAGGTTAGTTTTACTGGTTCGTAGAAAATAAATTGGTTCACAGACAATAACTTGAGTACTAGTATAACTGTATGGATCTCTATTAAATTTTAGCACAAGGTTCCATACCACAATAGGAAGGTTGGGATTTATTTTGGGGGTTATTGTAGTAGCTGTTTAGTAATAAGGGGCAAAAAAGGGCCCAAAACAATTATTTTTCATGTTTCAGGACAATAATTTGTGTATAAGAGTCTAGATTTCTATGAAGTTTTACTACAAGGTTCCATACTTCAAAGGGAAAGTTCGAATTGATTTTTGGGGGGTCATGGCCCAAACCGTTTAATAATTAGGGGTCGAAAAGGGGCCAAAACAACTATTTTTCTGGTTTGCAGGCAATAACTTGAGTATAAGTATATGGATCTCTATTAAATTTTAGCACAAGGTTCCATACCACAATAGGAAGGTTGGGGGTTATTATTGTAAAGGGGCATACAAGGGGCCAACAAAAACAATTATTTTTCTGGTTCACAGACAATATGAGAACCGTTTGAGGGAAACATGGACGAATAGACTGACATACAGACAATTTGAATGCAATATAGCCCTGACATGTAGTAATAGAGAATGCTCTAGCCACTACAATATTAGGATCACTATGACTAACGTTACATGGCAAGTCAAAAATGAATTTCGTTTTTATAAAACAGCATACCTCCGCTATAGTATATTTGATGTTATAGTTCCATAAGCAAACAATCATTTCTACAGTCCTACATCTTTGCCCAAGAAACCACATTTAGAGTGGAAATTACATATCTTCTCTCAATTATAAAATGTTTAAGAAAAGCTTACCATGATGATAAGATGACAGATATAATTGCTTATCAAACAGATTACTAAAACAAACAAAAAAAACAAAAAATGTTAAACAAACTTTAAAAGTCGTAGAAAATTCACAGACATATGTGTAATCTTATTTTTTGTGTTTGATTTTTTTTTTGGACGATATTCTTTGTTGTTGTTTATCCTGAGTTTCAATATATAATTGGATATCTATTACTATTGTTACATATAGTATACAAAATATTCCAGTTTTGCAATTAATTAAAAAATGAAATAAAGTGTTTCAAAAAAAAAAAAAAAAAAAAATAGCACATAATAAAAGAAGACACATTCCTTGATTGATATTGTGTATTAACTATTCCTTCATGCAACAATTTTCACATATAAAAACATGTTGTATCCATCAACTTACATAGTATTATATGAGTGACAGTTTAATATGAAAGTATGGTGTTTTCTAATTGATGCAGAGATGCATTCACTTTTTATTCACATTTTTAAATGTGATTTCTTGGGTATACATGTAGACAGAATATGCAACTGTGGAAAGACTTAGTGTCATATTTCAAAACAAGATAAAAGTTGGTCATTCACAGAAGGCTAAGCAATAAAACTTTAACTACATTATCTAGATTATAATCATAAGATATGCAGCACTTACCAAAATTTCAAAGAATAATTGTGACCGGGACATAATACTTAACTTTATGGTTATATGAGATGTTTAAATTGAGTTTTCTCTTGTTTTCTGTTCACAACTTATGTAAGAGATCTGTTTTGTCTACATCCACTTTGTTTTTTAAGTAATATTTTCTTTTCAAAAAAAAAAAAAAAAAATCAGATACATAATGTCAACAAATTAAAAAAAATCATGTTTCAAATTATCTTAATTAACTTTTCAAAACTTCCTACTTCAAAAAACCATACCATGCTTCATACCATCAAATTATACCATGGTATAGTAATTTGTACCATACCATCATACCATACCATGGTACTATTTATGCATACCATGGTATGGTGGTATTCGTACCATACCACCATACCATAACACATACCATACCATCATACCATACCATGTTTTACAGTATGCCGGTACAATTATAGGGCTTAAATCTAGCTCTCCTCTTATCACTTTCCAATTACATAAATTGTTTGTTTTAACTGCCCAGTCAATGATACATCTGTATAGTATTGCTAAGTTTGTTTATATTTTTCACATGATGATTTCTGTACATAAATGCAATGAATGTGTAAAACAAAGAAAAGAATCGGAATGTTTATATGAAGTCTGATATGAAGTTCCAGTTATGAAGAAGAAAAGAAAGAAATACAGATATTTTGTAAGTTATTGATAATTATTGACATTATATGTAAATCAATTAATGAATATAAATAAAACTTTAAAGATGAATTCTTATACTAAAGGAATGGATCCCCCCTTTTCGATAATAGTATTCTCCAAACATATTTTCACTTAGTACAGGGTATCGTGTATTACTGTATCTCGTATCTCTGTATTGCCTTTTACACTTTCCCTTCTTACTCTGCGTGTATATTTCCCAACGTTTTAGATTTCATCGAACATAATCTATGTATAAATGGTAAATCATCAAGTCAGTAATTTCGTTATCGAAAATTAGATAAAACCATTACTAAATTCTGTCATAGATACAAAGATTTGATTCAGTAGTTTGGCTGTACCTAGAAACAGACGGAATTATATCCTAATTTTAACATTGTTGTTTATAGAGCCCGTAAAATTTACGACACATGTGAACATTGATCCTTTGAATAAATTCATCCTTTATCTTTATCAATTTAACACTGTAGTAAGATCTTTGAAAATTGCCTTTATCGGCATAAACATAAACTGATTTAGTTTTTGATAAATTAAAACATAACTAAATATGTATTTATGTACAGCTATGAACACCTGTTGATATTTATATTTTGGATTATCACAAGGTAATGTATTTTTTCAGACTATTTATAACGTCTTCACACTAAATCTTATTGTTTGTTAAAGTCCTGGAAAACATGGTTTATTTGTGAGTTGAAAATGTCTTTCAACTGTACGGCTTTCAGTAACTGAGAAGACCTGCTCTTATATCGATACTTTATTTGTTTTGTCAATTTGTTAGCTGTTTTGTGCTTCAGGTCGATCTGACCTTTCCAACTGATTTTTTATAATTTGTCAGGTGGTGCTAATACACCAATGTCCCAGGATAGGGGAGAAGGGGCGGGGGGTTTGGTGAACGCTCGAACGCTCATAAACATGTTTACCCCGCCAAATTCTTAATATTTCTGTCCTAAATCAGGAGACTGTAATTCAGTGATTGTCGTTGGTTGCTATCTATCATATTTTGTTCATATTTTCCCGTTTAAATACGTCTGAAAAGTGTACAACAACACCAAAACAATGATAAGAAAATATGAAGAAAAAAAAAATCAATAAATATTTCGGATAACAAATACTGTCATCAGTATGAGCATCCTGATGTAAAATGACGTCACTAGCTATGATAATTTTCAAAAATCTTGACCAATATACAAATTAAACACTGAACATCGTTTGTAGAAAACGTAAAGTTACAATTCAATAATCTTGAATTACATACAAATTAATTAAAAACAATAGATGGAAAGTTTAGAGTTTTGGCATTCTATAATCCATTGTAATATATACAAATTTAGTATATACAACATGCAGGAGTTCAACGGGAGAAAGCAACGCTCATCCCTAAATAAAATTCACTCGTGAAACTTCTGCCTCTAAGATGATATTCCTGGAGACACTACTACACAAGAGAATGATGGAATCATATCTACAGATCTACAATTAAAATCTAAGATTTCAACAAGCAATCCCGTCACGCAATAAACGAAGACAAACTATGATAGACAACAACTGAATTACAGACTCCTGGATTTGGCACAGAAACATAAAGAATGTGGAGGGACTTAAAATGATTGTGCGCGTTCAACTCCTCTAACATGGGACAGTGGTATAACAACACAAAATAAGAACAAACAGTAAAAATCAATTGGGAAATGGCTTAATTCAATAGATTGGTACGAAGCACAAAAACAATTGGGAAATGGCTTAATTCAGTAGATTGGTACGAAGCACAAAAACAACTACCATAAAGACAAACAACACATGGATATAAGAGTACTCACAGTTAATGAAAGCTATTTCAAATAAATTTAAGAAATAATTCACGGAAGCCATAATTTGTTGGACATTTACACATGGCCTGGGCCGTGATATTCGTTAATTTTATCCCTCGCTAACGCTCAGGATAAAATTCGAATATCACGGCCCAGGCCATGTGTAAATGTCCAACAAATCTATGGTTTCCATGAATTATTTCGATTGTAATAGGACAATTACGGTAATTTAAATACTGAAGCGAATGTAGGATTGCCGTGTGTATGGCTGTTCTATTTTACCCCCTGTAAGATAAAAGCTACAAATTTCAAATAAATCTAAGTCTTACATGAATTATTTCTTATATAAGCACTAGAAAAATGTGGTCAATTCTCATATTTCTTAACCCAAACATTTTTTTTCCGTTGGTTACTTTTTACTGTCAAATCCAGAGTTGACATGTCGTAACTAAGGAATGAGCCGCCATGTTGACTTGGTGAAATCCACAAATGTGCGAATAATGCAAAACTCCATTTTAATGCAATATTATCCGAACTTAGGGCGTATGCGTAACGGAAAACGTTCAGCTTGAGAGTTTTCATTCGTATGACGTCATGTTATGACATGACGTTTATGCGCCATGATCATTCATGAAATTTCTCGGAATTTTATTTTATTTTGATTTTATACATTTTTTAAGCTTTTGTGCATTAATTCTTTTTGTTATGCATTATACTAGTAATAGGAATAACGGTTTTGTAGTTTCTTTTTCAATTTCAATTTGAACACAACGAAATCGACATAGTGTTTGCACATAGGTTACGATATATGTGGATTTACGTGGGAGGTAAATAGTAACAGCCACCAATATGCACATATATGAGTCTGCGCTAAGTATAGATATATCGAGAATTTTATCACGGTGTTGTTTACATAGCGAAAGAAGCACGTCATATTAGAATAAGCCGATATGGTATGATTGCCAGAAATAAAATGAATATAATTTAAGCATACGGCCTTCAACCATATAGAATGTATAACCAGCTATGTTTAAAAGGCCCCGATAGGGCAAATGTAAATTAATGCTGACAAAAAAAGTGAACAATAACCCGATTTCTGACATAACAATAAACGAAAAACAAATATGACAGACAGCAACTAGCGACAACCACTTAGTTACAGGTTCCTGACTTCGAACAGGCACCGATACAGAATGTGGGCAATGTTCATATGTTGAGAGTATTGTAGCTGATATTAATTTGGATGTGTCCTTAATCTATAATGATAAACGTTTGAAAGGTTCCATAAGTTAGTAAAAATAAAAGATCAAAACGAAGTATCCCTCTATTGTTATAATAATGAATCGATTATCTAAACGAAGCAGCGGAGGACATTTAGCGCATTGATAGGAATTATAGCAAAAAAAAAAGAAAAAAAAAAAATCGGACGTTTTAGTATAACTCGTTTTTGCGCAAGATTTTTAACCCATTTTAGCTAAAAATGAAATTATCAATGCCCATTTTAGCGACAGAAATTAATTCATAGTATAATAATAAATGTATATAGTATCAAGACAACACAACATAAAAATAGCATGTCTATTTGGTAAATACAGCATTAAATGTTTAAATGTTAACTCAAATGTCCGTTTTATTCATGATTTTTTATCCCAGTGAACGTACGTATGGGCTCTTGATATACTCTCTGTACAATATTGTTTATATAATTGCGATAGGAACGGTTCCTTAATTATCTTTATCTTGTCTATATTGAGTTGCAGATTCATCGTAACTTCTTATTTTCATATATGTTGTTGTTTGTAATTTGATAATAGTATCCAGCAAATCATCACATTTTGCTATCTTATTTCCTTTTTGTTTCAACAACATTCATTTCCATGTTTAACCAAATTGTAAATGCAAAAAGGTTAAACATTTAGCCACCATAAATTACTGTTAATGGTTTTAGTTTCGAGAGTATTATTTAACCGGGTACGTTTTTGCTAAAATGGGCTATAGAAAATACAGGTGAACGGATTACTCCGGCAGTAAAATGGGCTAAAATGTCTGCGCTAAAATGTCCTCTAGTAGTTTAAACTTTTTCATTTAAATGTCCTGCACCCAAAGAAGTACATAATTAAATATACTGTTTACTTATAATCTGGCATTGCAAAAGGTCATGCGTTTCTCGTACTGCTTATGACGTCTTTACACTAAATCCTTTGGATGTATACTGACTGATCCTTAAGTTTAAGGAAACATGATTTATTTATTAGTTGTAATTGGCTTTGAACTAGCTTTCAGTAACTGCTAGTTATGTCGGTGCTGTGTTTCTATTGTTCTTATGCTAGTTGTTTTTGTGTCTCGTACCGATATTTTATGTTAAACAAATTGCTACTGATGTTCACCTGTGTTCTAATGTTGGCTGTTACACCACTATCCAAGGTTAGGGGAAGGTTGAGCGCTCACAATGATGTTTAAACCCGCCACATTTTATTTTGTGCCTGGCTCGAGCCTGTAGTTCAGTTGTTGTCGTTAGTTCATGCCTGTCATATTTGCTTTTCCGAAATTGTTTTGTTTTAAATTGGTCCGTTCGTTTTCTCGTATGAATTGTTTCACATTTTTCATGTCGGGGCTGACTATACGGTATGATTTTTTTTTTACTTTTTTCTAATTGTTGGAGGCCGTATGGTGCTGCCTATAATTGCTTTCCATTATTCATTTGAACTTTGGTGGATAGTTGTCTCAATGGCAATCATACCACATCTCCTTATTTATATATTCATGTATTGTTAATATATTATGAATCAGTGATCTAAACGAAAGGTCGCCATATTGTTAATGTATTGAATCAATGATCTAAATGAAGGGTCCTTGTATTTTTAATGTACTGAATCAATGCAAAACACAAAAAAGCAAACCATTTTAATGAACTATAATATATTAATTGGATCACAGACTTAATTCAAAATCACAGTTATAAAATCTCAGCACAATAATAATTTACATATACAATCTACCAACAAAACACCTTTTTTAATGTATTTACAAATATAATTAAAATTTGTACTTCTTTTAGTCGTCTATATTTAAAAGAGATCTGCAGTGTAAGGTCATGTGTCTCTGTAATCTATAAATGACGCTGGACATCCTAAAGGAGAAGGTCTGACAAGGCCTCACTTCTAGGTATAAAATAAAATCAGTAACCGTCATTCACATAATGAATAAAATGTCTGTCTATTATAAACAATACCATATTATTTTTTTAGGAAACCCTGTCATATTTACACCTTTTCTAAATTATCTTAGATATCAGCAACAGCCATATATCATCGTCAAAATGAAATCATGTTAAGCAAGTATGCATTGACAAACTAGTAACGAGACTGAATTCTCTTTTGTATGTGTTAGTGAAATCGACGATTTTATAGTACCTTTTGTCATATCTTCTCCTTTAGGTATTTCACCATGGTAACGTGATATAATATTTAAAAATTTGTACAGTTTTATGAAAATGGTATAGTTCTACAATAAATATACTAGCAATATAACAGATCCATTATTAAGATGGCTTCCCCTATTATAATACTGAATGTCTCATTTCAAAACTCTACTCAGCTTGATATTTTAATTTATTTTATCTACAAACATACAGAAATGAAGATAGTATTGGTCTTAAAATGTAAGTACAAACTGATATATCAAAAAAATGTATTTTATACATTTAAAAGTTCCTTCTCTGGTAAGTAACTGCTCAGTAGTTAAATGCAATGACTTCATTCTCATCTACAATGGGTCTGGTTCCTAATTAAAACAAAAGACAAAACAGAACATCTATACTTAGCATTATATCTATTACATTATTAATAGTCACAATTGTGAACAGAGGTTTCTATTTGTTATAAACTAATTGCCGATACATCTCCAAGCTATCCCTCTTTTTCGAAGACTCCCAGTCCGGGAAGAACAAAAAGATTGAGGAATTCTTTAATTATTTTTACACTGTAAGGTGAATTATTCTCCTAATATCCCTGTTAGGTATGATTCACTGGTTGATTGATTATCATTTTTTACTTAGCACCTCTTTTAAATATGATTAGTTAATTGATTGATAATTGTTTACTTAATTTGATTACTTGCTTAACGTCCATAAAAGACATAACTTTCGGATTGATCGAATTTGTTTTCGGCAAACCATAACTTACAACAACATTCTTGAAAAAAATACAAATTTTCTAATACTAGCAAAATTACACGATGAAAAGAATATGCAAATTAAACTTGATAAACAAATTTCACTTTGCGCCTTTAAGCACCAGTAACGCCTACATCTACTTTATATATGACAATGTGAATTTTGAAAATAAACATGATAATATACTTCACATCTCTGACGTTTTGTGGATGTCTTCTATTTCACACAAATCTTACCTTTCTCCACGGTTTGTGGATGTCTTCACACAAATCTTACCTTTCTCCACGTTTTGTGGATGTCTTCACACAAATCTTACCTTTCTCCACGTTTTGTGGATGTCTTCACACAAATCTTACCTTTCTCCACGTTTTGTGGATGTCTTCACACAAATCTTACCTTTCTCCACGTTTTATGGATGTCTTCACACAAATCTTACCTTTCTCCTTTCCCTCGTTTATGTATGATACCTCCTGTTTAGTTCGACCTGCTATGTCCTCTATTGAAGCATTTTCATTTCCGACAAGGTAGTATGTCCCAAGTGTTCCATATCCACGTAATTCAATCTTTCCTCTCTCTTCCAGGGAATATCCTTTACCTTTCAATGCTCTGTAGAAAGTACAATGTTTATTGAAAGTGACTGTCAGACATGACAAATACAATCACACTTACCTCATATTGAATTATTTCCCTAATCTGGAGAGCTTCATTGCGTATGTGAGTTATAGTGTATTGTAAACGCTTTTTTCTCTCTCAAAAAGTTCAGCAAATTACAATTCTCGTCACAATTTAAATCGCTGTGTCTTATGTGTTTATAGGTAATAGGTGTAATGATAAAGACCGCCAAAAATTGTTTGTAAATATAAATAAGAAGATGTGGTATGAATGCCAATTAGACAACTCTCCATCCAAGTCACAATGTATAAACAATAAACAATTATAGGTCAAAGTACGACCTTCAACATGGAGCCTTGACTCACACCGAACAGCAAGCTATAAAGGGCTCCAGAATGACTAATGTAAAACAATTATAGGTCAAAGTACGACCTTCAACACGGAGCCTTGACTCACACCGAACAGTAAGCTATAAAGGGCCCCAGAATGACTAGTGTAAAACAATTATAGGTCAAAGTACGACCTTCAACATGGAGCCTTGACTCACACCGAACAGCAAGCTATAAAGGGACCCAGAATGACTAGTGTAAAACAATTATAGGTCAAAGTACGACCTTCAACACGGAGCCTTGACTCACACCGAACAGTAAGCTATAAAGGGCTCCAGAATGACTAGTGTAAAACAATTATAGGTCAAAGTACGACCTTCAACATGGAGCCTTGACTCACACCGAACAGCAAGCTATAAAGGGACCCAGAATGACTAATGTAAAACCATTATAGGTCAAAGTACGACCTTCAACACGGAGCCTTGACTCACACCGAACAGCAAGCTATAAAGGGACCCAGAATGACTAGTGTAAAACAATTATAGGTCAAAGTACGACCTTCAACATGGAGCCTTGACTCACACCAAACAGCAAGCTATAAAGGGCTCCAGAATGACTAATGTAAAACAATTATAGGTCAAAGTACGACCTTCAACATGGAGCCTTGACTCACACCGAACAACAAGCTATAAAGGGCTCCAGAATGACTAGTGTAAACCATTATAGGTCAAAGTACGGCCTTCAACACGGAGCCTTGAATCACACCGAACAGTAAGCTATAAAGGGCTCCAGAATGACTAGTGTAAACCATTATAGGTCAAAGTACGGCCTTCAACATGGAGCCTTGACTCACACCGAACAGTAAGCTATAAAGGGCTCCAGAATGACTAGTGTAAAACAATTATAGGTCAAAGTACGACCTTCAACATGGAGCCTTGACTCACACCGAACAGCAAGCTATAAAGGGCCCCAGAATGACTAGTGTAAACCATTATAGGTCAAAGTACGACCTTCAACATGGAGCCTTGACTCACACCGAACAGCAAGCTATAAAGGGACCCAGAATGACTAGTGTAAAACAATTATAGGTCAAAGTACGGCCTTCAACATGGAGCCTTGACTCACACCGAACAGCAAGCTATAAAGGTCTCCAGAATGACTAGTGTAAAACAATTATAGGTCAAAGTACGACCTTCAACACGGAGCCTTGACTCACACCGAACAGCAAGCTATAAAGGGCTCCAGAATGACTAGTGTAAACAATTATAGGTCAAAGTACGACCTTCAACATGGAGCCTTGACTCACACCGAACAGCAAGCTATAAAGGGCCCCAGAATGACTAGTGTAAAACAATTATAGGTCAAAGTACGACCTTCAACACGGAGCCTTGACTCACACCGAACAGCAAGCTATAAAGGGCTCCAGAATGACTAGTGTAAACAATTATAGGTCAAAGTACGGCCTTCAACATGGAGCCTTGACTCACACCGAACAGCAAGCTATAAAGGGACCCAGAATGACTAGTGTAAAACAATTATAGGTCAAAGTACGACCTTCAACATGGAGCCTTGACTCACACCAAACAGCAAGCTATAAAGGGACCCAGAATGACTAATGTAAAACAATTATAGGTCAAAGTACGACCTTCAACATGGAGCCTTGACTCACACCGAACAGCAAGCTATAAAGGGCTCCAGAATGACTAGTGTAAAACAATTATAGGTCAAAGTACGACCTTCAACACGGAGCCTTGACTCACACCGAACAGCAAGCTATAAAGGGACCCAGAATGACTAATGTAAAACAATTATAGGTCAAAGTACGACCTTCAACATGGAGCCTTGACTCACACCGAACAGCAAGCTATAAAGGGCTCCAGAATGACTAATGTAAAACAATTATAGGTCAAAGTACGACCTTCAACACGGAGCCTTGACTCACACCAAACAGCAAGCTATAAAGGGCTCCAGAATGACTAGTGTAAAACAATTATAGGTCAAAGTACGGCCTTCAACATGGAGCCTTGACTCACACCGAACAGCAAGCTATAAAGGTCTCCAGAATGACTAGTGTAAAACAATTATAGGTCAAAGTACGACTTCAACACGGAGCCTTGACTCACACCAAACAGCAAGCTATAAAGGTCTCCAGAATGCTAATGTAAACCATTATAGGTCAAAGTACGACCTTCAACATGGAGCCTTGACTCACACCGAACAGCAAGCTATAAAGGTCTCTAGAATGACTAGTGTAAAACCATTATAGGTCAAAGTACGGCCTTCAACACGGAGCCTTGACTCACACCAAACAGCAACCTATAAAGGGACCCAGAATGACTAGTGTAAAACAATTATAGGTCAAAGTACGACCTTCAACACGGAGCCTTGACTCACACCAAACAGCAACCTATAAAGGGACCCAGAATGACTAGTGTAAAACAATTATAGGTCAAAGTACGACCTTCAACACGGAGCCTTGACTCACACCGAACAGCAAGCTATAAAGGGACCCAGAATGACTAGTGTAAAACAATTATAGGTCAAAGTACGACCTTCAACACGGAGCCTTGACTCACACCGAACAGCAAGCTATAAAGGGACCCAGAATGACTAGTGTAAAACAATTATAGGTCAAAGTACGACCTTCAACACGGAGCCTTGACTCACACCGAACAGCAAGCTATAAAGGGACCCAGAATGACTAGTGTAAAACAATTATAGGTCAAAGTACGACCTTCAACATGGAGCCTTGACTCACACCGAACAGCAAGCTATAAAGGGCTCCAGAATGACTAGTGTAAAACAATTATAGGTCAAAGTACGACCTTCAACATGGAGCCTTGACTCACACCGAACAGCAAGCTATAAAGGGCTCCAGAATGACTAGTGTAAAACAATTATAGGTCAAAGTACGACCTTCAACATGGAGCCTTGACTCACACCGAACAGCAAGCTATAAAGGGCTCCAGAATGACTAGTGTAAAACAATTATAGGTCAAAGTACGACCTTCAACATGGAGCCTTGACTCACACCGAACAGCAAGCTATAAAGGGCTCCAGAATGACTAGTGTAAAACAATTATAGGTCAAAGTACGACCTTCAACATGGAGCCTTGACTCACACCGAACAGCAAGCTATAAAGGGCTCCAGAATGACTAATGTAAAACAATTATAGGTCAAAGTACGGCCTTCAACATGGAGCCTTGACTCACACCGAACAGCAAGCTATAAAGGCCCCAAAATGACTAGTGTAAAACAATTATAGGTCAAAGTACGACCTTCAACATGGAGCCTTGACTCACACCGAACAGCAAGCTATAAAGGGACCCAGAATGACTAATGTAAAACAATTATAGGTCAAAGTACGACCTTCAACATGGAGCCTTGACTCACACCGAACAGCAAGCTATAAAGGGCTCCAGAATGACTAGTGTAAAACAATTATAGGTCAAAGTACGACCTTCAACATGGAGCCTTGACTCACACCGAACAGCAAGCTATAAAGGGACCCAGAATGACTAATGTAAAACAATTATAGGTCAAAGTACGACTTCAACACGGAGCCTTGACTCACACCGAACAGCAAGCTATAAAGGCCCCAAAATGACTAGTGTAAAACAATTATAGGTCAAAGTACGACCTTCAACACGGAGCCTTGACTCACACCGAACAGCAAGCTATAAAGGGACCCAGAATGACTAATGTAAAACAAGTATAGGTCAATGTACGGCCTTCAACATGGAGCCTTGACTCACACCGAACAGCAAGCTATAAAGGGACCCAGAATGACTAATGTAAAACAATTATAGGTCAAAGTACGACTTCAACACGGAGCCTTGACTCACACCAAACAGCAAGCTATAAAGGGCTCCAGAATGACTAGTGTAAAACAATTATAGGTCAAAGTACGACTTCAACATGGAGCCTTGACTCACACCGAACAGCAAGCTATAAAGGGCTCCAGAATGACTAGTGTAAAACAATTCAAACAGTTATAAAAAAAAAGGAGTGTGGTGTATATAGGCTTGTAATAAAAGAAACAGTTTTGTTAATTTAATCTTTATTTGAATGCATAGTCATAAAAATAAAATTGAGAATGGAAATGGGGAATATGTCAAAGATACAACAACCCGACCAAAGAGCAGACAACAGCCGAAGGCCACCAATGGGTCTTCAACGCAAACGAGAAAATCCCGCACCCGGAGGTGGTCCTCAGCTGGCCCCTAAATAAAATTGTGTACTAGTTCAGTGAAAATGGACGTCACACTAAACTCCAAAACATATAAATGAACTAAAATTAAAACATACAAGACTAACAAAGGCCAGAGGCTCCTGACTTGGGACAGGCGCAAAAATGCGGCGGGGTTAAACATGTTTTGTGAGATCTCAACCCTTCCCCTATACCTCTAGCCAATGTAGAATAAAGAAACACATAGCAATACGCACAGTAAAACTCAGTTTAAAAGAAGTCCGAGTCCGATGTCAGAATAGGTAACAAAAGAAACTAAGCAAAATGACGATGATACATAAATTAACAAAGGACTACTAGCAGTTACTGACATGCCAGCTCCAGACCTCAATTAAACTGATTGAAAGATTATGTCTTCATCATATGAAAATCAAGTACAATCCCTCCCGTTAGGGGTTTAGTATCATACAATCATACCCATCTGTTGCAGTAGAAGTTTAATGTGATTACATTTTATATATAATGACGACCTTTGTATAAACAGCAAAAATAGGGAAAACACCACCTGGAATCGGAAACAAACATAATGGGACCAGCTACGACGACAAGAAAGATATCTCATACAACTGCTATGTATGTTTTATCGGTTAAAACCAGAGTATAATATAGTAACACGATTCAAAGACGGTAACATGAAAAAGCTTGAAAATGATGTATGATAGTGATAATGCGGAATCTATGATAAGGTTAAAATCCTCTCGTTAGTTATAATACACAGACTCTGAAATGAGCAGTCAATTCGTAATTCCTTTCTGTAAATGCAAAAAAATGTATAATGTTTTTACCTGTATGTTGATGGAGTGATGTGGATCTTTCCTGGTTCACCGTGACTTTCCATTTTAGAAGCAACAACAGCGGTTTCACCGAGAACTATATATCTTGGAATCTTTGTTCCAAACACGCCACCGACAACAGAGCCTGTGTGTACCCCGATTCTAATCTGAAAACATTTTTAAATATCTAATTACTCTTACCTCAAACCAAATTGTTTTTTATATGATAAAATGTTGCTTCAAAATAGGTGAAGAAGGAGTGCTAACCCTTCCGGAGCACCCGAGTTTTTATTGGACTAATAATTTCTGATTACAACCTTGGTATCATCTCTCACTTTTTAATTCAAACATATCAAATATACATGGACAAAATAGTCACATCTGATATTTATTATAAAATGTTAGAAGTGATATTAGACAAGACAGTAAATTATTTTCTATCGACCGGAACGTTTGTATCCTATACGCTGAACTTTTTTCACCATAACAGGTTATATTACTTTACCTGAAACTTTTCACCACTTACTTTTGAAATGACTTTACCTGAACATTTTCACCATTCACTGGCGAGGCCACTTCTTGTGATGTGAACATCATTCCAAGAGCAGTGTTAGCTATTCTTTCAGCATGGTTGTGTACTTTGTCTGGTACACCAGAGACAACAAAATAAGCATCGCCAATCGATTCAACCTAACAAGAAAAACAAACAGGATAACGAAATATGAATCAATAATCCGTTGTTATTGTTTTACACAAAACTATGATAGATTCAACTGAACACGAAGAACCAAGCAGGTTAACAAATATAAGCAATCTGGTGGTAATGTACAACAAAATAAACATCGCATTTAGAATAAGGACTTATTCTACAATGTATGAAGTGAAATGTTTTGCTGTTCAATGATTTGCATCTGTCAATTCTATAAAAGGAAGTGAAAGTTAACATTATATGTTTAAAAATTGAAAACAACACGTTTAATAATTTCATGCGTCCGAAGCGCTTTTCTGGATTTACCTTCATCAGGAACGCTCAATGCCAAACATTTGAAATCCGAGGGATGTATAAGTACCGAAACAGTTGAAGAGCTATATGACAAAATACCTAAAAAATAGCCAAATTCATCTAAGGTCAACTTTGCCTGAGGGAGTTGAAACCTTAGTTTCTTTATAATTTAAAATTTATTAACGGACAATTTAGAAAGGTTTGTTATAAATCATGTCAGTACCGAAGTACTGACTACTGAGCTGATGATACCCTCGGGGACTGATAGTCCACCAGCAGAGGTATGGACCCAGTGATGTAAAAAAGTTGAAAACAACACGTTAAATAATTTCTTGCGTCCGAAGCGCTTTTCTGGATTTACCTTCATCAGGATTGCTCAAAGCCAAACATTTGAAACCAGAGGGATGTATAAGTACCGAAACAGTTGAAGAGCTATATGACAAAAACACCTAAAATAAATAGCCAAATTCATCTAAGGTCAACTTTGCCTGAGGGAGTTGAAACCTTAGTTTCTTTATAATTTAAAATCTATAAACGGACAATTTTAGAAAAGTTTGTTATAAATCATGTCAGTACCGAAGTACTGACTACTGAGCTGATGATACCCTCGGGACTGATAGTCCACCAGCAGAGGTATCGACCCAGTGATGTAAAAATTGAAAACAACACGTTTAATAATTTCATGCGTCCGAAGCGCTTTTCTGGATTTACCTTCAAGTGATCTACTTACCCTGTATGTATCATGAATCTTAGTGACTCTATCAAACCTGGAATACAGACAGTTGATGAAATTGACAACTTCACCGGGTTTGGAACTTCCAACAATCTGCAGGAAATGGACAATGTCACAGAACAATGCTGTCACATCAGGATAATAATCTAAAACAAATAAAGTCTCATCAGTAAAACTATCTAATAGTAAAGTAAGTAAATATTGGCAGTGTTCAGTGTCTTAACACAAGAAACAATGTATGCTTATAGATCTACCATGTCCGTTAAGTCATTCTACCAAAGTTTACACAAACGTTGAAAATAAGTTATCTGGTCTGCTATGTCATTCTGGAATATATCACACATGTCTGTCAATGTCATTCTGGCAGACATCACACATGTTTGTCAATGTCGTTCTGGCATATATTACACATGTCTGTCAATGCTGTTTCGGGATATATCACACATGTCTGTCAATGTCATTCTGGCATACACCACTAATGTCTGTCAATGTCGTTCTGGCATATATCACACATATCTGTCAATGTCATTCTGGCATATATCACACATGTCTTTCAATGTTATTCTGGCATATATTACACATGTCTGTCAATGTCATTCTGGCAAATTCCACACGTCTTTCAATTTCATTCTGGCATATACCACACATGTCTGTCAATGTCATTCTGGCACATACCACAAGTCTGTCAATGTCATTCTGGCATATATCACACATGTCTCTCAAGCCATGTTTACCACTATATAATACATACACTATTTATGTAATTTATACGTGTTTCTCGTTTTTTATATAGACTAGACCGTTGGTTTTCCCGTTTGAATGGTTTTACACTAGTAATTTTGGGGCCCTTTATAGCTTGTTGTTCGGTGTGAGCCAAGGCTCCGTGTTGAAGGCCGTACATTGACCTATAATGGTTTACTTTTATAAATTGTTATTTGGATGGAGAGTTGTCTCATTGGCACTCACACCACATCTTCCTATAACTATATAATACATACCTCCTTTTGGCATTTGACCTTGACTTAGTATCGCAGCAGAGTGTCTCGGTAAAAATGAGCTGTACAAGGCTTGGTTTCTTTGTTTCTCGTTGTTTAATTCTTTCATCAGAATATTCCATTTTTCATTCGAATCGGTCTTTTTGTCATCTAAACGTAAGCCTAGAGAACCATGTGCATCGGCATTTTCAGTGAATGAGAACGAATTTGTGTAATTTTGTCCCGTTCCAATTCTGTCAATATAAAAAAAAAGTCAAAAACGAAAACTGAATGTTGCATTAACATCAAAGATTAGATTTTAAAAAAAGTTTTCAAAAGTAATTTTAAAATGTGTATTCATTAGTTGAAATGGGGTTTCGCTCGTTGTGGAAGGTCGTACCTTTAATTGTTCACATCTGTATCCCTTGGTCTTAATAAATAGTTTCGTCATTAGCGATCATACCACAATTCCTTATTATTGTATCGACATGAAACAAACCTTCCTGCCTGAGACTTTTTCAGTTTCGTGAATTTAAACATCTTTTCCTTATTTTCTCAATTTAGGACAGGAAATCGGGATCTGCGTTCATCAATCGTTGAACAGAAATACTTTTTTTTTTATGACAAGCGATCTTTCAATCCAAACTTGGAGTGTAGAGAGGTATAAATTGAAATACATGTAGTAAGTATCAGTATTGACAGAAATACGTGTAGAAAGTATCAGTATTGACAGAAATACGTGTAGAAAGTATCAGTATTGACAGAAATACGTGTAGAAAGTATCAGTATTGACAGAAATACGTTTAGAAAGTATCAGTATTGACATAAGATCAATTCATAAAAACAAAATATCTATCACGAAGGGTGTACAAACCATCCCAGCTTTATAAATATATTGGAATCTCTGGTGCTCTTACTGCATTAGCCTTTGGGTGTATAATAGGACAATCTTTGTTAATCCAGATAAAAGTGCTTGGTTCCACAGGTTTACGTCGTTCTGAACATATGTCAGTGTAAAACTCAAAGAGCTGATGGGCTGATTTATGCCATAATTCGAGATTAGGTCAAACTATTGTAGATTGTGAGTTTTAACCATTCCAAGAAGACAGGTGATATTATGTCGGATGGGTGGGTATGTCTCTGTACAAAAGCATTCAGGAAGACAGGATTTAAAATTCACATAGATAAAATTTTGCATAACTCTAGACCAGATCTTTTGCGAATTCAAATCTTGGATGTAAAATGTTAAGTGTATAATGAATGACAGGTGTATATTTATATGTATCAACAGTCACTTGTCTCTTAATTTTTGTTAAACTATATACCTTTATATAAAGGTAAAACGAAATTCAGAGACAAGTGCTTGAATACATCTGTAAAATAATTAGACCTGTATGCCAAGTCTGTCAAGAGGAAATCCCTGGTTGCATCCCACATTGGTATATCAGCCAAACGCATTTCTCTTTCCTCCAGGTCGTACCAACATCTAACAGTGGGAGTACAAATAAAGAAATAGTAGCCTCTATCACGAAGTAAGTACATCTGACCTGAAAATATAAGTGGTTCTTAGGAATTTATTTCAATTACATCGTTAATTATTAAGATTTACAAATCAAGATTTTAATAATTATTCATAAGAAGTATTTAAAATTATTGTTAAAACACTAAGATTGGTTGATGAAAATCTGATGAAAAAAATAACTAAATATTTGTACCGAAAAAATAGTCTATTTTGCGATTTATAATTATGGTGAAGGCATTTTTTGTAAAGTTTCTGAGAATCGGGCTGATTTTTTTAATTTACCGATACTTTAACCATAGATTTAAGTGTCTTTTAGCTTAGTTCTCAAATCAGGCATGCATGTAATGTGAATTATTGTGTTTATCTTATTAATCTTAGTTCGGTTTTGCCTAATTTAGAATGACATATATATTTCATGTCTTTTATGCTTTGATATCAGCATTGCATTTGTATTGTGTATATGTATGTATTTGTCGGTTCTGTTCTGTGTACTCTGAAGAAATATATTTCGGTGTCGTTTCTTAGTAAAATTACCTTTTAGCGAAAGAAGTGGTCGTTTTTTCCAATCTTTTACCAACTTATCTCTCTTGAATTCCAAAACAAATGGACACATGATAAACTTTTTCACGTTTTCATATGTGAAATCTGTGTGTCTGGGATAGAGTAAATTGAAGAACAATTGGACTTCTGCTGTCCGACTACTTCTAATCAATGGCATCATTTGCTGAATCTTAATTCCAGACTGGATCACTTTCATTTCCTCATTCAAAATAAGATGGTATGGAAAGACTTCAATGAACATCCTTGGGTTGATGAAATTTTGTTCCGGGTAATTTGGAACAAATCCTCTACTTAATAGAGTAATACGTGCTATAGCCCGCCATTTTGCCTTGGCGCTGCGGAATTTAGCCAGTGGTAAAGCCTCCTCTCCAAATTCTCGTCTGATTTGATCTAATTTTTCTTTAACAGCATCCACATCCTATATAAATATAATTTATTCCTTAACTGATAACTTAAGGAAAGATGTGAGATTTGTTGTGAAACAAATTATTTTTTCTCAATTGTAATTTGAGTGAACAAATTGTCGTCTCATGATGCTGGTCATCAACCCAGCTTTGCTTTCCTATTAGACTGATTAGATATATGATCAGTATTATCATACTCAGTGTTGTTGACTTTTAGGTGCTCGTAATAGAAGAGTTTACTGTTCATTTATGTTTTGTACTGTTGTTATTTCAAAATATTTTGACGAAATTTGTTGATAAATACAGAGTTCAACTATAAATATTTAGAGTGTAATTTTAGTACTTTGGTTTTCAATGTTTAATATTAACAGAAAAAACTTGATTTTTACTACTTTAAAAATCTGATCATACTACAAACCTGCTGGAAAAAAATGGTACATAGAAAACAAACAAAATGTAAGTTAAAAAGACAACAGATACTACATTAAATAGTTGTGTAATGGTTATTAAACATGCAGTACCTCTTTATGTATTTGTCTTTCTCCGTGTTTCTTAGTTTGAGCAACAAATGTTGGTGTTAAATCGTCCGGCGTTTCTGCAATCCTTTTTGCTACAATGTTAAATATCACGTGCTCACGATGTCCATACTCCTCGGCTACTGACTCGGTGGATATGGAAATTATGGTGATAGACAGTTCCATTTTATATAAAACTTTGGCTACTTCCGTGATAAAACCTAGAAAATATATTCAGAATATTTATTTCAAAATGTGTTTGGGTTCAGAAAACGACAGACGTGAACAAAATATATACCGTTACTTACTAGAAACATACTGAATTATGAGGAGAACAAAAAAAAGTTCCTTTTTGGTCATATAGCCCTTTACGTATTCAAGTGACATTCATCATCTTCTTCAGTATCTACTTTGTACTTTACAAGTTCAAGTATGAGTATCAGGTTGGAGTTTTCAAAATAGAGAATAATGGACAAGAAAAAATAAAGAAGAGAGAAAAGTTGGTCAAGAAATATAACCAATAAAGAATAAACGGCCGCTTAAATATAAAGAATAGAGAATAACAAAGAAAAAAAATAACCATAGAGAAAAATAGCTAAAGATCAAAGAATACAAAAATGACCCCCATCCAATGAGATTGATTTAGTTCAGGAGAATGCATTTTCGATCAAAAGTTAGTTATTAATCTTTGTGAATTCTGACTTTTCGAAGGAAAGAAAATTCGCTTCGTTTAAACATAGTTTGTGTATTTGGACACACGACATGACAACAATAGAAACGTTTTCCCCAATACAAATATCATTATTACTATATAAAGAACTCCAAGTATTGCCAATCGTGTGTGAAGAATATTTATATTTCTAACACCACAACTGAAGTAAGAGGATGGATGTTATCAACTAATTAAGTGTACGCTTGAATATATCTATATTTCGTGAAAACAACACAACGGTCGTACAATAGCATTTTTGTTGTGAAAACAAATCTTTTCTTTTTCGTTCTCGTGATTTCCACCCCTCGTCATGTTAGTCAATTCGGAAAATAATATTGTGCTGGTAAATTCAAAATAGTTTATGCATTTTAATCGTCTCTTTTAAATGCTTAAATGAATAACTTCCGACTACAATACTTAAAGCCATCTAAAACAGTGATAACTGTTTCAATATGATCATTAAAACATTAAGTTATGAAAACACGAAGACATAGTGGATACAATATATTATGTTTGATGAGAGAGAATGGGTATTCAGTATAGAAGTATTGTACTGTTTGTACTATTTGCCTCACCTCTGACCAATGGGTGGTACCCAGGTCTGTGTGAAAAGTAATGGAGTATCATTCTATCAGACACCGAGTCTTCGTCACAGTGGAATGATGGTGCTATCACATCTTGATAATCATCTCTCAAATAATTCTGTATGGAATCCAAATTCTGAACAAATTCCAAGATATTTCCACCAAGAAGTCGAATTAATTCATCATATCCAAATCGTGTGAAGTAATGTAAAATGTATTCTCCAATCAAGACTAAGAATGCCTCTCGTTTGAAATCTACAAAATCAATGTTTTAGTTTTAATGAAATTCAGAACAATTGCAAAGAAGAGTTGGACAAAAACATTTAGGAGTACTAAATAATAATAATATAATGTATTCCGATGTCATTCCATTAACTATCGAACATTAACAAAAAAACATGTACAGTTTAGCATGTGTGCATGAATGCCATCCCCATGTGTGAATCCTTCAAATGTTATTGCATATATATGTGAAAATAAATCTATTGCGAAGCAACCTTAACAAATAGCACTTGTGAGGCAAACGTAGATTCGCAACGTTTTGTAAATTAAAACAACTCGTGCCACTGGCTACATACATTTATATTTATATCAGATTTTACATAAGTTTTACAATTTGTTAATGTAATGGAATGTTGGATCATTCGATTACAACTACACAAAAGTCATTTTTAAAATCATTTACTACATTTATGAAACTAATCAATGGCACGTTGTAAATCTACTGGTTCTTAATTACGCCTGCCTCACGAAAGGATAGCCTGGTTTTATCTGTCAGCCTATTTTCCAATGCCTTATATAAAACTATACATCGTTTACAAACAAATTGGAGTTTATTTGTACTCTGAGTGACGCAGAACAAAACTTACGGATAAAGTCCAATAAACAGCTGCGCCATGAGCGCATGATACGCCCGTCGTCTTGTGTGTGAATTTTTACGCAATAATCATAAATAGTTTCTGACATACGGCCTGACATGCGAAAACCCCTTTTTTACAAAAACTCAATATCTCTAGATCTAAAATAAAATTTTGAATCAAAACCAAAAGTATACAGATCTTTAGATTAATATAACTAAGAAGTGTGTAAAATTTTAAGCAATAATCATAAATCGTGTTTGAGATACGGCGCGACATGTGAACCCCCAACCCCTTTAAAAAAAAAACTATATCTCAAAAATAAAATTTCGAATCAAAACCAAAAAGTATACAGATCTTTAGATTAATATTACTAAGAAGTGTGTAAAATTTTAAGCAATAATCAATAAATCGTTTTTGAGATACGGCGCGACATGTGAAAAACCCCTCCCCCCATTTTTTTTTTTACAAAATACTCAATAACTCAAAAATAAAATTTTGAATCATCACCAAAAAGTATACAGATCTTACGGTTAATATAACTAAGAAGTGTGATAAGTTTTAAGCAATAATCATAAACTGTTTTTGAGATACGGCGCGACATGTGAAAAACCCCTCCCCCTTTTTTAACAAAATACTCAATATCTCTAAAATAAAATTTTGAATCATCACCAAAAAGTATACTGATCTTAAGATTAATATAACTAAGAAGTATGAAAAGTTTTAAGCAATAATCATAAATCGTTTTTGAGATACAGCGCGACATGTGAAAAAAAAAAAAAAAAAAAAAAAAAAACCACACACACACCCACACCTGTTTTAGTTACTAAGTCCCGTAACTCAAAAGTTTTAACCTTATTTTCAGATCGTTTGACCATCATAAGAAACAACTATGTTAAGTTTCATGAAATCGTTCTGAAGTTACGGTGCGACATGTTTACGCCGGACAGACAGACGGACAGACGGACAGACGGATAGACGGACAGACGGACAGACGGACAGACGACATTTGTATACCATAATACGTCCCGTCAAAATTTTGACGGGCGTATAAAAAGTAGTCACTATGTCAAAAATTGCATTAAAACCATACTAAACTGACAATCAATTGGTATTTTGAATATATAAATACGGATGTCATAACAGTATCCTAACATATCCTACCATACTACTTTACCTTTGTAACATTATTCCTTTTAAACCATATCACCGTTTGTGTCTAGGTGTCGTACCAATATGACACAAATAAACAACTATCTATACACAGATTCACGCTTGAGACGGGGAAATGTTCGAAGAATAAGGTAATAATAATTTTCTTTATATGATAAAGATAAATCACTGTAAGCCATATGTCTAGCTACCAAACGAGTTATAAACAGTATCAACTATCATATTGCTGTGACGTAAATATGTCCAACAGTTTTCAGCATTATAGTACAAATATTGCTACCAACTTTATTCACCTCTTTACTAGTATGTTGTCATCACTCCGAATAAGATATATATCTGGAACCCTGTACTAACACTTTGTTTTCTACATGAGCAATGTAGCATGAGCAATGTAGCATTAGCAATGTAGCATGAGCAATGTAGCATGAGCAATGTAGCATGAGCAATGTAGCATGAGCAATGTAGCATGAGCAATGTAGCATGAGCAATGTAGCATGAGCAATGTAGCATGAGCAATGTAGCATGAGCCATGAGCAATGTAGCATGAGCAATGTAGCATGAGCAATGTAGCATGAGCAATGTAGCATGAGAAACAGAATGAAACAAAAGGGTATACATAACTTACTGAGATGTGAAACAGACAAGTTAATCAGTCTTTGTGTCAGTTCATCGTCATGTTGGTCTTTTTCAGAGAAGTTCCCCGAATGGTTTAATCCTTTTCTGGAAAAGAATTCATAAAAATGAAAGTTGGTTATGTTTGATTCTGTTCATTGTAATCTCGACAATCTTGAGTATGTACCACAACAACTTTTTAAATGTTTACATTTTCTTAAATGATGTTTTAAAATGTCTTAGCCACAATCCCGTCCTCCTTTCTCGATTCTGACATCACCGAATACGACATACTACTATCACCAATTGTTTATTTGTCGTAAGCAACAAGAAGGGTTTGCTTATCCTTTAGGGGAACCTGATTTTAATTGTGTGTTTTGTTGTTGGGCCTCGTGTTGCTCAGACTCTAGCTTTCTGTGTGGTGTTTTGTAGACAATTGTTTGTCTCTTCATCGTTTTTGTTTTTGGCCATGTCATTGTCTGTCTTTCTCTAACCTTCTCTAACATCACTTTTTATGCGTCTTTGGTATCTTTTGTCTCTGTTCTACGTATTGATACAGTTACTTTATTTGTAATTGTAAACGTTCAGTTATGCGAATGAATAATAAGAAGAAACAAGGAGCACTCGCACACAATAATTCGAAGATGGAAAGAAAACACCACAAACAAAAGGTCAAATCCAGGAATGATATCAAATGTTGTAGATTTAAAAACGTTTTGCAATGTTTTTTTTTATTGTTAAAATTGCAACAGGGTAGGTTTCGCAACATTTATCAAAAAACAAATTTGAATTTGAAATTTTGATAGCGTTATTTGTATGCAGCATTCCCTGTAACCTTGGTAACAAATCTGAAACATTAAAATATTAGCTGATCGCAATCTACAAAAATACTAAAGATAGTCCTTAAAACCACTTACATGCATGGCATGAAAGTGCTCGGTAAAAAATCGAACGGACCTGGTGTCTACTATATGTAATAGCAGATTAAAAACTTGACCATATTAGTGTCGAGCTCCTCACATTTTAATATGAAGTGTGAAGCTACTAATTATGTGTGTTACATGTAATATATACCATAATTTATGACCATTTGATTTTATTGGAGCATGTTGAAAATCAAATAGTGTATATTATATTCACAGTATAATCATAATACAGAAAACCAACGACTGAGCAAATCAAAAGCCAAACAAAACTGTGGATTCAAGGGAAAGCGATTCCTGTTCCACTAATATCCACCCTGTAACTCATCCGAATGTTGAACATAAATATCAATTGACCGATGTCAATATTTGTGCATGTTTGTGGTTGAATATAATATTAAAGTTATGATAAAAGACGATAACTAGGAACGTAAACAGTAAACCATTTCCTTAAAGACGAAACAGTGAACTTCCGGTTGTTCCATGAAGGTACAAACCACCTTATTCTATATAAACCTGTTGTACTAGGAGAATTTGGAATATACTTCTTTACATGTTACAGGGCCAGTCTCAGAAGCCTCGTTAGTGCTTGTTTTCGTTTATAATTAAGAGTTTTGATCTTTAAGAGAATTATTTTGCTGGCATATGTTTGATAAATCTGCTAGATTCGATCTCAGCTTGTCTAAATAAGTAATATTTAGAACTTGGCACATGGTATATAATTTTTTTGCGTGTTGAAGACCATATGTTTACATGTAGCCATCTTTTCTGGATTGGTAGTGTTGTTGGGTTGTTGTTTCGACAACATTGTTACCTTTTCAATTAAAGAGATAACCAAATAAGGAAAACATTTTGAAGCTGTCTCAAATCTTATACAGAAACAATGCCTTTTTAAGAACGCACTCTTACATGATAGAACTCCAAGACTGAGGTCCGTGTCGTTCTGTCACAAACTTCTTAATGAATACATTCAGGTGACCAAACTGAAATCAAAAAAAGTTTCATGCATAAGATTGGAAGTTCGAAGTGATTTTAACTGTCATTCTAGTTTTCGAAATAGTTAGTGTGCAGGTTTTGAAGTGAAATTAACAGAGCCAATTAGGGCAAACTGGTCATTTAATCATCCCTAAATAAAACAAAAATTTATCCAAATTAAAAGATTTAAATGAAGTGTCGTATCACCTATGCCATAGATAAAGAAAAAATAAGAGTCAAATAATAAGTTGTTTTAAATTGAATATTCATTGAAATGACATACTAACTTAAATCTACACTGTTCTATGAAATTCTTTTCGTTATATAAATTTGAATTACTTTCTTCCTTTTCTCATCTAAAAAAAAAATCTTCGAAGAGAAATAACTACAAAAATCCGCTATGTACAGTGGTACTCGTTTCAATATCTTTATAAAAACATTTACTTCTACACAAATATTTAACTATCTAAAACCGTGAAAAAGTAGAAAACCCGGAGTAATATAAGAATCTTACCATGTTGCTGTATTTGTCCTTTCTCACACACTACAGAATCGTTTCAACATATTTGTTTGTATGATCTAGAGTGAAGGCAGAGATAATTCTACTTAATACATTAAATGTTCAAATTCTTTATTACAAACTGGAGTGTCCTTAGTAATACCTTTTGTCACCCTCATTTATAGTTGGAGATCAATATAATTTTAATGTCCATCTATATTTTATTGCTAAGTTTATACAATTGGAGCAAATAATACATATTTCAGATAATAAACCCGTTGCTATATAAATGTTGTTTACATCACAATACATGGGGGGAGTGCGAACCGAAGAACTGAATAATGGCGACTCGTTCGAAATCGATTTAACACCCGTCCTTTAGAGATAAGTCGCATATACTTTCAACATGTTTATATCATTTATGTTCAAATAAGCTTTTATTAAAAAAGCATGTATAACATGTTCAGTAATTTGTTTAAGTTAATATGACCTAACAAAAAAGCCGATGTCCATTGTGTTACATTTCAAAGTACACGATGCAGTCATTACCAATTGTAGTTTGGAATGTATTTTAGCTTTTCCTTTCGTTATATTGATGTGCTGCTTTTCAGTTTTAATTGAAAACAAAACATAAAATTGAGAATGGAAATGGGAATGTGTCAAAGAGACAACAACCCGACCACAGAACAAACAACAGAAGGTCACCAATAGGTCTTCAATGCAGCGAGAAATTCCTGCACCGGAGGCGTCCTTAAGCTGGCCCTAAACAAATATATGTATACATGGAATAGATAAACTGTAAAATGGTATAGTAAATAAACATTAATAAAAGTAGAATTGGGGAATACGTAAATGAGACAGCAACCAAACGACAAAAAAAAAATCCTTCTATAGGATTATTCTCTTCAACAACAGAGATTTGTCTATACAATTTGTCATGGTCTAACGTCTACAAAAGATACGAATATAATCAAAGATCTGCCATAAATTCTAAACATCTGAAAAAAAAAAAAAAAAAAACAACAACATTAAGATATGACCCGTGACAACTATACTAAAGAGGTTCCTGCTTTGGGACAGACACTTGAAATACCCGGTATATCAGCCAAAACTGTCAAGGATCATTCGCTTTGTGAGAGTGGACACCACGCGTGTTTCTGGAATAGCCGTTTAGTATTGTTGTTTTAAAATAGTAAAGTTTTCACAATCAATGTAATACATAAAACGTGAAAACGAAAATGAATACCAGATACAACTTGGTTTGGGTGCAATATTTTATATACACTAGTTGGGGGTAGAGCACCATGTACATGGTTTAAAGCACTATTTTACATCCCATCAAACATGATTTAAGTATCATTTTACAAACAGCAATGCAAGTACATTATATTAACATACATTCAGTGGTTGTCTTTGGTTCATGTCTGTTATATTTGTTTTTCGTAAATTGTTTTGTTATAAATTAGGCCGTTAGTTTTCTTAATTGAATTGTTTCATATTTTTCATGTCGGGAGCTTTTATAGCCGACTATACGGTATGGGTTTTTCTCATTGTTGAAGGCTGTACGGTTGCCTGTAATTGCTTACATCCACTTCATTTGAACTTTGGTGGATAGTTGTCTCATTGGCAATCATACTACATCTCCTTATTTCTATAAGAGTTTGAGTTTCGGTGCAATGAAGCACAATTTTACATACAGTTGTGGTAGGTTAACTTGGTTGCAAAAAAGCATGGTTTTGTAAATGTGTTGTTTAAAATACAAGAGTTATAGTAAAGCTGTTTTAAGGCACTATTTTGAATACAAGAGTTGGAGATTTGGTACTATGACACGTGGCTCAATGCACTTGCTATATTACATGCAATATTTTGAGGTCAGGCGTCATGAAGCATTGTTTATTGAACCATTTGAGAATTTTACAATCAGCAGTGGAAGATTAACTTGGGTGCTTTGCAGCAGGTTTAATGTTCTATTTTATATGCAAAAGTTGAAGGTGGCGCACCATGAAGCATGGTTTAATGCACCATTTCACATAAAGCTGTCAGCAGTGGGCCTTTATACGTAACTTATAGGCACCATGAAGCATGATTTTATCCACTATTTTACACACTTTGAACAAGTGTGTGAGATTGAATAAGGGGCTTCGGGTATGGTTTAATAACTGTTTTACACACACACTAGTTGGTGGTTGAGTATCATAGAGTATGGTTTCAATTACCTTTTTATGATAGATTACTTATTTTCAGGCTAGGCAAGTACATGAAAATCTCTTTTTTTCAAATAATTTCCCAACTTTCAATTTAAGATACACCAGATGTTTTAATGGTGCTAAAATATGTTGAAAACAATGTTGGGGATATATTTCCATCATATTACATGAATATTGGACACTGGCTTATTGAATTATGATATTCCACGAAACATAGTTGTACGTGTAATAAGAACTTTTAACAGTTTTTTCAAATACTGGCGATGGAAAAGGCAATGTTTTGAAAAGTTCTTTAACCTCCTGCTGGCTTGTTTAATCTTGTATTTTGGTTATACATTGCATATAACAGGAATGTATAAAGTACAAACCAGTCAGCTGCACTGAAATTGAAGCTGAGAACATATTTATAAGTCCGTACTGCATATATTTATAGAAAATACTATATTTCTTAAACTTAATTAATTACTTAATTGTTGTCCAGTGGTCTAAGGTTGATGGTGAGGAATGATTGCGGGTTTTGCTTGAGAAAAGCATTTTTTCATTTTTACAAAAAAATTGTTTTTCTAATTACATGAAGTTCAAGAAAACGAATCTTTATCTTTATAAAAACAAACAATTTTTTACCTCCATTAATAAACAGTTTTGTTTCTGGAAATTTAGAATCAAACAAGTTAGAAAATAACAGTAATGTATGAAATAATCTGTATAATTTTGTGCAAGGCTATCTGTTTTTATTGAACATGTTGAATGCAATTGGTTCTTTAATGTATCTATAGAGTAGTCGTCAAGAATTTTTAGTGTGTGTCTCATAAACGCTTGAAATCGCATTCTAAATTCCATCGTTGATGTCAAGCGTTTTCTCACACCAGTAATCGTCTGCCACAAAGATGGCGTCAACAATTGACATCGACTTTCCTGTACATGGATTATTGCCTAAAAAAGAGACAGGAGCAGCTTCATTCTTGGATAAATACCCTGATCACGATGGGAGAAATGTTTTGATAGCAATAC